>CM063506.1:22017443-22052443 GCA_032207245.1 Pardosa pseudoannulata
ACAATCACAGTGCCTCTTTCAAAGACATGGAGTGGTGTGTGGGTATCCAACAAGATGCCTGCCCTGACCATTAATTCTCTGATATCATATGTTAGATTTCATGGACATTGGAGGGCAGGTAGCGGGTGCCTGGTTCTCTCCATATGAACGTACATTGAGAATCAGTGATAGATTCTCTTTCGTGCGAGGAAACAGAAAGAAGTCCCCAGGCGCCAGATCAAAGGCGTACGGTGGATGATTGAGTCCTCGCTCAGTCATGTCTGGTGTTCTGCTTGTCGACGGCCGACCTGACCGTGGCTCATCCTCAGTTATTTCCTCCTTGCCATCGCGAAAATCTTTGAACCAGTCATAAACACATTTTCTGCTCATGGCTTCTATGTGTCTAGGTGTGGCATTCCATGTGTCCCCGTAGCTGTTTTTCCAATTTGTAACAGAACTTGAAGTTCACTGTTTGCTCCATTTCATGGTGACACTATCTCTCATACTGACTATATTCGACTGCCCATAGCGGTTTTTTCCATGACAGACAGGCGGCTTCCCCCTAGGTGGAGCTTCCTGACATGTGTCTGGATCATCATGTGCAAGCGAGTGTGCATAGCACATGTTGCCTTTGAGGTATCGGACCATTCACCGAACTTTTTAGACACACCTTGTCTTTAGTAAGTTATTGCATTGCTCACGCTGGCAAAGCACATACTATTGCTGAAAACCTTATAAAGGCCTATGTAAAAGGTATTACCTAATATATGTTTGAGAGAAAAGGCTGTAAAACCGATTGGTGCAATTTCTCTGTCAATTTAAAAAATCTTGTAATCGGAGACTTAGTGGAGAATGGGAAAGCCAATTTAATTTTTCGTATAAAATCCGCTAAATTTTGCATTGAAATGTATGAATTAATCAATGTTGTTGGTTTGGCAATATTAACTGTATTTGCACACTACCAGGAATCAATTGTATTCATTCTAGAACACTTTTCAAGATGATTTAATTTTCTGCAATTAATTAAAGACTACAGCAATATTTAAATTATAATGTGATTAAATTAGTTATTAAATTTCAAGTAGCGATTTTGAACTGGAACGGCGCACAAACATAGCAATTTTACGCCTTCACGCTCGGATTATTTACGCAAAAATGTAACTAAAAACATCGGGTTTCTTTTTCTACATTTGAAATGTACTAAATATAAAAATGTTTAAAAACAAAACAAAAAAATTATAAAAACAGAGGGAAATAGAAATTTAAAAATAATTATTAAATATTACTAATATAAATTATAATAAGAGAAAACATTATACAAAAAAATTAACAACTTGCTTTATTAAGAAAAAAATTCAAAACATGGCTCTAAACATAAACCGACACCACAATTTTCACACCAATATCGACTTTCCCTTAGAACCCTTCAAAATCAAACATTTTATCTATATACATATACGCATATAAATGAAAAAAACCCATTTTTCAGAAATTTTGAAGGAGTAAAAATGCTGGACTTACAAAAGGTTTTGCAATGTTTTACAATAGTATATAACAAAGAAAACAATATCCACTAGTTTGAACAAATATTCAACAGCGTCTGGCCAGTGTGGATCGTTCATCTCTTGTGCAAACTACGAACAAATTGAAACCTGCTAGCAGCGCTCGGGTTGACGCGATTTGGAACGCGTGACTTGCGCGAGCACTGCTCGTTCTAAAGCATTAAAAAGTTAAATAAAAACTTGAAATTATTTCATTATTTAAAAAACATTATTTGATAATCTAAGAGATATTAAAGGTATCTTTTTCTGGCTCACAGAACGGGTTTACTAATAACTAAACTTAACTATAGTTTTTCTTCCAAATAAAATTTCAGAAGCTAATTAGCAGATATTTATATACACATTCTTTTATTTATAGACATTATTTTATTTTTCATTAAACTTCCCTCTTTTAGGCAATACTAATTTACACTATATTGCCAGTGCTGACCGGTCACTTGTCATCTTTTTGCTTCCTTTTGGGAAAAACGGATTTCGAGCTGATGCTATGGACGATCACTTTCAGAATTTTCAAGCCCCTTTTTTGGGACTTTCACAAAAGTTGCTCTATACATTTAGCTAATATATTATGCACATAATATTTTAATAGCATTAGCGCATGCGCAGTGAAACATTATTTAGTAAACCTGCTCATCCTTCATCCAATATTTGTTATATTTAATTTATATTAAAGGGTATTGTGTACAATGTTGTTTGACATGCGTCCTGAAAATAGCATTATTTAATATTCAGACCTCTGCAAATTATAAGCAAAACAGTTGGAGAAATTTGGGATTGTTCTTATAAAAGCCTTAGTTTCTCCATGATTATACGTGCTATCTTCCTAACAATGAACACAAATCATTACAAGCGCAAATTATAAGAAGCATCCTAATCATGTGCGCCGAACGATGGCCGAATGGTAGAGTGCTGCTCTTCGGAACCGGAGTTCGTGGGTTCGAATCCCGCTGCTGGCATGGATGTTTGTAGCCGTTCGGAATCGGCTTTAAACTGTAGGTCCCGGTCTCATTAGCCCTCGTGTGCAAAACAGTAGACCGTAGCGCTCCAAACCAAACCAAAACCTTATCATGTGCTAAGGTTTAAAAGCTTTTCATGCATTACTTTTTATAAGGTTATCCAAAACATATTCGTTTTTCTTCAATTTATTGATGGTACCCTGTGAGGTTTCGAGAAAAATTCTCTGCTGAAAACGTCTGTCTTCCTGATTACACGCCTGAGGTTTTAGGATAATTCTTCGTGTATTTTTCTAAATATTTAATAAAATGTCTAAAATCGTAAGTGACCGGTCATCATTGGCAATATAGTGTATATCAGTCTAGTGAAGATGCTGTTTATTGTTATTTATGTATATTAAGATACAGATGGACTTTTAGGGAGAAAAACAAGATAAATGCAAGATTTATCTTACTGAAAATTTGGCCTTTGAAGGATATATTGTTTCACAAATATCTGTGAATTTCAGCATGAGTGTTAATTTTCGCTTTTCTGATGAGCTACAAAATACTGTGCAAAAATCCGCATTTCGAGCAGATAGCGAGCCAGGGTTCACCTGCCTTTGTGCTGTAGAATTAATAATCGGTAAATTTCAATAAAGTGGAACACGACGGAATATTTGAAATACATACACCTGGTATGTTTCAAATATTCATGGCACGATAACACAATTAAACAGGATTATTTATTTCTTATCTTGAATTATATTTCCTAAAACCTAAATATCGTCTTTTCATTCTAATTTCTCTCATCTGAACGTCTACTGTCGCCTTAATAGACATGTCCTGAAATCTGATAGCATATTCTATCATGTTTCTCTTATCATGTACTCAATTAGAACATATTTCATGCGCCAAAACATGGAAAAACAGATATTTTCCGACTCCTTTTTCTATCCCGTCATTAGTGTAATAACTTTGTTGACATCCAATGAGGGACGTGAGTAATGGACTGAAATCCTGCAACGATACATACACGCATCATCCGTCAATATCTCGCTCAATGTGAACTACATTTACGAAGGGGGAGAAAGAGACAAATGAAACCTAGGTGCTCCACAAATTTATTTCAGAACGCATAAATCTGGTTCTGGGAGAAAAAATCAAGTTCCTCGAAAAAAGTTTATTTAATATTTGATCAGTTTTGTAGTTTCACATCTACAACTTAATAATTTACATAGAGACCCTGGAGCGATGAACGTCTTCTAACATCATTTAGCCATCCACATCGTGTTGTTGGGCTACATTATAGCCTGAATCATTTCTGCAGAACACGATGTGCATAACAACTTCAATACTTAAATAAGGTTACTTTTTAGTAAAAATTAAAAACTTATATCTCAAAGCATATGCAAATACTCATATATATGCATACATACATGCATATACACGTACATGTACATGCATATATGTATGTGGATATTTAAATCTCTCTCTATAAATATATCTTTTTCCCGCTTTCCTTCTCCCCTTCTCTCTATTTATATACATATACGTATATATAGACATTTTAACTCACCCTAAATGAGAAAAAGATATATCAGCCACTTGATCAAAAGAGAAAATACTGAAATTTTGAAATTAATTTTAGTTGATTTTAGAATCTCGCCTCTAAGTCTTCGGCCTATGTAATACACGTATATGCCGTTATATAGGGTTGTGAGATAATCAGTGTGTTAATTGTAAATCATGTAGTGACCTGGTGAAAAGTAAAACTAAGTTACATTAGGAGTTATGTAAGGATTACTGAGACAAACAGAAAGTAATTTTCGTGCATGCGAATTCGCCAATTTCCCAGCATGACACGGGGGCATGACACAAAAGAATTTCGACAAATGTTGCAATTTAAGGATACAATTGTCAGGAATGTATTTCAAAATACAATCATAATTAAGTTGGTTAGTTTTAGGTTAAATATCACTTCATACACACACACACACACACACACATATATATATATATATATATATATATATATATATATATATATATATATATATATATATATATATATATATATATATATATATATATATATATATATATATATATATATATATATATATATAATGACTTTTTAACCTACATTTAATAATAATTCTATTCTAAAATGAATTTCTGAGGTTCCCTCCATAAAATTGAAACCTTTAGCAAAGTACCTTTGCTTATCTTCTGATTCTGGTAAACTTTGTCGATTTCGCAAATAAGAAAATTTAAGTATCTTACTTTCGATTCTCAATTGTGATTAGGGTCGAACGATGGCCGAATGGTTAGGGCACTGACCTTTCGATCCGGAGTTTGTGGGTTCGAGTCCCACTGTGGCATGGATGTTCGTAGCCGTTCGGAATCGGCTTTAAGCAGTAGGTCCCGGTCTCATTAACCCTCGTGTTGCAAAAAAGTAGACCGTAGTGCTCCCAACCAACCAACCCTTGTGATTAGCTTTTAACATGCTCTTTGTTTGACTAACTTGCGCCCCTACTTCACTACATAACCAAATGTAAAATGTGTTGGCGTCAGAACACCCAAGATAAATTGTCTCAATAAACTAGAATTTTATTTTCAAATTTTGCTGTTTTCTTTCATGGCCTAACGATTGTTCTGCATCTAACACTAATTAAATAATCTAATATCCACGAATAATATAATTAAAACAAACAAACAAACAAACAAGCAAGCAAGCAAGCAAGCAAGCACGCATGTATGAATCCATTTACATTTATTTTTATATGTCAGTGAGTTTGTACACATAATACAGTTGACATTTCTAAGTGCACAGATTTTTCATAAATGTGCCTATATATTTTAAGTTCAGTATTCACCATGACTGACATAAATTGATTTCCTATTGATTAAACTATTTATTATATTGTAACAAAGAGTTACAGTTCAACAAAGCCAGAGCGAAACCGACCTAGAGGCGAAAGCGAAGTGAGTGACCCTCCTTCGACCCCATTGGTCAAGAGGGGTTGCTAACCGCGGAGTAGCCCGCTTCGGCCAAGGCAACGCTGCCCAACAAATTTTTTAGAGAGATCTGCAGGCCCAATCAGAGAGAGAGCAAAGGAGAAGGAGTGTGGAGTTTTGAATCTTCTGCGACAGTTCGAGTACCATTTCTTTTTTTCATCAAGACGCCATGTATGGCATAGCTCCGACCGAGTGTGCTCCCTTTGGCATCATAGCCTAAAATTCATTTTATATGATATTTACATCTTTATTTAAATTCTAATAAACAAAATTCAGAAGGAATAATTAGCGTTTTTATCCAATTTTGTATTTCTTACATGTACTCCACTTGTACGTGGGGCTGGCCTAGACGCTCTGTCGGCCTCATCTTAACATCTATCTTCATTTTTTAATGGACGGGTGGAATACAGATTAATTTTCGAAACAAGTTTTCTTTTCAGCGAAGATAGATGATAATCCTATAAACAACCAATGAAATTCGAATATAAGCTATTATTTATCACTGTGCAATTTGGATCAACACATCATGGATTTTCAAGCCTCACACATAAATGTAAAACATCACAATTAATTTTTCAAATAAAGTGAAATCATGAAGAGGGTTATCTATTATAAAGCTGCACTGTACAGTACTGAATATACATGTGATAACAAATAAATGTCTTATTGCTAGATCTTTTCCAAAACATAATACAGCCACCACGGACCTGTGTATGACCTACTGTACATTGAGGGAGCAACTGTTCGCCTGGAAGACGGCGTATCCTGACAAGGCCATCGGCGTGATGAAGGACAAACAGTGATTCATCTGACAAGGCAATTCTCTCCCACTGATCCATGGACCAGTCGCGATGTTCCCGAGCCCATCGTAGGCACAGTTGGCGATGACGCTTGGTCAGCAAAGGCACACGAGTGGGACGTTTGCTGCGTAGCCCCATATCCAACAGTGTCCGTTGAACTGTGTGCTCCGATACTATTTTACTTGACCCTGCATTGTATTGGGTTGTCAGCTGAGCCACTGTCTGGCTCCGGTTTTGCTTCAACATGCGAGACAGTCTCCGACAACCTTTTTCTTTGATAGCGTGTGGACTTCCAACACCATGTCGTCTGCTGTTTTCACCGTCATTCATCCAATTTGCATAAGTACTAACAACTGTAGATCGCGAACAACCCACGAGTCATGCAGTTTCGGAAATACTTGTTCCGAGTCTTCGAGCCATTACAACCTTCCCTCTATCAAAATCGTTTAGCTCCGCAGCCTTTCCTATGACACACAGAAGTAATTGAAATAATGATTCTTCAGATTTTCCAGCAGCAGTTAAATACCACTTCCACCTGATCACGTGCCTTCCACATCATCCAGGCGAGTTCATTGCAAAATGTAGGGGTAGTCATAATGTTTTGGCTCTTGAGTGTAGTCTTGGGTAAACAAATAATACTTTTATTAGATATAGATAACATAAAAGTAAAATACCTTATTTTCTGTTCAGCCAACCTATAATTGACTTTATTTCAGGAAACGTATCTTGAAACATACCTAATAATGTCCTTGAAAAATATTTTTACTGACACGACCATCAAAGCAGTGCATTTCTTTTTGATTGTCATGTAAGAGTATTTTTAAATCAATTAAATAGCTAGCTAATAGCCTACGACATATAACAAAAGAAACGCAAGGAAACATTTTTCGAAATTGTTTTTTTTTGTTCCATATTTCACGAAATACAACTTAATGTACTGTTCCCTCAAACTTTTCTACCAGTTTTACTACTTTCAAGACAGATAAAAAGTTTAGTTTCGTTGTTTAAACGTACTTATTAAAATCGGTAAGAGATCTTGGACATTAAAATGAACAATGTCGGAACTTCCTTTTCGGAAATTGGCCAAACTAGTATTAATTTCTCCAATATCCTTTGAGGAAGTATGATGTCGGTTTTTATTCGAAACATTATCGAACAGTTTAAAAGTTCTATTAACTTAAATATTTACCCGGATATTAAAAGAAATCTTAAAATTAATAATTTTTTTGTTAACCCTATTTTGTTGAGAATAAAATGGGAACGGGAGTCTAACGTGATCATAGTAGAATGTATAAAAAATGTTTAATGTAATGCACAATGGCAGATATATCAAATAAACCAGGTACTAAAATGCTGACCTTACGTTTTCTGAAGGCTATAGACTAGCACTCATTCATAGCACGAACAAGAAAGACAAATTAAATGAACTCTAAAATAATAATTGATTAAAAATTTTTCAATCTAGTAAATTTCTTATTCTTGTTTATGCTAGTGTGGTGTCCAGACTTTGCGATTCCATGGTGAGCCACCGACTCCCACACAACTCTACAACTCAACTCTAACGAGCTCGCAAAGCTTACCAGAACCAAAGAGTTCGATCCATCGGACGAGGACGCTCTCGACCAACGCTCTCGCGCTTACTTCTATTTACTTCTATTTTTATTTCTATTTAGGTGTGTATGAATAAATGTTTATAAAATTAAAGGGAGTCAGTCATCATTCACCTTACTAGTAATATTGACTGCTCAAAGAAAACGTATAGTGTACTGGTACATAGTGAGCCTATATCGATACATTTCTTTTTCAAAAGTGGGGTAATTTATTAGCATTTTAGCATTCATACAGACAGCTAATTATTATGGCTTTTATGGTAATTATTATCCGCTTTTTATTATGGGAGCACCATACCGGTTGGACATTGCTCCCTATGGGGAACCAACACACAAATACAACCAAGATTTACTAAGCAATCGAACCCAAATCCATAGGGTTTGGTTTGGTTTGATTTGGTTTGGAGCGCTACGGTCTACTGTTTTGCACACGAGGGCTAATAACTGATATTGAAGTTAATAACTGATATTGAAGTAATCCGGACCTGATGAATAAAGCTGATTCCGAACGGCTACGAACTTCCGTGCCATAGTTTGATTCGAACCCACGAACTCCACTACCGATGATCAGCGCCCTAACCAATCGGACAGAGTTCGGCCCAAATCCATAGGGAGGGATCATAATACGCTAGTCAATACACAATTCTAGCGGCTCTGATATCGACACTTAAAAATGGAAAAGTTCATTTAAAGTTTCTCTTGAAGTCAGCTGGCGGTTGAGTTGCTGCTGTTCTGAATTTCGAACTCTGCCCTTTGACCTCTACCCTCTTAGTGGAAATAAAATGCTGCCCTAGCTTTCTCATCTCTCCATCTATTGCCAGTGTATGATAAACGGTCGGTACTAGAACATTCACCAACTCAATGGAACTACAAATATTATATGAAAAAGCTGGAGCACTATTCGGACTGTCATTCAAACAGTGTCAAAGTTAGGGCTCTAAATCTATTTCATATTTTATTTAGTATATTTGCAGGATTTTAAGAGTAACATAGTATAGTATTATAGAATTATTGTATTGTTTGCCATTCATGACCAAAAGTAGTCAATGAGGATAAATACTACACTGTTCTCTTTTCTATTCTATTTTAGTTAAAACATTGGCTTTTCATTAAATTTTGAAGTATTTAAACATTTTCATGAAAAGCATATATAGCTTTCAAAGCTAGAAACATGCTTTAAAATAAGATTAGCATGTCGTTTCAACTTCTACAAAGTGTAGTGTCTTCAAACCAGCCTTTATTTCCTAGACTAACCTTTTAAAATTAAGCGAAACACTAAAGCATTTGATAGTGAGTGCACTTCTAAGAAGGATATTTCCTCTTCCCTCATAGATAAGAATGCTTCATTCTTTTCCATCGTGCTTAGAGTTGTGAAACTTTTTAGCACTTTCTGATACTATCCGCAATCGAAATGGAGTTGTCTTGCATAAACTTTTGCACAAAGCACTGCCTAAAGGTACGTTCTCACTGATATTACCTTTGACAAATGTTATTCTGCTCAAGACAAATGCTCCAGCATCGATTATCTACCTCAGCCTGACAAAACAAAAGTTTGCGAATGTTTCCTATTCACTACATTATCTTTCTCCTTAGAGTGGCTGGGAGAATAGCCAGAAGTTTCGAAGTAAATGGGTTAAGAAAGTACGTAAATATTTCACGGTTTTAAATAGTAGATAACTTTAGGGAGAACGTGATTGAACACAGATAATCTTCCATTGGAGCCATAATGTATGCAATAACAATGCAATTATAAATCTTTATTGGTTTTAAAAATATATTTTAACATTAAGGGCTCTCCCAACTTCTAAAGGAGTCTTAATGTATTCTAAAAGTGTATCAGTTTCAATAGGCCATAAATTTTCAATATTTAATAAAATTATAATAAAATCCGTGAAATGTTTAAGTGGCCATACGATTCTTAAAACCCGATAAAATGTAAAATAATTATAATTTTCTACTTCTCACAGCTTGAAAACTACCAGTTTTACAAACATAAATTTTTTAATATAGTTAGAACAAATTCTTATCTTTACATTTATATCTCATTCATTTTTGAAACAAAAAACAAAAATATTTTCGTTAGAAATTTTTAAATAAGAGACGCTTTATTGTTAACAAAAATGATATCAAGGTTAACTCGCGTCGCATGATAACTAAAACTATAATTAAGTTTCAGACAAATTTATTGTTTTAAAACATACTACAATATCTCAAAATAACTTTGTATCTAAATTTGTAAAAGAACATTTTTATTAATTTATATTAACAAGAATAATTTTATAAATTAATAAAAATCCCACAAACAAATAAATGGCTAAACTTAAAATTCTGTGAACACGAGAAGCCATAGTCTTACGCCTAGGGTTACATATGGTTTGCAACCATATACATTATTCAATGCATAATACAATAAGAAACATGGCGTTAGTAAGACGCTAATTTGTCTTATTGTTCAACTCTTACGATCATAGATTTAGAGGAATTGTGCACCTAAAAAACTTCGTCATTCGGTTTCTTTAGGACTGAGTAAGGGCTGTCCTAGTGGTATTCTAATTTTGGGATAAAGTACTTTACGTCGTATGCATCT
Source organism: Pardosa pseudoannulata (assembly GCA_032207245.1). Lineage (NCBI taxonomy): Eukaryota > Metazoa > Arthropoda > Arachnida > Araneae > Lycosidae > Pardosa > Pardosa pseudoannulata. Next base: position 22,027,935 of record CM063506.1, read on the forward strand.
GGTTCCTTAACCCTACTTTCTCGTTTTCCTTGAATCTTGCGGCTTTTGAGTTGTAACTGGCCCTTATTTTTTCCGTCACCAAGTTGAGTCCATCTTGGGCAAAGTTGTGTACGTCATGATATCGGGCATGTCAATTCTGGACGTACTTCTCACGTGAAGGTAGCATATCTGGAGAACGGCCAATTAAAAGTTCATAGGCAAAAGTTAGTAGGCAAACTAATATCACGACCGAAAAGCATCTTTAACGGATTACAGACATACATGCAAATAATAGCATTCGAACCCTCGAACTGTGGCATCGAAAAGCACCTTAAACATTCGGCATTCTTTTGTCAGTTGCGATTTGATATAAATTTTTGATATTTCTGCTCATGTTTGCTATTTTTCTGACTTGGTTTTTTGGTTTGGAGAGCTACGGTCTAATTTTTGCAACACGAGGCTAATGAGACCGGGACCTACCGCTTAAAGCCGACTTCGAACGGCTACGAACATCCATGCCATAGTGGGATTCGAAACCATGAACTCAGGTACGAAGGCCAGCACCCTAACAAATCGGCCATCATTCGGCTTTTTTCTGACTTAAGGTTGTTTTCAATTTTGTAATTTAACTATCTTGTCGTTTAATCAAGACTTAGGTTTAGTCAAGGTTTACATATTTAACATATTGCGTCTTTATTTTTGTAATTCTCAAAAGGAAGTAGATAGCGGTAGTTGTGATTTAAAAATTATTCTATTCATATTTATTTATTTCGCCGAACGATGGCCGATTGGTTAGGGTGCTGGCCTTCGGAACCGGAGTTCGTGGGTTCGAATCCCACATTGGCATGGATGTTCGTAGCCGTTCGGAATCGGCTTTAAGCTGTAGGTCCCGGTCTCATTAGCCCTCGTGTTGCAAAAAGTAGACCGTAGCACTCCAAACCAAACCAAACCAAACCAAACCATATTTATTTCAGTTTGTGTAATAGATATGGCTACATTTTTTCTAGTATTGAAGCCTGATTACTCAGTTTAGTTTAAAAATACTCTTTTCGAGTATAAAAATTACCCTAGACACCATAGATATGCGAAAGGACAGAAACCCATTAAATAGCAACACTACAATTGTTCTGATTTCCTTTACTATGTTTTACAATTTCAACTGCATATTTGAGAGTCCTTAGCACTGGAGACCATAGTTATTGTTGTTGTTGTCTTATGCCTCTTGGTCAAACCAATCACGATTGAGCAGTAAGCTACTCGTATTAAGTCAAAGAGGTGCGCCTTTCATTTTGACGAGCACCTCAAGGGTGAAAGTACGACTTATGCTCAAGTGGGTCCTCATAATTTTGAAGGAGGGACCAAGCAGAAGACCCATTAACTTGGCCTGCCACCCCCAGAGTTATTAATTGAGAACTTGGAGGACATTGTGACCATGAACCTATTTTACTTGCCCCAGTCATTTTTAACGAACATGGCGGATCTTAGGTCAAACTCCGAACTCGCAACCCTTCAGTTACGAGATCATTGTCTTTGCCGACTGAGCTACTGCTGCTCAGGAGACCATAGTTAAATTAGGAAGCAAAAAATCTGATATGGATGCCTCATATTTTTATAAAACTGATAAAATTTATGAAACTTATAAACCAATCATAAAATTTTACATAAGCATTTTGCATTTATCAAATATATAGCCAGTCAAATTTTTCTTTTAGAATCACCGTAGTTCAGTCGGCAAAGGTGGCGACTTCATAAAAAGTGGAATTGAGGATCAAGTGAGTCAATTTATCCATAGTGTTTATTCATATCGGTTAGGGTTTCGAGGAAGCCAAATAAACAAACAAAAACTAATATACGAACAATAAATTTCTATTTATTTTCAAATTGCCATTATCTGTATAATTAACCGTTTGAGTGCTGAAGAGTTTTCTTATATATATGCTAATAGTGCGGAATGAAATGCGTAGTAGTTTTTTGGAGAACAATAGAAACGATTATAATTAACACTAATTATTATGTAACAAGAAATTTTTACAACAAAAATATTCTTTATTCTCACTTATTACAAGAATGTTTCGCTGCACAAATTCCTTGAATTCTTTTTTTACATATAGCTCAAAATGAGCTGGAATGTCTAATTCCATTAGCATTTTTTAATGCATACATCACATTGTCGTAAGTTTCGGCCAGGCAATTTTTCTAAAGAAAACTTATAGGCACTTATTGGTTGTCTTCCTGTGGCATTTTTGCTTGCTAACCATTCCTCCTCTGTAGCATCAATAATGATCAGTATAACACTTGTTGAAAAAGTGAAAACAGTTTCTAATTTCTATACAACAACGAAAAGTTTTTTTTTGTTGCTACAAATAAATAAATAAATAAAACACGCTCATTTTGTCTACCGTACCACAATCCACGGTTCTACTGCATTACTACTTACCACTGTGTTTCATTTTAATTCTTATATTATTAAAAATCACAATTGAGTAAAATGAATACAAACTGCGATTGATATGAATTCAACTGCTCTCAATAGATGCGAAAATTATACTAACCAACAGCAGTGTCTCCGCATTTTCAAAACAAGAGAAGCGCTATCGCGCTTCTCCGAATTTTTCGCACATAACAAGCAAAGCGCGATAGCACTTCGCCACACAAGCGGTTAAATATTAGCAACATGAACTAGATTGTATGAAGGTCGCACATAAATCTCACTCAGATATGTTTGCCACTGTAGTATATATCATAGATATTTAAACAATTTAAAGGGTTAATGGTTTGGCTTCAAACACTAATATCTACATTTTTGCTACACGAGAGGTCCTGAGACCGGAACCTCTTCTTAAAGCCGATTTCGAAAGGTTTCGAACATCTATAGGCAACTATGTACCGGCCACGAACAAAAGTACCGAAGATCATTTACATATCTGCTGTCGTTCGGTTAAACGTTTACGGGATTTATACTTGTTGAAATATAATGGGAAGTTATTTGAAATGCAAATTATAAAATATTTACACTGTAATGTGGCAGTTGAGACCGCTTTCTAACTTTTCATACAATATTTTTCTGGTAATATATTTGTGTACCACATGGAAACAATAAGGCTAAAAAACATTTCAACGTAGCAGAAAAGTAAATCTAAAAACCTATTAAGACACTAAACAAGAAAGTTATAGTAACACCAATATTTGCAAAAACAAAATGTTTTTAAAAATAGAGTTTTCTTGAGGAGTCTACATTAAGACATGAATTCGAAATTTTCTTTTTTTTATCAATTTAAAGATTAATTTCTTCGAATACTACAAAATATCATTAGAACAAAAAAGAAAAAACACAATATCCAAAATGAATAACGACATCGTTAAAAATAATCTTTTTTAAATGCATTTTATAAATCCTATCATTAAAGCAATTTTTTATTCGAAGTTATTGAAAATTTCTTTTAAAAAGATTACTTTTTCCCTGTATTTCAAAGAACAATTATTATCGTATTAATATACATACAGTTTTTTCTGACTTATTAGGAATACACTGGGGCTTAACTTTTCTAATAATGTTCTAAAACAATTAAAAAAATAAATAAAAATGTACCCCTTCCAGGAATGCTTAAGTATGATTACAGCTAGAAAGCAAACCTTATCGCAACCTAATTTTTTGATAAACGTTTAAATCGCTTCATCACTCGAATGACTAATTATGTCTCAATACACCTGTAAGCGTTGCCAAATGTTAAATCAAAAATACCTTATTTTCCCATTAATTGACAAATGGAGCTGAAATTATACTTTCTATAAGACTTGTAATGGAAATTGGTACTATACGATTGTAGTTTAATCAAGAATATTACTGGTTATTTTTTAGCTGTAATGTTATCTTCAGAACTAATTTAAAATATATAGATTTAGACTAATTTCTATTCATTTTCTGCCCATCTATTATTACAAAGATGAATACTTGGATGCATAGTGTAAAATAAATTGATTAACAATACGTTCATGGATATTTATTCTGGTATCTTTATTTTTAATGTTATAAACATTTAAACATATATTTACAGAAGATTTATAGAAATTTATATGGTATTGCTGATGTTACTTATTAAATAAATTGTTACTTTTTAAATGCTTGATAACAGTATTTAAAAATAGGAAAATTAATTCCCAGTAGTAATAATTTTCTCTACAGTATGCTTCCGCATATCCAATGATAATCTTCCAGGAGGGTCATATTAAGGTCATACTTAAGGTTTTAGTCTACCAACCGTTCTGTGGTTAGGCATCGATTGATGTAAAAACTAGTTTTTTATTTGTCTAAATATTTCATGAATCTATGTAGTAGACAAGAACATACGGCTTCGTTTTTCTGTATATACCGTTATTTTTGTACCCACAAACAAACCATGTTGTTACACTAGCCTGTACTAGTACGTGACCCGCGCTCCAGTATCAATCGTTAGAAAAGTTATTAACTATTACGTGTCTCGCGCTCAAGCATCAATCGTTAGAAACATATATTTACAGAAGATTTATAGAAATTTATATGGTATTGCTGATGTTACTTATTAGTTAAATTACTACTTTTTAAATGCTGGATAACAGTATTTAAAAATAGGAAAATTAATTCCCAGTAGTAATAATTTTCTCTACAGTATGTTTCCGCATATCCAATGATAATCTTCCAGGAGGGTCATATTAAGGTCATACTTAAGGTTTTAGTCTACCAACCGTTCTGTGGTTAGGCATCGATTGATGTAAAAACTAGTTTTTTATTTGTCTAAATATTTCATGAATCTATGTAGTAGACAAGAACATACGGCTTCGTTTTTCTGTATATACCGTTATTTTTGTATCCACAAACAAACCATGTTGTTACACTAGCCTGTACTAGTACGTGACCCGCGCTCAAGTATCAATCGTTAGAAAAGTTATTAACTATTACGTGTCTCGCGCTCAAGCATCAATCGTTAGAAACATATATTTACAGAAGATTTATAGAAATTTATATGGTATTGCTGATGTTACTTATTAATTAAATTACTACTTTTTAAATGCTGGATAACAGTATTTAAAAATAGGAAAATTAATTCCCAGTAGTAATAATTTTCTCTAAAATATGTTTCCGCATATCCAATGATATTAATCTTCCAGGAGGATCATATTAAGGTCATATTTAAGGTTTTAATCAACCAACCGTTCTGTGGTTAGGCATCGACTGATGTAAAAACTAGTTTTTATTTGTCTAAATATTTCAAGAATCTCTGTAGTAGACAAGGACATTCGGCTTCGTTTTTCTGTAAATACCGTTATTTTTGTACCCACAAACAAACCATGTTGTTACACTAACCTGTACTAGTACGTGACCCGCGCTCAAGTATTAATCGTCAGAAAAAGTACTAGTACGTGTCTCGCGCTCAAGCATAAATTTTAGAAACATATATTTACAGAAGATTTATAAAATTTATATGGTATTGCTGATGTTACTTATTAATTAAATTACTACTTTTTAAATGCTGGATAACAGTATTTAAAAATAGAAAATTAATTCCCAGTAGTAATAATTTTCTCTTTATGTTTCCGCATATCCAATGATAATCTTCCAGGAGGGTCATATTAAGGTCATACTTAAGGTTTTAGAACCAACCGTTCTGTGGTTAGGCATCGATTATGTAAAAACTATTTTTTATTTGTCTAAATATTCATGAATCTATGTAGTAGACAAGGACATTCGGCTTCGTTTTTCTGTAAATACCGTTATTTTTGTACCCACAAACAAACCATGTTGTTACACTAACCTGTACTAGTACGTGACCCGCGCTCAAGTATTAATCGTCAGAAAAGGTATTAACTATTACGTGTACTCAAGCATAAATCGTTAGAAACATATATTTACAGAAGATTTATAGAAATTTATATTATTGCTGATGTTACTTATTAATAAATTACTACTTTTTAAATGCTGGATAACAGTATTTAAATTAGGAAAATTAATTCCCAGTAGTAATAATTTTCTCTACAGTATGTTTGCATATCCAATGATAATCTTCCAGGAGGGTCATATTAAGGTCATACTTAAGGTTTTAGTTATAAACCGTTCTGTGGTTAGGCATCGATATGTAAAAACTAGTTTTTTATTTGTCTAATATTTCATGAATCTATGTAGTAACCAGAACATTCGGCTTTTTTCTGTATAGACGTTTTTGTACCCACAAACAAACCATGTTGTTGCACTAAACCTGTACTAGTACGTGTCGCGCTCAAGTATTAATCGTGAGAAAAAGTACTATTACGTGTCCCGCTACAATCCTATATAATAATTGCAATGAAATTGGTTTGCATATAACAAATACTAGTAAAAGTATCTTAATCTAATTTGGCATACTTCTCAGCTCCATAGAATAGTCCTTTTTTATGGGTAAGGGAAATTTATCCCAACGAATTTAATAAAAATTTTTACTTAAGCGGTTCATTTTAATGTTGTTTAAAGTATCTTGTAATGAGGAGTGCAAAACAACTTCTTTATGAGGTTTTGTGCCTGGTTCTGGGTTACTAAGTTTTTAAGGTCAAATGTATTCACTTTTGTAATCGCTTTCAATGGTTTTCTTTAATAGTAGTAATATTTATACAGTTTAATTTACCAGTAAAGGATTCTATACATGTTTATGCTTAAACCTTTCTTTAATGTTTTAATAAATTAAACGATATTTATTTTTAAAAGTTTGTTTAAGTTCATTTACTTAAAAAACACTGATACTCTGCAACGATAATTTTACAATTCCATTTCAATTTAAATTTTAAAAGTATGTTTAATTTTTAGTTTGACTAAATTAATTGACTATCAATAAAAAATTTGTCTGTCCACGAATTTCCGTTAAAGATTGAAAATATTGTATTTTTGATGAATAGGGTTACAAATTCAAATGAATTAAAAAACTTTCGAAATTATTTAAGCTTTTAATGCATTATTCCTTATTTTGTTTCAAATAAATAGGTAAAAGTAACATTTTATTCTAGCATTATGATGTTATTCTTTAACCATTCTTCAATCACTTATTTTAAATTATTAAATACTCTGCATTTTTTTCATAAGTTTTATCACTGAACTTAGATATTACGTAATAATTTTCTTTTTAAATTTGTATTAAATAATAGATTAGGTACATATGTGCAAATTTTAAATTTAATCATAGATTATTTTTTGTTGCAATGAAAATATCACCGGTTTAACAACAAATTCTTTCATAAAATCTAGGAGTCATTTCAAGGACTAATAAATATCTATTTAAGTTATATATCTTTGAAAAATTAGGCAGTTTGTTCGTTTGTTTTTGTTTTTCATACATAAGCACACGGTTTGCAATCGATTCGCTCAATTTTGGACATCATTTATATATACCGCCAAATAATCACTGTCAATATTAAAACCTCTGCTGTCCATCCTATAAAGTAATACGACAAGATAAATTAAATTTGGCAAATAACATGCGGTGAGTAAAGATAAACAAATCATTGAGCGTGTACCAGATAATTCTCAGCCAAAAAAGAAACATTTTTTTTACCTGCCTCGTAGGGTACTTTGAAATTCTGGAAAATTTAAAAATTTACTGATCTCGTCATAGGACTGGCTATATGCTTGTTCTATGATAGTAGTAGAAGTAGCACTTCTTTTTTTTTAGTTTATTAAAAGTAACAGTTACTTACAGTTTAAGGGAAGTTCTTTACAATACATGCATCACTGTGCGGTGTAGGATTAACATTGCTTATTATAGGTTTAATTAGACATCTTTTCATTTATACCTTGGTCTCTTATACTATGCGTAATATATACAATCCTAATCATAAACCCCAAAATAAACATTAATATAAATGCTGTACACAGATTCATTTTAATAAGTTCTTTCTTTCAGAACAGGAAGTCGTGTGTTTGTGGGTGAATGAAAATCACGTTCCAATTTACTCGTATAAAACTGGATGCAAAAAATACGAATGCAGTCCATTTAAGTTCAAATTTTTAAAAAAAAATTTGACAGCCATGCCTTTCCTCGTTAAAATTTGTTGAAAGAGTTTACAGTTTTCAAGGTTACCAACGTAATTTAATACGTTTCAAATCTATTTAAAGACAGATAATGACTGTGAGAAATTGGCAACTAACATGCGGTCAGTAAAGATAAACAAATTATTGAGCTTGTACCAGACAATTCTCAGCCAAACAACCATTTTTTTTACCTGCCTCATAGGGTGCTTTACAATTCTAGAAAATTAATAACTTCATTGATTCCGTCATATGACGGGCTATATAGCTAGTGTGTTAATAAACACGTATCGTATATTTTCAAACAGAGAAATTTTTAAATAAAGAAGCTAAACACTATAATTAAGAACGGTATAATCAACACAAGGACGAAAGCGACAGTAACTTGTTTTTCGGTCGCAAAGGTCCTAATAGAATTTATCTGCTTATAATTTAGAAAAAATATCATCTCTTGGTTTAATAGACACGTTATAAAATCCGATAGCGCAATCTGTCATGTCTCCCTTAGCACGTACACAATTAGAACCCATTTCATGCATAATAACATGGAAAAACAGATATATCCCAACTTTTTTTTCCATTCCATCATTAGTGTAATAACTTTGTTGACATCAAGTGCGGGAAAATGAGTAATGGACTGAAACTCCACTGCAGCGATACACACACACACACACACATACGCCATCCGTCAATATCTCTCTACTTATGAACTAAATTTTCCAGGCGGAAGAATGATACAAATAAAACCGTGGTACTCCACAAATTTATTTGAGAACGAGTAAATCTTATTTCTGGGGAGAGCATTAGAAGATAGATTAATTTAGGATTTCATCCTGTTATTGAATTATAATTCATAAAAATAAATGCTGTATAATTTAAAAAATCGTATGTATACACATGACTTCCTTGAATACCCATGGAGTTTAATGTGTATTTCATTTAAATTCTACGATGATTCATCAGAATTACAATTTGCACATGTTTTGTTTAGTCTAATTGTTAATATTAATTGTTAACACAGATAAGCTGACAGTGAAGCGTTTCAAGAGGCACTATAATAATCTCAATAATCTAAAAGTTCTGTATTTTTAATAAAAAAATATATTTTTATCGGATCAAATTGAGAATCTAAACCATTCTCAAATCAATATAATTACATACACAAAATTTCATCAAAATCAGTTCAGGAGGAGTTCTATCACAAACACATCGACAGAAGAGTTTTAAATATAAAGATAAAAAAGAAAAAATTATTTGAAATTCGTTTGATATCAGAAAAAAATAAATATACCGTTAAGATATGTTGTATTATAGATACAGCTAATCGTCATGATTTAAATTGATGTAATTGTTAAGAAAGTAAATAGATTGAAAGGCTCGGCGATTGTGAAATGTTAATCTAAATGATAAAATTATGAATATGAAGCGCATAATTTGGGGGATGTTTGTTGAATCGATATCTATCTTGACAAAAACCAAAAAACCGTTTCAAGAAAATAATAACAAGCTATTTTTAATTGTCTGTAACACTTTTTGTCCTGACGGTACTTATAAGTACCGCTTCAATCAAACACCTATATATTCCTAATAAAGCCGTTTTTCCTGGCGGTACTCATAGGGACTTGAACGATGCAGTTCCTACAGCAGAAAAGAAATGACAGTACCAATCAGGAATCCTTTTTATTCGCATAGCAGGGATTTTATAATTGACGTGCTGCATTCAAAGGTCATTTTGTGGAAGAGTCGATACACTTGTTGTTCAGTTGAGTACGTTTAGTGGTTTATTACCTGTTATTTGGTACTATTATTTTTTAGAGACTTCTATACTTCGCAGGTAAGCATTTCATTTGTTTTATTCATAATTTCATGTTTTATTTTCTATCGTAGAATCAAAAAATATTTGTTGGTACTAGAAAGTACCAGCTGCAAAATTAACTACTAAAATACAGTAAAAATTAATTTTCTTTTTCTATGATTATTCTCCATTAAAACTTATCTAATGGTGCAAAAATTATGTAAGAAAGTGGATGATAAATTAATTCAGGATATAAAGAGTTAAAATATGTTAGGCTGGTGTTTTGGAACGCTACTATATACTGTTTAATTATTTTTCTTGCTACAAGAGGGCTAATGTGTCCAGAAGCTACTGCTTAGGCTGGTTGCACACACAGCGTATTTTTTTTTACGAGCGGAGAATTTACTGTCGTCGATCGAAATCAACGTTACACACAGGGCAAGAAAATTTCCGTCGCCGTAGTCTTACGCAGTGTAAAACTTGTGCTGCTACAGAGCAGGACCCGCTCTATAGGGGCGGACAACCGCTTCATTTCTCCGGGCTTCAAAATTCCGCCATTTTGGCTGCGATTGTGAGAAAAATATTGATATGTGAAATACTCAACTAATCGAAATTTATTCATATCGATTTTTCTTTTGCTAAAAATTTCAATTCGTATTTATACTGTTTATGTTTAAATTCTAAAAATATTTTCAATCTTTAATTCTATAGAAAACATTTATGAAAAGCCGTATTTTTAATTAATAAGTAGAAATACGAAAATTTCTATAGTCGCGCAGTATTCTGCAGACTATTTTTACGAGACCGAACTTCCGTTGCAGACTGTTAAAAACTATGCTGCCACTGGATGTATAGGAATGTGAGAAAATTGGTTATCAAATTCATTTGTCTCTTTTTCTTCCAATTGATCGAAATCCAAGGCAAACTTCATGCCAAGCTTTACGAGTAGCGTTTTTGTCCGTAAAAATTTCCGGAATGTTATCCCATAAAACAGGTTTCTCTTGTATTAATGAAATCAGAATTTCATTACCAATAACTCTCGTGTTTAAGGAACTATTCATATTCACAACGAAAGTCCAATGCAAATGGTAGAAAAAAACGCTGTGTGTGCAAACGTTCACCAAGTCGCATAGACCTCTAGTTCGAGACGACGGATAAATTTCCGCTGAGCTCCAGTGGTCGATCATTTAACCGATCATTTTTTCCGTCTAATGTGTAAAGCTCTAGTTTATTACAATGGAATACTATTGGAATGTCGACGACGGTAAATTTCCCGTTAGGAAAATTCCGCCGTGTGTGTAACCAGCCTTCCTTAGGCTGGTTACACACACGGCGGAGTTTTCCGAGCGGAAAATTTCTCACACTCGCAGCCAAAATGCCAGAATTTTGTATCCCGGACCAATGTAGGGGTTGTCCGCCCCTATAGAGGGGGTCCTGCTCTGTAGTAGCACAAGATTTACAATGAGTAAAAATATATGAAAGAAAAAATAAAGATTGGCAGGATTATTGGGACAATAGTGAAAAAGGAAGAGCAACCTATACTATAATGTCAAAAGTAGAACAAATGTTAAACTTAAAAAATAACATATTAAACTATTTCATAACCGGTCATGTAAGTTTCCCAACCTACTTGTATAGAATTAAAAAAACTAGATTCACCAAATTGTAAATGCGGAATAACAGGCAACCCTCAACATTGTAAACATTTTATAACGAGGGAGCTACTTGACATAGTTCCCGGTTTCTTTTGAACCATCCCAACGATAAAAATCTTGCAAAAATAAATGATGATGAATCCACATGTGATGGTAACTGACTTTATTCTTAAAATAATCACTTAATTAAAAAAAACACTTTTTAAAAACACATTAAGTTTAACAAAAAAAAAAAAAAAACAGCCATCTTCAATAAACATAAAACATATCTAGAAACGAGACAGCTCATTCACCGTGAGAAGAAAAGAAAAAAAAATTATATATATATATATATATATATATATATATATATATATATATATATATATATATATATATATATATACCACCACACCCCAGAATAACGAGCGACTTGCCTTTATATATATATTCAACTGGTCGTGAAATACAGTCCACAAAACGAATTAGCATGCCGTGAGGGCTTCTTCACGGAACAGAAGTAAAACTAATTATAAAGTGTTGGTTAAATTGAAACTAAACTGACGGTTACTTTAACATAGATGTTAATCAGTGAGTGGTGGAAACAAACATAGACAATATAAAGTTAACAAACATTACATGCAAGTAAGATGTAATCTCGTTCCGATGTTTATTAAAAAATACGAAAACGAAACAAAGATCGAATAATTTAAAAGAATAGATAATAATCGCAATCATATTAAAACTTTAAAGGAAATTTATAATATATTAAATTAAAACTACTCTTTTATACAAATTAAATTTTAAAATTTTAAAATGATTGAAAATATTTAATAGAAATAGTGATAGTGATAAAAAAAAGTTTTTTTTTTATTTTAAGTCAATAATTCAGTGTATAACATTAAAATGAATAATATTGAAAAGTTTTCCCCGCCCACTTAGGCTTTTGCATCCATCAACTCTTCAGTTGGATGTGGGTGTATGTCATTTAAATCTAAGTGGAATTCGAACTCATTTTCCAAAAACTTAATATCTAAATTATTTGAACGAAAGTCTCGCTCATAAGAAAGTTACTAATCGTAACGGCATAAAATAATTTGTTTCTAAGAAAAACAGTTTTATTTTTGGATAAAAAAGCAGTAAATTATATTGTTTTATTTGTTTAACCTTTCCTTACTAAAGTCTCATTTTGAGACATTGTAATCGGGATACCTAGAAATATTCTAAAACTTTTAATTATCTAAAAACCACTCATTTTAATTACATATTAAAACTCCAATAAAGGACTGATTTATTTACGTTTTCAGGTAAATTATCCGAAATGGTACTATTGATTTCAGACTCAAATCCCTTTTCAAATGATTTGATTTTGCGAAAATGTATCAGGTTAATTACTCTTTTGAAAGAATACAAAGTAAACAGAAAAACAATTTCCCTATTCTTTTCTGAGTTTTGTATATTATAATCTTTTATTAAATGCCTAAATTTTCAAATTTCACAATGAAAACAACATGTAAAGAAAAAAAAATTATTATTTTCTATTCAATTTCAATAAAAATGTTGGGCCTATTGGATTGAGATAATGGGATGTTTTATAAAGTAATGTTTAAAGAATATTTTTAACAATGAAATGCTAGACAGTAAATTAAAAACTGAAACATAGAATTAAACACATAAAAAGGAATATTTGACAACACACGGAAATTGCTGAAAAGTTTTGAATTGGTTATTTGAATCCGCCAAATTAAATCTATTTAAAATTACTAGTATACCCGAGTTTTTGTGTAATTCGATTCATGTAAGAAAATGCTAATTTCTACTCAAGTAAAAAAAATCTACATATTTAAAACTATTACGCAAAAGTGTATGAAAAATAAATAATTTTGAATTACATATATTTATTTTAAATACCACTAAATGCAATTTAGTTTTAAAATTTTAGTTTTTGATTTTCTTTCTAGGTGTTAGAAATTTAAATGTCATGGAAGTTAGCTATGTTAACCCTTTAAAGAAGAGTGGTCGCAGCGAATCCACCTGTTAAAAGTTTCTTTTTTCTACTTTTTAAAGACATATGAATGATTTTTTTTATATTTTCTATGTTTATGACATTTTAAACTTACAGCATATAAAAACAATACACTTAATTCATTTTTCCATTTGAAATATGCATTTTTAAACTTGCTTTACCCAGAAAATTCAGAAATTTGATTTATCGTCCTTGTGACCCCAAATACCTATATTATTCCAATAACACTTAAAAACTGTTTAGCTATTTTTATATTCTACACTGTTAATGATAATTATTCATTGCACTCCCACCTTAATAAAAATTTAAAAGAAGGTGTTATCTTCACAGAGTACAAAGATATGGTATTGCATTTAAACCAGGCCTCTAACATTTCTTCCTTCCAATGAATGCACATTTTTTTCATATATTTTACATTTATAAGGTTCATAGGTAACATTTGTAAACTAATTTTATTAAATCCTAAAAAATTTACATAAGTGTCCTTTAAAAGGTTAAAATACTTTACATTTTAAAATTAAACCGTTATTTTTATTTTGTAAATTCTAGTCTGCTTGTATCTCAAAAATTTCAGAGTAACCCTCGTATGTCATTTATTAAAAATGTTTGAGGGAAAAATTAACATTAAATTCAAAAAACGCTAAATATTAAAGCCGTTTTTCATTAGTGATTTGTTGTAATTCAAAATATCTGAGTAGATCCTTTATAAAGAAGAAAATTTCATGATAATAGATTTATTTGCTATCATGAGTACCGTAAAATCCTTATCAGTACTTTAAGTACTATAAAATAAATAGAAACATATACAAGTTTTGCCAAACAAATTATGTGTCTGTCATTCTGTTACAGTTATGAGAAGGAAAAAAATCAATGTATTACATCTTTACAAACAAGCATAAAGAAACAGAAATGTGTTTCTTTTTATACACCCATACACCTGAATATACTTTTATTTTTTGAAAGAATACTCCCGAAATCGAAGTTATTGATTACATTTGAAAGGAACTCTCTTTTGTTATCCCTTACCGGTCTTATATGTCAACTGCGTACTGGATTTATGCGATAAAGCTTGTAGCAAGTACGTTCGATAGATATTTTTCTCAAACAATGGGAAACAATTTCTTATTTTAGATCAGGACTACAGAGGGAAAGAAGTCTTCTGCAAGACGAAACGAATTCTATACGCATAGATTCTTTTGTTTATTATATCGATTCAACAACAGAAACCACATCAAATAAGATAGACGGAGAGCAATTTAAATTAAGTCTAACATTTATTTTTATTTGCTGAAGTTCCGTTACGAAATACTGCTTCATACTTTACAGATGTTGTTCTTGCAAAACTTTATCTTTCTTTCAAAGTTTATCTGTGAGTGTGTGTGCTTTCTAAAATTGGAACTATCTTTAGTCATTTTACAAAAGAAATTTCCACAACATATATAAATTGTTAGAAAACTTACATTTGTGAAATTGCCATTTTCTATAGGAGTGACATTTCATACATTTTTAACCCCTTAATTCCCAGTTTTTTTGAAAAAGGCCCGCCCCCAAAAAATCAATTTTTTAATGTAAAAAACAAAATTTAGAACTTTGTCTTAACGCGTCTTGTATGCGTAGGTATCAAATATGAAACCCTAATGTTTCATATCTCAAGAATAAAGTATATAAAGTGACGCCTCGAGTCAAGGATGACTTTACAGCCAGAGCTTAGTAATAAAATAGTGAACAATTATATTTTATTCTACATTATATTTTAGTGAAATATATATTGAAACATGGGAGAATCAGAATCTGAATATGAATACGCTGTCGGAAAGGGATTAATAAGGAAGAGATAAGTCGTAAGTGATAAGTAGAAAATAATATATATTTTATGTTGCATAAGTAAGTGTTATAGCTTACAATCCCATGTAAATGATAAATATAAATAAAACGATTGTTTTTTTTTTGTTTCACATTGTTGTTTTCAATTCTCGATTGCATTCGGATGTGAAAAATTATAGCAACATAAAGTACAGCGCCGCTCAAAATATCTGGAGTGTGCACAGTTTGGCCAGTTTAGCGTGCTCGAGTTAACTAGAGCATGCACGTTAAGGGGTTAATGGTCAAATTAACTTGTTCGGCAGAAAATACAAGTTGGTAACTGTTTTATATTGGCAACTCTAGTGACTGTCATACCTGGCATGTTATTTTCGATTTCTTCAAAATATTTATATGCCAAAACATCCTCGAGAAAGGTATAAAACCATTTGTAAGGAATTTGCACCCCCGACTTTGTGTGCTCTGAATGACATCGGGAGAATCGCCCCATTTGACCCCCTTCCACGTGGCGTTTCTTAGGAGAAATAAGAAGCCGGCCGGCACAGGGGGCTGATAACGTTTTTCGGAGGTACTGGTGGATGTTTTTGCAGGTTCTCGGAGGAGGAGTGTATGCCCTTTCCGGCAGGGCTCCGATTTCCAGACAACCCCCCCCCGAAGTAGGAAGGGGGCAGTTGAAGTTCAGCTGGGGAGTCGAGATAGAGCCGTCAGCCGAGGAACATCTCTCTACTCTGATGTGAGGGAAGACAACGCTCGGGTCATTAAAAATCTGGCTGGGACTGGCTCTGAGACTCACGATGATATTTCATTTTCTTTATTGTTTGTTTTAATATTGTGTAAATAAATTTTTGTTTTGTCTGTCCAAGTTTTCCGGAGAAATAATATTTTAAGTACATGCATCCCTGTGACTACTGTCGAACACACCTTCCCCAGTACAGTAGGCGGGCAGGTCCCACGCAAGTATAGCGCCTCAGAACAAGGGTGCTATAACGCCATTATTTTTCAAAACGTATTACTAACACAAAAATTATAAAAGGTATTCGTATCTCAATTGTAGTTTGTAGCGTTCAGAATTAAAATTATTCTTGCGTACCGTATTCTGCGGCTGATATTCGTGGGATATAACTATATTTATCATTATTTGTTATTCGGAGTATGATCATACGGGTATTTTCAGAAATTTTGTTTAGTTTTAAGTAAATTTAAAAATAAAGCTTGCTGCCAATGTCTCGCGATTTTTCTAAATAATAACCTTAATTACACAACAATATCTTGGTATTTGTCTGTCTGTAGGAGTGACTATAAACATTGAAACACGAAATAAGTTAGATGGAGGAAATTATATAACTGAATTTTACACCAAAAAGGTAAATCTGGTATTCAATATCTCGGTATTTGATATACCGATCTCTATGTAGCTCTATATCCCCTATATAATAATAGCCTATGTTATCTGTCCGTCTGTCCTCCAATTTATGAAGCGGTTGGACCTGGAATGGATAGAGGCATCCATTCAAAGAGAATTAAGTTTATCTTCTCCTAAACTATCGATCCGATTCTAAAATAAATTTGTATAAATATGCTTCATATCACAGCAAATACTACTGTCGTCTTTAAAACGTTCGAAATCCAACACTTCTCCCTTTTTCGAGAGTTTAATGCTATCATTTCCAGCCCTATTATCTCCGGTTAAGAGCAGCCGATTAAATTTATCCATTTATCACTTAATAAATAGGTAAAAATAACAATTTTTCTAGCATTGTGACGTCATTCCTTTAAACATCTCATTGAATCATTTCATATTTTAAACTATTTAAATATCGTCTACACTATTTTAGTATCTTTTATCACTGAACTTAGATATTACGTAAATGATTTTCTTTTATATTTGGCTTAAATAATAGATTAGGTACATGTGTGATAATTTTAAATTGAATCATCGATTATTTTTTGTTGCAATGAAAATTTTATCCCCGGTATTAACAATAAATTCTTTTCATATAAGTCTAGGAGTCTATTTCACGGACTAATAAATATCTAACTTTTAATTTATATATTTGGAAATTAAGAGGTTTGTTCTTTTGTGTGTTTGTTTATTATACATAACCACACTGTTTGACTAAATGAATTCAATGTGAATCTAAACTGCATTACAGCACGGGAGACTCTAGAGGAGTATGACGATAAATAAATTATTGAGAGTGAACCAGATAATTCTCAGTCAAAAAACAAACCATTTTTTACATGCCTCATTGGGTACTTAACAGTTCTGGAATATTAAAAATTTTACTAATCCCGTCATATGATGGGTTATATGCTAGTCTTCATATAACAATTTAAAGACATTATTGAATGCATGAACAGTAAAAGGGAACCTGTTGTACCAAGGACCCATATGTACCTTGGTCTAATGATATTTTTAGTGATATCTATAGCATTTTTGTTTAAAAAGAAGATTTTATACATAAACTTGGTTTTAGAGTCTAAAATTGTAAAATGATAAGAAATGTAAGAATAGTGGATATGGAAGGTAAAATACAAAAGTAATATTACCAGGGTTGTAATTTTGACCCGTCAAAACTGATTTTGACCATGATACAGATAAATGTGCTTTTAACCGTCCAAAACTGATCAAAAGTGGTGGAAAATGGTCAGAAGTGGTCAGAACTATTAAAAATAGTTTAAATGGTCTTAATTTTAATATATAATATCTTTTGTAATTAGAAGTGACTTTTAATAAGCAATAAAATAGTAGGGCAGTGAAACAAAATATTACACTAATAAGTTCATAACATTTAACATGCTTGCACAGTATAAAAAGAATGTTTAAATTTTAAAAATGAACGATGCACATGCAATTGTGAAAATGTAATCCAGTTGCAGTAAAAAACAAAATACGAGTTAGTTAAAAAAGTACAGTTTTAAAGGCATTAATATAAGATTGTTGATTTTACAATACATCTACTGAACTGTTGTGCCACCTATAGAAAGATTATTTTCGAAGTTTGGAGTAATAAATTACGAAATCGTTTAAATTTAGAGACAACTACAAAACTTGTGACTTGTGACCGTTTTTCGAATTCGACATAAATTACACATAAAACAACCTGTAAAAAAATAAGTAAAAGATTTTTTTTTTGTATCTTGGTGATATGATATATTTGTTTATTTTGCTGGTGTTTATTTATATTATGATATTTTTAATAAATATAACTTGCCTTTATAATATGCTAGTAAACTATTATATATTTTGAAAAGTGAATTTCAGTGGTCAAAACTGGGCAAAATAGATATTGACCAGCACGGTTAAAACCGGTTAAAACCACTGGTTTAACCCTCATGGTTATAACTGATACAACCCTGAATATTACATGCATTCATCAACATGCAAGGAGGTCATATCAGTAACCTGATCTGATTGTGTTCATGTGGACAAATGGTTAATTAACCAGTGGTTATGAATGGATTAGTTGTATTTTTTCCTATACTTATTTCATTGGCGTATGTCCCACGACTGTCGGAAATAGAATAAGTAGAAATGTTGAGTCAGCGTGTCGAGGTCAAGGGAAATAGCTCTCTCGAACGTTAGTTATAGCTGTCGTTAATGCCGTACAGAATACAATAAAGCTTCTGTAAACTCGCCGAGCGGTCTGCGAACGTTCTATTTTCAACTGTAAGTCATTTGGGTATGACTTCGCATGGGTTTCTTATGGGAGCAGGTATGGAGACGAAATAATCAGCCGTAGATGATTTCAAACTTAACAATGTTGATTTATTACCAAAAACATTTAAAGAAAAATATTCATAAATTCGTCGAGAGAGACGATTACTCTAAGGCAACCTACTCATCTGCAAGTTCCGCCAGGAGTCCCCTCCCGTTTTTCCTTTTTCAAACAGGAAACCTCGGTTTCAGGGGAGATCGACACCCCTCAGATGACCTTCGTCCTTGGAGTAGCGGTCACACAAAGAACAACTTCTTCTCTCTGTCGGTGCGTTGACAAAACGGCAGATTTGACACTTCTAATAGTCGGTGAGTCAAAAGGATCATTACTGCCGTTTTTCAATTGTTCCGCTTTTAAAATGTTCGGCGCCTTACAACGTACCAAAAGAATAAATGTTCGCCCGACCACTGACAGAGACGGACGCGACTATTACAGCGTCGTTATGTTTTGAGCTTCTGTTTGCTTTGGAATGGAAGGATTGGTACCACGGTTGGAGAAGATGGAACTCACGAATAGAGCTGTGGAGGGTAATGGTGGAGAAAACGTTACTAACAGTTGTTTCAAAATAAGGCATCACATATTTTTCTTTGCAAAATGGAGGAAAAATGCAGTTCAAGCTAAAAATAGGTTCAAGGTATACCATTACCAATACTTGCAAAAGGGAAATATGTAGGGTGTTTTGCAATCTAAAAATTTCAGATAAAAGGTATAAAAGCATCAAAAGTTAAAAAAATATATATCTCATTTCCTTATTGTTATCCTAAATCGAGTCTATATATAAAACCTTATATCTTAGCAGAAATTCCGTAGATATATCTCTAAAAATATCGGAAGATCAAGGTACATATGGGGACTTGGTACAACAGGTTCCCTTTTACTGTTCATGCATTTATCTATATTCAGCAGGAAACCATCCTTTTCGAATTTCCAAGAATTCTCCCCTTTCACCCAAGGAAATGGGGAACGAACAAAGGAGTGGGAAATTAACATTCCGGGAATTTTCAGAAATACGCACACCCTGTGGTGGTGAATGGTTAGATATGAAGGCAGCACATTCTTATCGGAACTGAGAAGGAGCGTATCACATTTTATGCCTTGCTCATAAGTGCGCTTGTAGATATGGATTGGTTTTGGAGCACTTTACTTTTTGCAATACGAAGATAATGAGAACCTACTGCTTAAAAATTACTACGAAAATGATGTTTCGAAACGAAGTTTAAGTAATTATCGTTTGTAGATATGGAAGCCAGAAAGCGAAATGATTTAACATTAAAACAAAAGATTTAAATTTTAAATCGTTATGACAAGTTTATTATAATTACGAACAATTTATAAATGATCTTCTTAGAGAAAATTGTAGGCAGTCAATAACTGATGAAATTTTTTAATTATGTATACAATGTTTTAAAGGGTAATATACAGTACATAAATATAAAGTGTGTGTTTTCATTTTGTTTGGAAATTTAGTACGTGTGAATTAAAGAGTTGGGTAAATGTATCTAATTTTGCATATCGTTTATTGTTATCAAAATCATGGTGCCCCAAACTGATCACATTAAGTTGAGTCCACCGTATTACTCATACTTAAGATACGATTAATTTTAAAAACATCATACATACGACACTATGTAAGATTTACATATTATCTACTACATCGTCTAAAAAATATTTTCGTGAACTTCAAATTACTTTTATAATTTCGTGATGCTCGGATATAAAATAACTTGACGGAATCGTGTGTCAAACTTAAGAAATGCGATTTGAAATTCCATTAATATTTAATCATTGCCGAATGTGCATTATTTATATTTTTATAGGATATTTCACCCTCAAAATGTTTCTTGTCATTCTCAATTACACCTAACAAGAGTAGAAATAGTTCGGTCTTGACGTATTTCCTTATGGGTCGCAAACTGATATTTGGTTTAACTAAATTCCTATTAGAAATGTTCAATGGGCACGAATTTGTAAAGAACTATTGAATTTTTCATTCGTATTTTAAATAATAGTTTGCTGTCGTTAATGCCGTACAGAATACAATAAAATATCGTTATGTTTTGAGCTACTGTTTGCTTTGAAATAGAAGGATTGGTACCACGGTTGGAGAAGATGGAACTCACGAATAGAGCTGTTGAGGGTAACGGTGGAGAGAACGTTGCAAACAGTTATTTCAAAATAAGGCATCACATAATATTTTTCTTTGCAAAATGGAAGAAAAATACATTTCAAGCTAAAAATAGTTTCAAGGTATACCATTACGAATACTTGCAAAAGGAAAACATGTAGGGTGTTTTGTAATCTAAAATTTTCAGATAAAAGGTATAAAAGCATCAAAAGTTAAAAAAATATATATCCCATTTCCTTATTGTTATCCTAAATCGAGTCTATATATAAAACCTTATATTTTAGCAGAAATTTCGTAGATATATCTCTAAAAATATCAGAAGATCAAGGTACATATGGGTCCTTAGTCCAACCGGTTCCCTTTTACTGTTCATGCATTCACAATGTCTTTAAATTGTTATATCAAGATCTATATAGGTATCGGGATATCAAATATCGAGTTATTGAATATCGAGATTTACCTTTTTGGTGTAAAATTCAGATTATTATAATGTTTAATCATACGTATTTAATTCTAAGACTTTTTATTAAAAACGTTACTTAAAAGAGTTTTAAAAAGATAAATGGTTTCTAGTTGAAATTATTTTAATGTAAATAGAAAACTGCTTACGTAAGATAACGTTAGAGTTATTGAATATAAAGATTTACCTTTTTTGGGTAAAATTCAGATATATTATAATGTTTAATCATACATATTTAATTCTAAGACTTTTTATTAACGTTTTTTATTAAAAACGTTATTTAAAAGAGTTTTAAAAAGATAAATGGTTTCTAGTGTAAATTATTTTAATGTAGATAGAAAACTTCTTACGTAAGATAACGTTCGAGTTATTGAATATCGAGATTTACCTTTTTGGTGCAAAATTCAGATATATTATAATGTTTAATCATACGTATTTAATTCTAAGACTTTTTATTAACGTTTTTATTAAAAACGTTATTTAAAAGAGTTTTAAAAAGATAAATGGTTTCTAGTTGAAATTATTTTAATTTAGTTAGAAAAATACTTATATAAGATAACATCTCAGACTAATGTTATCTCGGTTAATGTTATCAAACACTTATTGCTATCGAATTTACTTGGTCCCGAATTTCTCTATATTCATTTGTATGTTAAAATTATCTCTTTATGGGATCGTTACATCGGTGAATGTTATCAATTTTCGAACCTCATTTTAACTGGCAAAAGAATATTCACAATGTATTCAGAAGGAACCCATTCTTTCCGAATTTCCGAGAAGTTTCCACTTCTACCTAAGGAAATGGGGAACGAACAAAGGAGTGAGAAATTACACATTCCGGGGATTTTTCAGAAATACACGCACCCTGCTGGTGGTGAATGGTTAGATAAGCAGAAGGTAGCACATTCTTATCGGAATTGAAAAGGAGCGTATTCACATTTTATGCCTTGCTCGCTTACATGCAGCTTGTCGATATGGAAGCCAGAAAGCGAAATGATTTAACATTAAAACAAAACATCGAAATTTTAAATCGCTATGACAAGTTGATTATGATTACGAACAATTTATCAATGAGCTCCTTAGAAAAAGTTGTAGACAGTCAACAACTGATCAAATTTTTTAATTATGTATACAATGTTTTAAAGGGTAATAGACAGTACATAAATATAAGGTGTGTGTTTTCATTTTGTTTTGAAATTTAGTACGCGTTAATTAAAGGGTTGGGTAAATTTATCTAATTTTGCATATCGTTTATTGTTATCAAAATCATGGTGTCTCAAACTGATCACATTAAGCGGAGTCCACTGTATTACTCATACTTAAGATACGATTAATTTTAAAAAACATCATACCTACGACACTATGTAAGATTTACATATTATCTACTACATTGTCTAAAAAATATTTTCTTTAACTTCAAATTACTTTTATAATTTCGTGATACTCGGATATAAAATAACTTGACGGAATCGTGTGTCAAACGTAAGAAATGTGATTTTAAATTCCATTAATATTTAATCATTGTCGAATGTGCATTATTTATATTTTTATAGGTTATTTCACCATCAAAATGTTTCTTGTCATTCTCAATTACACCTAACAAGAGTAGAAATAATTCGGTCTTGACGTATTTCCTTATGGGTCTCAAACTGATATTTGGTTTAACTAAATTCCTATTAGAAATATTCAATGGGCACGAATTTGTAAAGAACTATTGAATTTTTCATTCGTATTTTAAATAATAGTTTTCCATTATTTGGATAATAAATACAACTGTATTGAAAGAGATTGAAGAAATGCAATACCAAAACAAGGTATGCAAAATTGAGTTTTCCTATAAATTGACATTCACACTAGATTTACGGATATAGATTATATACCTATTTTTACAGAAGTGAGCCAATTTGACTCATACAATAAAATTGAAGTTTTTTGCAAAGAAAATGGTTCCAAATTAATTTAAATGAAATGTTTATTATCAAAAAATTCATGGAAAGCATTTTTTAGATATAAAATCTGTTTTTGAAACACATTTTCTGCAAACATTTCCATTACATTTAGCACAATGGTTTCTGCATCTGTTTCTTTTGCATGATTGTTGAACTTGACAATTCTTCCGTGCGTCAGTAGCATGAATTTCTGTCATTGGAATGGAAGTGTTCTCGACTTCTTCTCTATATTTACTTCTTAGCTCTTCAGCCAATTGGAAAATAAAATCTTGACTGTTGCCCAGACCTTATAGGACCAATAAATTTCATGTTATGCGATTAACTGTTAAACCATTCTATGAGTCAAATTGGCATTAACATTAAATTTAAAATTATCCCATATGTACCTACTCTATATTATTTAAGCCAAATATAAAAGAAAATTATTTACGTAACATGATATTACGTTCAGTGATAAAACATACTAAAATAATGCAGACGATATTTAAATAATTTAAAATAAAAAATGATTAAATGAGATGGTTAAAGGAATGATGTCATAATGCTAGAAAAAAATGTTATTTTTGAAGGGGTAGATTTCGAATGTTTTAAAGACTACAGTATTTTTCGCTGTGATATGATGCATATTTATACCAATTCATTTTAGATCGGATCTATAAGAGAAGGTAAACTTTACTCACTTTAAATTTTGCTAACCCTAACTCATCAAGAATCCAGTATGGATGCCTCTATCCATTCCAGGTCCAACCTCTTCATAAATTCGAGGACAGACGAGGATTACTGAGGCTATCATTATATAGGGGAATATTTATTCATACGCATTATTATCTTACTTTTATTCATGTATGTAAATGTGATTCGTTATGTATACAGTTATTCCCCTGGTTTGTAGATGCTACACACAAACACATTTATATATATTTACTGTACAGATATATAATGTATTTGTATTTTTAATCTTACGAATGATACGCT
>CM063506.1:22062443-22077443 GCA_032207245.1 Pardosa pseudoannulata
CATGGTTTGTTTTCGAAACAGCTGATTTGAAGCGTTTATTTTAAATAAGGAAAGAGGTAGATATTGCACGGAGCTAGATCAGGATTATGTGGAGGGAGAGGTATATTTATGTTATCATACAACAAAACGACCCGTATATAAGCATTGATATGTAGCATTGCATTATCGTGACGTCTTCGATGGATGACAATACTAGATCAGGATTATATAAAGGGCAAGGTATAATATCTATGGTATTATACAGCAAAACGACCAGTATCTAAGCATTAATGTGTGTCCTTGCATTATCGTGACGTCTTCGATGGATGACGATGCTAGATCAGGATTATATAAAGCGAGGTATAATATCTATGGTATTATACAACAAAACGACCAGTATATATGCATTGATATGCAGCCTTGCATTATCGTGACGTCTTCGATGGATGACGATGCTAGATCAGGATTATATAAAGGGCGAGGTATAATATCTATGGTATTATACAGCAAAACGACCAGTATATAAGCATTAATATGCAGCCTTGCATTATCGTGACGTCTTCGATGGATGACGATGCTAGATCAGGATTATATAAAGGGCGAGGTATAATATCTATGGTATTATACAGCAAAACGACCAGTATATAAGCATTAATGTGTGTCCTTGCATTATCGTGACGTCTTCGATGGATGACGATGCTAGATCAGGATTATATAAAGGGCGAGGTATAATATCTATGGTATTATACAGCAAAACGACCAGTATCTAAGCATTAATGTGTGTCCTTGCATTATCGTGACGTCTTCGATGGATGACGATGCTAGATCAGGATTATATAAAGGGCGAGGTATAATATCTATGGTATTATACAGCAAAACGACCAGTACATAAGCATTAATGTGTGTCCTTGCATTATCGTGACGTCTTCGATGGATGACGATGCTAGATCAGGATTATATAAAGGGCGAGGTATAATATCTATGGTATTATACAGCAAAACGACCAGTATATATGCATTAATGTGTGTCCTTGCATTATCGTGAACGTCTTCGATGGATGACGATGCTAGATCAGGATTATATAAAGGGCGAGGTATAATATCTATGGAATTATACAGCAAAACGACCAGTATATAAGCATTAATGTGTGTCCTTGCATTATCGTGACGTCTTCGATGGATGACGATGCTAGATCAGGATTATATAAAGGCGAGGTATAATATCTATGGTATTATACAACAAAACGACCAGTATATATGCATTGATATGCAGCCTTGCATTATCGTGACGTCTTCGATGGATGACGATGCTAGATCAGGATTATATAAAGGGCGAGGTATAATATCTATGGTATTATACAGCAAAACGACCAGTATATAAGCATTAATGTGTGTCCTTGCATTATCGTGACGTCTTCGATGGATGACGATGCTAGATCAGGATTATATAAAGGGCGAGGTATAATATCTATGGTATTATACAGCAAAACGACCAGTATATAAGCATTAATGTGTGTCCTTGCATTATCGTGACGTCTTCGATGGATGACGATGCTAGATCAGGATTATATAAAGGGCGAGGTATAATATCTATGGTATTATACAGCAAAACGACCAGTATATAAGCATTAATGTGTGTCCTTGCATTATCGTGACGTCTTCGATGGATGACGATGCTAGATCAGGATTATGTGGAGGGAGAGGTATATTTATGTTATCATACAACAAAACGACCAGTATATATGCATTGATATGCAGCCTTGCATTATCGTGACGTCTTCGATGGATGACGATGCTAGATCAGGATTATATAAAGGGCGAGGTATAATATCTATGGTATTATACAGCAAAACGACCAGTATATAAGCATTAATGTGTGCCTTGCATTATCGTGACGTCTTCGATGGATGACGATGCTAGATCAGGATTATATAAAGGGCGAGGTATAATATCTATGGTATTATACAGCAAAACGACCAGTATATAAGCATTAATGTGTGTCCTTGCATTATCGTGACGTCTTCGATGGATGACGATGCTAGATCAGGATTATATAAAGGGCGAGGTATAATATCTATGGTATTATACAGCAAAACGACCAGTATATAAGCATTAATGTGTGTCCTTGCATTATCGTGACGTCTTCGATGGATGACGATGCTAGATCAGGATTATATAAAGGGCGAGGTATAATATCTATGGTATTATACAGCAAAACGACCAGTATATAAGCATTAATGTGTGTCCTTGCATTATCGTGACGTCTTCGATGGATGACGATGCTAGATCAGGATTATATAAAGGGCGAGGTATAATATCTATGGTATTATACAGCAAAACGACCAGTATATAAGCATTAATGTGTGTCCTTGCATTATCGTGACGTCTTCGATGGATGACGATGCTAGATCAGGATTATATAAAGGGCGAGGTATAATATCTATGGTATTATACAGCAAAACGACCAGTATATAAGCATTAATGTGTGTCCTTGCATTATCGTGACGTCTTCGATGGATGACGATGCTAGATCAGGATTATATAAAGGGCGAGGTATAATATCTATGGTATTATACAGCAAAACGACCAGTATATAAGCATTAATGTGTGTCCTTGCATTATCGTGACGTCTTCGATGGATGACGATGCTAGATCAGGATTATATAAAGGGCGAGGTATAATATCTATGGTATTATACAGCAAAACGACCAGTATATAAGCATTAATGTGTGTCCTTGCATTATCGTGACGTCTTCGATGGATGACGATGCTAGATCAGGATTATATAAAGGGCGAGGTATAATATCTATGGTATTATACAGCAAAACGACCAGTATATAAGCATTAATGTGTGTCCTTGCATTATCGTGACGTCTTCGATGGATGACGATGCTAGATCAGGATTATATAAAGGGCGAGGTATAATATCTATGGTATTATACAGCAAAACGACCAGTATATAAGCATTAATGTGTGTCCTTGCATTATCGTGACGTCTTCGATGGATGACGATGCTAGATCAGGATTATATAAAGGGCGAGGTATAATATCTATGGTATTATACAGCAAAACGACAGTATATAAGCATTAATATGTGTGTCCTTGCATTATCGTGACGTCTTCGATGGATGACGATGCTAGATCAGGATTATATAAAGGGCGAGGGATAATATCTATGGAATTATACAGCAAAACGACCAGTATCTAAGCATTAATGTGTGTCCTTGCATTATCGTGACGTCTTCGATGGATGACGATGCTAGATCAGGATTATATAAAGGGCGAGGTATAATATCTATGGAATTATACAGCAAAACGACCAGTATATAAGCATTAATGTGTGTCCTTGCATTATCGTGACGTCTTCGATGGATGACGATGCTAGATCAGGATTATATAAAGGGCGAGGTATAATATCTATGGTATTATACAGCAAAACGACCAGTACATAAGCATTAATGTGTGTCCTTGCATTATCGTGACGTCTTCGATGGATGACGATGCTAGATCAGGATTATATAAAGGGCGAGGTATAATATCTATGGTATTATACAGCAAAACGACCAGTATATAAGCATTAATGTGTGTCCTTGCATTATCGTGACGTCTTCGATGGATGACGATGCTAGATCAGGATTATATAAAGGGCGAAGTATAATAGCTATGGAATCAATAGGTCAATTTAATTGGGTTTAACGGAGTACCAAGCGAAGTGGAAGATCTTCACTTTAACCTTCGAACGTAAGCAGATCAAAACATAAATTTAGGCCTATAGGCAAAAAGTGATCCAAACAAAAACTTAATATCCTCCAGCTCACAAGGAGGAGGTGAGTACGTTCTCATAAAACATTATGAGTAACCAACGCGTTGTCTAATTAGGGGATAATTAGACAGGAACCTTGACAATGACCAGTAGGTATGGTTAACAGCAATTCATGGATTCAACAATATGAAGCTCAGAAATAATAAAAAATAGTACAATAAAAATTACAAGGACTATAAAAATTTGCAACTTGGTACCGCATTAAAAAAAATAAACAAAAAGAAAGTGACAACACTAACAATAAAATATATTTTTGAGTTTTATAAAATTTAAAAATTTTATTAAGCATTTTTTCAGTTTTTTTAAACTTTTATAAACATAAAACAAGGCAAAACATTACGCAAAGTATAAAATAAACGAGAGCAAAATAACGGAATGATACGATACCCAAAATATTGGAAAATGTAAAATTAAGAGAAAAATAGCCAAAAAGTACAAAAACGGTACTTCACTATAAAAAAACAGCAAAAAACAAAAAATTAGGCAATAAAACCTAAAAAAGAAATTTTAATCGAATTTACAAGTCGATGTCATCGCCGGGGACAGAATCATCAACCTCAGGATTGCTAGCCAATGAGGCGGACCTGCTACCAAGCATGCCACTCCCGCACAGTGAAGTGAGTCAATATTGCAAAGATAAGAAGAGCAAGAAGTGAATTAATCGCTTCTCCTTCGCTTTGAACACCCCCCCCCCCCCCCCCCCCCCCCCCCCCCCACCCCCCCCCCCCCCCCCCCCCCCCCCCCCCCCCCCCCCCCCCCCCCCCCACCCACCCTAGAAGTGAACCCCCTCCCAAATATCGCTTTCCTTCGCTCTTAAATCGAGGAAGGACCACGTCTGAATGACTTAATAATGCTCTAGGCCTTTTTGCCGAGCTTGGGACAGCAGGAAGGTTGTATCTATGGAATCATACAGCAAAACGAGCAGTATATAAGCTATAATGTGTGGCCTTTCATTATCGTGACGTCTTCGATGGATGACAATGCTAGATCAGGATCATAATAAAGGACGAGTTATGATATCTATGGTATCATACAGCAAAACGACCAGTATATAAGCATTAATGTGTGGCTTTGCATTATCATCATGTCTTCGATAGATGAAGATGCTAGATCAGGATTATATAAAGGGCGAGGTATGATATCTACGTTTTCATACAACAAAATGACCAGTATATAAGCCTTAATGTCTGGCCTTGCATTATCGTGACGTCTTCGATGGATGACGATGCTAGATCAGGATTATATAAAGGTTTTTTTGGTTTTGGTTTGGAGTGCTACGGTCTAATTTTTGCAACACGAGGGATAATGAGACCGGGACCTACAGTTTAAAGCCGATTCCGAACGGCTATGAACATCCATGCCACTGTGGGATTCGAACCCACGAACTCCGGTTTCGAAGGCCAGCACCCTAACCAATCGGCCATCGTTCGGCGGATTATATAAAGGACGAGGTATAATATCTATGGTATCATACAGCAAAACAACCGGTATATAAGCATTAATATGAGGCCTTACTTTATCGTGATGTCAGGCTGCCTGAGGTAAATTTTGCGTTTCGACAAGTGATACTCTGGCTTATTAGCCTGTATGTTCTATCTGCAGACTATGTTAATACAAACACCAACATTTCTTTTATTCGATTAAAAATTGTTATTGCGATGAGTATTTTCATAGAAATAAAAGAATTATACTTACTTATACTTTCTACTTTCACTTAGTCGGAAATTTAGAAAAATATTTTAGGAATTTGTTTCCATAGCCATAGCAAATATTTAGCAGTATGTAAATTTATTTTTCAAACTTTTTTTGCAGCAAAAGTTGTAGTCCCTTAATCATCCTGGTCAGTTTTGATTTGTTTGAAATAATTTTAAGTGTTTATGAAGGTGAGCACAACAATTTTTTTATGCATTACTCAAATATAATGTGATCTGAAATGTTGCATACTTTAGAAAAATACTTTAACATTTTCAATGACACGATTAAAAAAGATTATTTAGAGAAAGATATACTAAACATAGTAAGAAGTATATAAAAGATGTGCTAGGTGAATAAATAAAAAATAGAAGACTAAATTTGTGAAAATTTGGACAGAAGAATACGTATAAAAAGTATGGCATGTATTTGCAGATAATGAGCAAGTTGAATACAAATAGCATTTTAAATATATTTATAAATGCATTTTTCTATTGTTTAACTTTTACTTTGTCTTTAGTGTAATAAACTGTATTGTCGAAAATAGGAAGAAATATCCTTGGGTATGAGATACCCTGCACGTGTAATTCTGTCCGTTTTATTCACACATGTGATGACAGATTAAGAACATTTCATCCCTGTTTAGTAAATAAAAATACACTCAAGAGTCAAAACATTATGACCACCTGTCAATAAATAGGTGGTCCATCTTTGGAGTGCAACACAGCTTCAACCCGCCTTGGCATGGAGGCCACAAGTCGTTGCTAGATGGTCGGAGACAAATTGTACCAGATGGTTAAGCAACGGTTACGCAAATCCGAGATATTGAGAATTGGTGGTCTTTAAACTGTGAGCTGCCGTCCCATGACATCCGAAATATTTTCTATCGGATTGAGATCCGGTGAGTTAGGTGGCCAGGACATTAACTGGAATTCATCATCATGTTTCTGGAACCACTCCTACACAATTTTAGCCTTGTGACACTGGGCGTTGTCCTGTTGGTACATTCCATTTCCAGCTAGAAAAACAGAGGAGATGTAAGGGTGTAACTGGTACGCAATGATATTCAGATACCCTGTAGCATTCATGGTCTGCTCTATCACAACCACGGGTCCCAGAGACGCACAAGAGAAAGTCCCCAAAACATAATACTGACACCACCGGCCTGTGTATGACCTACTGTACATTGTGGGAACAACAATTCACCTGGAAGGCGGCATATCCTGACACGGCCATCGGCGAGATGAATAACAAACCGTGATTCATCTGAACAGGCAACTCTCTCCCACTGATCCATGGACCAGTCACGATGTTCCCGGGCTCAGCTGTTGGCGATGACGCTAGGTCACCAAAGGCACACGAGTGGGACGTTTGATGCGTAACCCCATATCCAATAGTGTCCACTGAACAGTATGTTCCGATACTATTCTACATGGTCCTGCATTGTATTGGGTTGTCTGTTGAGCCTCTGTCTGGCTCCGGTTTTGCTTCACCATACGATACTGTCTCCGATGACCTTTTCCTTTGATAGTATGTGGACGTCCAAAACCATGTCGTCTACTGCTGGTTTCACCGTCATTCATTCACTTTGCATAAGTACTATGTACTTTAGATCGCGAACTACCCATGAGTCGTGCAGCTTCGGAAAAACTTGTTCCGAGCCTTCGAGTCATTACAATCTGCCCTCTATCAAAATCGCTTAGATCCGCAGCCTTTCCCATCACAAACAGCAGTAAGTGAAAGCAGTGTTCTCCAGACTCTCCAGCAGCAGTTAAATACCACTTCCACCTGATCACGTACCTTCCACGTCATCCAGGAGAGTTCATTGCAAAATGTAGGGGTGGTCATAATATTTGGGCTATTGAGTGTAAATGTGTCATGAATAGTTGATAGTTACTGTTGAAATTACTTAGAAATAAAAGCATTTAGAACAGGAAGAAACAAAAATCATAAATATTGTAACGTAATTATATAAAAAAATCAAGTAATATTTTTTGAATTTTAAAATTATCGAAAAATTTATTATAGAATAATTCTCCCGTACTGAAATAAAGCCTTTTGTAAACGTCAAGGACAAAAAAATGAAAATTAAAACATATTTAAACTGTGCGAATATTTATAAGCCATGATGTACGTCCATACTCGTGTAACTGAATTAAAAAATAAGCATTCATTAATTTCAATTATACCTTAAATAATGATACTAATAAAACATGTAGACGAACTCTTTTAACTACAAATATTTCTGGGAAAAATGCTGTATGTTAATTTTTTTAAACAACCAGAGCAATCAGGTAAAATGTGTTTCAGAAATGAGGCAATCCCCAGAGTGCAGTTACGCTTTTTAAATGTCATCATTCTACCATTAGGCAAGATTCATCTAATGAAAGGGAAAAGTGCGATGGTTTTTTTAAAAAATTTTTTTTGAGCTTAAATGGATATTTATTGTAATCAGCATTTTGTTTTGCATGACATGAATATTATGGCCCTTGATGTTTATAACTGAGATGGGGCAGAATGTCATGTGATCTTTATTTTCCCAGTATTAACTCGCTAATGTTTGTTTCATTTCTGCCAAACATATATTATTGAGTATTTAAAATATAGGTTCTTATGGATTATGAGGAATAAGCAAAATACGAAGTTTAAGCAACTGGGAGTAAAACAGCCGATCGCCATTAGGAATGAGCTAAAATTTTAAACTTTATAGGGTACATTTGTAAAACATTCCTAATAACACATTTATTTTTTACTATGTGAAAATACATTATTGTAAAGTGAAGTGCTATATATATATATATATATATATATATATATAATATGTGTGTGTGTGTGTAAAGAAAATTCTCAGGGGTTTTCACAACTTAAATCAAGGGCTAAAAATTCCCTTCTTTATTTTGCATTCCCCTTTTTAACCCCTAACCTAAATTGAACACTGGGGCTACAGTTTACGACCCCAGAGAACGGGCCTGACCAATTATAACTCTACATGACCCCAGCGGACAATTTAGGAAATTTCCAAATAAAAAGGAGATACACGCTGTGGGAGGCATATATGTTTCCCACAGATATTAACCCAGGTGTTAACGGACTTGTACATGCTAGCTGACCCTTCAGTTTGTCCTGTCCCTGAAGTGGGAACCCATCCTCCAACGTAATCCTAATAAAGGTCTTTAATTAAAACGGTATCAGTTGTATGGCCATGACTGCAACCGCCCATCGAGAAATCCGTCTCATTACACACACACACACACACACACACACACACACACACACACACACACACACACATATATATATATATATATATATATATATATATATATATATATATATATATATATATATATATATATACACACATGTGTGTGTAACCACGGCGATTTAAACGGCCGGTCACATCGAATTATAGCTCCTATTCTTTTTACTTGCCAGGGCTACTGAGCAAGGAGAAGACTAAGCGATTAGCTTTTAATGAATAAAGCAGTCGTGTCTCCATTGAAAGAGAACACACAATTCTAAGAACAACTTGAATTTTTATTGAAAAGCTGATAAAAAGGCATACAAGAGAAAAATACATATAAATATGTGCTGGAACAGGGGTGGACCGCAGAGCGAGACAGAGACTAACAATTTCCCATAGAAAGTAGATTAGTTGGCGTAGCAGGAAAATAGATGATCTGAATTTGTATATTAATCTTGATCTTAAATAAACGTTGTTAGAAACGATATGAGTAATTCGCAATTAAGATCTTTCGCAATGGAGACTATTGAAGTTCGATATCCTTAAAATAAGTGGTTGCATATGTTCACTTATGGTTTTTTGTTGGAGAGAACACATGGTGAAGTAGGCATCCACTGGGAACTCTTTAGTTTTTACTTACCAGTAGGTCCTCTTATCACTGACTTCGATAGTGAAATTGAAGATAATGCGGTGGCTATTCAACAGCTATCATTTTGTGATCATTCTTTTACAAGAGCAGTCATCTTGTCAGATTTTAAGAGTGCACTTCAAGCATTTTTGGTTTGGTTTGGTTCGGAGCGGTACGGTCTACTTTTTTTGCAACACGATGCTAATGAGTCCGGCTTAAAGCCGATTCCGAATGTCTATGAACATCCATGCTACAGTGGGATTCGATCCCACGAACCAAAGGCCAGCACCCTAACCATTCGGCCATCGCTCAACTCAAGTATTTTTGAACTCTTAAACAAGATATGGTTCAACGTGTGACGAATAAGATATGGAGGTTTTGTGGGGAAGAGAGAAGTTTTCCGAGAAAGACTGAAGTGGCCCTTTTCTAGAGGTCTGTCTGGACATGACT
Source organism: Pardosa pseudoannulata (assembly GCA_032207245.1). Classification (NCBI taxonomy): domain Eukaryota; kingdom Metazoa; phylum Arthropoda; class Arachnida; order Araneae; family Lycosidae; genus Pardosa; species Pardosa pseudoannulata. The sequence goes on from CM063506.1 coordinate 22,072,259, forward strand.
GTTTACAAGACCATCTCTACAGAGTTAGGGTGGTGGATTCACCGGATTATATTTTGTGTGACTGTAGTCATCCAATGACTTTTGAACATTTATATAATTGTGTTGTACTTTCTCAGTATGAAGACATTGTTAAAAAGTATTGGAGAGCCCGTGAACTAATGGCTTATGAGTTAATTGTTTGGCATTTGTAAAATAAATAGATATAAACCTATTACTGTGTTGTGGGTATTTTTGACACACTTGAGATTCTTAACACATACACATACACAAACACACACACACACACACACATATATATATATATATATATACATATATATATATGTATATACACACATATATATATATATGTATATATATATATATATATATACACACATATATATATATATATATATATATATATATATATATATATATATATATGTATATACACACATATATATATATATGTATATATATATATATATATATATATATATATATATATATATATATATATATATATGTATATATATATATATATATATATATATATATATATATATATATATTAAATATTTAATATTTAATTCAAAAATATTATACTTACGTTAGATAATTTCGATCCTTAAAGGCATTATGATAGTAAAGTAAATCAAGTCCAAGCTTCAATAATTTCAAAAACACAGTACCTAATCCCTATTTTATCACAAAATTCTCGTATTAATACTAGACGGAAGTTTCACTGCATAGCCCGTTCTACTCGATCTTATGCATTTTAAAACAGCATAATGCTCAATTTCCTATTTTGTCTCACGAGTAAGGAACAATATAATCCCTTAATACAACCCGTTTCAAAAATTTAAGAAAAAAAATTAAAATGAGTTTGTAAAAATGGAAGGGTATATAAATAATGCTGCAGTGTGTACTGAAAATGTAAGTAAACTGTTAATCTAGTTTACTTAAGGGGGAAAACATTCAGTAATTTATTATTTTTCTTGTCATTAAATCAGATTTTAGTTTTGATAGCATAATTAAATACAGAATATTCGTTTTTGCGAGATTGTTTTGATTTGAAATCTATCAGACTTAGTGTAAGGTTAGTTTTATAAGAACACCATTTTCCATACCCAATATTATGACATAAATTTCTATAAAATGAAATTCAAAATATCTGTAGCAATTTCTAAAATGATTTCTGAATTCCCGTCTCCAGAGTGTGATAAAACTTGGTTACATTATTATTAAAATAGCTTTTAAGATATAGCTTAGTGGGCTCATTAAGAAGAATTTCTCGCGAACAGAACGTATGTAGAATTTAGGCAAACGAATAGTTTTTCACAAATGTATGAAAGTTATTTTTAAATGGATACTCGTTAAACAAAATATTTTAAGGTGTTGACTGTTTTAAAAGTTGTTTTGATATGCTCTAATCTTTCGCCAATTAATAAATATTGGATGTTTATTTTAAATAAAAATTTTCGGAATCTGCTTTTAAACTTCTGTCTACATTTTAGCCCTAGATATCTTCTTTTGTCAAATGTTACTTTTTTATTGCTATATCTGCAAGAGAATTTGTTTCAAATTTGTTTTAAATAAAAAAAAAAAGTAATAAATAGACTTTCATTAAAAATAATGTATTGTACATTAAAGATATATCAAACCTTCAACAGCTTATTATTATAATTATAAAGAGTAACGAAAAGTAAGGATAGCTAACTAGGTTTAATCAATTTGTAGGTTTTGAGAATTTTTTTTTTATTTGAACAGTTTTGTCAAATGTAAATATCATCGTTAATGAGTTTTAAAGCTTTGTTAAAACGTGTTTATTATGCGGTCCCAGGGTTTTTAGTACGTAATGTTGGCGCCGAAGTTCAGTTCTAAAAACGAGAATCAAAAAACATAACTAGTAAATGAACGAGAGCGGATTATATCTTAAGATATCCGTCTACGTTGAAAATGTCATTTTTTGCCAATAATCACAATTTTTTTTATTTCTCTGTTATAAAATTTTCAACTTTTAATCTTCTAAATCTATTTTTGTTTTGTCTCTATGGCATTTTAAAGAAAAGTTACAGCTCTTTAAACATCAGTGAGAGCTGGGAAATAATACGGAAGTAGCGACTTCGGAACCAGAAGTTGTGAATTTAAAGAGTTTTAAAGAGCATTTTTTGAATAAAACTTTTAAAATTTTCATGAAGATTAGTTTAATCATTTTTCTAGTATTTTTAGTAATTAACAACTTGTCAAATAGAAAGTTTTGAAGCAAGAAAGTGTGGGGAATTTTAAACATGTATTTAAACTTTTGATAGTTAAAGTTGCTTTGATAATCTTAAAATGCGTTCTTCTCAGAACGGTATTTTTAATAAAATGTTGAAACTAAAAATGTCATTTCTCAAAAATTTCTTAAAATAATTTGTTGAAAATTATTATGAATGCTTTTGATAGTATTTACTAGTAAATGACCTAAAAGCTTTAAATTTGGATAATTTTTAATGGTATTACAAGCATAGTTAGATATAAAGGTAATGAAAATTCGTTAAAAATTCAATGCGTATGATTGTGAAGGACTAACATTTTTTACCAAATTTAAATTAAGCAAAGATTTTAGGTGATTCACTAGTCCAGTGTATAAGAAATGTGTTGCGTCAAAAAATATTGAAATAATTTATTAAAAAATTAGACCTTTTCAAAAAATCCGATTTTTTTTGACTAAATTTTGTTCATTTATTAGCAATTTTATAAAAATTTTCCCAGGAATAAATTTTTTAAGTGTAATTCTCTATGATAATATAAAAAATAAATCTAAAAATGTAAAAAAATGAACTAGTTTCTGCGTTTAAAGAAAAAGTTCTCCGAACGTAGACGGATACCTTAACACATATATATCTTTTAAATATTTAGTTAAAAATATACTTGCGTTAGATAACATCGGTTCTTAAAGGCATTATTATAGTAAAGTAAATAAACCAAGTTCAAGCTTCAATAATTTCAAAAACACAGTACCTAATCCCTATTTTATCACAAAATTCTCGTATTAATACTAGACGGAAGTTTCGCTGCATAGCTGGTTCTATTAGATGTTATGCATTTTAAAACAGCGTAATGCTCAATTTCCTATTTTATCTCGCGAGTAAGGAACAATATAATCCCTTAATACAACCCGTTTCAAAAATTAAAGAAAAAATTAAAATGAGTTTGTAAAAATGGAAGGGTATATACATAATGCTGCAGTGTGTACTGAAAATGTAAGTAAACTGTTAATCTAGTTTACTTAAGGGGGAAAACATTCAGTAATTTATTATTTTTCTTGTCATTAAATCAGATTTTAGTTTTGATAGCATAATTAAATACAGGATATTCGTTTTTGCGAGATTGTTTTGATTTGAAATCTATCAGACTTAGTGTACGGTTAGTTTTATAAGAACACCATTTTCCATACCCAATATTATGACATAAATTTCTATAAAATGAAATTCAAAATATCTGTAGCAATTTCTAAAATGATTTCTGAATTCCAGTCCCCAGAGTGTGATAAAACTTGGTTACATTATTATTAAAATAGCTTTTAAGATATAGCTTAGTGGGCTCATTAAGAAGAATTTCTCGCGAACAGAACGTATGTAGAATTTAGGCAAACGAATAGTTTTTCACAAATGTATGAAAGTTATTTTTAAATGGATACTCGTTAAACAAAATATTTTAAGGTGCCGACTGTTTTAAAAGTTGTTTTGATATGCTCTAATGTTTCGCCAATTTATAGATATTGGCTGTTTATTTTCCTTAATATTTTTCGGAATCTGCTTTTGAATTTCTGTCTACATTTTAGCCATAGATATCTTCTTTTGTCAAATGTTACTTTTTTATTGCTATATCTGCAAGAGAATTTGTTTCAAATTTGTTTTAAATTAAAAAAAAGAAAAGTAATAAATAGCCTTTCATTAAAAATAATGTATTGTACATTAAAGATATATCAAATTTTCAACAGCTTATTATTATAATTATAAAAAGTAAAGAGAAGTAAGGATAGCGTACTAGGTTTAATCAATTTATAGGTTTTGAGAATTTTGTATTTGAACAGTTTTGTCAAATGTAAATATCATCATTAATGAGTTTAACAGTTTTGTTAAAACGTGTTCATTATGCGGTCCCAGGGTTTTCAGTACGTAAAGTGGGTGCCTAAGCTCAGTTCTAAAAACGAGAATCAAAAAACATAACTAGTAAATGAACGAGAGCGGATTATATCTTAAGATATCCGTCTACGTTGAAAATGTCATTTTTTGCCAATAATCACAATTTTTTTTATTTCTCTGTTATAAAATTTTCAACTTTTAATCTTCTAAATCTATTTTTGTTTTGTCTCTATGGCATTTTAAAGAAAAGTTACAGCTCTTTAAACATCAGTGAGAGCTGGGAAATAATACGGAAGTAGCGACTTCGGAACCAGAAGTTGGGAATTTAAAGCCTTTTAAAGAGCATTTTTTGGACAAAACTTTTTAAATTTTCATGAAGATTAGTTTAAACATTTTTCTAGTATTTTTAATAATTAACAACTTGTCAAATAGAAAGGTTTGAAGCAAGAAAGTGTGGGGAATTTTAAACATGTATTTAAACTTTTAATAGTTAAAGTTGCTTTGATAACCTTAAAATGCGTTCTTCTGAGAACGGTATTTTTAATAAAATGTTGAAACTAGAAATGTCATTTCTCAAAAATTTCTTAAAATAATTTGTTGAAAATTATTATGAATGCTTTTGATAGTATATACTAGTACATGACCTAAAAGCTTTAAATTTGGATTATTTTTAATGGTGTTACACTCATAGTTAGCTATAAAGGTAATGAAAATTCGTTAAAAATTCAACGCGTATGATTTTGAAGGACCAACATTTTTTTACCAAATGTAAATGAAGCAAAGATTTTAGGTGATTCATTAGTCCAGTGTATAAGAAATGTGTTGCATCAAAAAATATTGAAATAATTTATTAAAAAATGAGACCTTTTTTAAAAAAATCTGACTTTTTGCTAAATTTTGTTCATTTATTAGCAATTTTATAAAAAATTTCTCCTGGAATAAATTTTTTAAGTGTAATTCTCAATTATAAAATAAAAAAAATAAATCTAAAAATGTAAAAAAATGAACTAGTTTCTGCGTTTAAAGAAAAAGTTCTCCGAACGTAGACGGATACCTTAACACATATATAT
>CM063506.1:22079943-22152443 GCA_032207245.1 Pardosa pseudoannulata
GAAGCAAGAAAGTGTGGGGAATTTTAAACAAGTATTTTAATTTTTTAATAATTAAAGTTGCTTTCATAAATTTCAAATGCGTTTTGCCCAGAACGGTATTTTTAATAAAATGTGGAGACTTGAAATGCGATTTCTCAAAAAGTTCTTAAAATATTTTGTTGAAATTTTTTATGAATGCTTTTGATATTATTCACTAGTGAATGACCTAAGAGCTATAAATTTTTAATGGTGTTACACTCATAGTTAGATATAAAGGTAATGAAAATTCTTTAAAAATTCAATGTGTATGATTTTGAAGGACCAACATTTTTATCTAACTGTAAATTAAGCAAAGATTTTAGGGGATTCACTAGTCCAGAGTATAACAAAATGTGCTGCGTAAAAAATATTGAAATAATTTAATTTATTAAAAAATAAGAGCTTTTCAAAAAATCCGATTTTTTTTACTGAATTTTCTTCATTTATTAGAAATTTTATAAAAACTTCTCCAGGAATAAATTTTTTATATGCAATTGTATGATAATATAAAAAGTAAATCTAAAATGCAAAAACACGAATTAGTTTCTACGTTTAAAGAAAAAAGTTCTCGGAACGTAGACGGATACCTTAAAATGAACAGGTAAAACAATTATCTCTTTTCCATTAGCTCGTGCGAGAATGAATCGCCAAATATAACTTTTATTTCTGTAGATTATACTTGTTATGTTTATGATGAAATTTAAATTTAAATCGAATATGATGTTCTTTTCACAGTGATTTGTTGTATTATTAAATCATTAATGTTTAGCCCTCGTGTTGCAAAAAGTAGACCGTAGCACTCCGAACCAAACCAAACCAAACTATATCATTAATGTAATGCAATCTAAAATTAATTTAAACTTTAGAATATATGTCCTTAATTCAGAACATTTAAATTTGCCATAAATATCATATACCATACTTGTATTACTATGTTTCAAATTTTATGCCATTCGATTTCAAAAATATAACTATCAGCAGTACAAGAAGCTTAGATAGCGTTCAGCAATATTTAAAACTTTATGAAAGAGAAATTACTACTTTAAACTGTGAATTAATCTATATTAAATCCTTTTAATTTCAGTGTCTTGTTAACTCATCAAAGCTCGTGTTTAGGATTGGATAAGAATTAGGTCGCGTCCATCAAACTTATTTCGAGAAGATGGTACGAAAATCGTGGTTTATCAAGGAGTAAAATCAGATTAAACTTTCTCTCTTATACTAAACTTTGTAATACATTAATGAAGCGATCAAACGATCTATCAAATGACTTCATCTCTAATCTTGAAGTTTACACTTTCAATATAGTTTTCTCTAGCAAGTACCGAGGAAGAAGCATTTGCTTTTGACGTCTTTACTAATTTCCCATGCTATGCTTAAATCATAGAAGGGAGTTATTTTTGAAACAGTTTTAATGAAAGTGTTGAAATAATTTTCAAATTAATTGCCTCCCGATTTCTTGAAATATGTTGCAGGTTCAGCAATCAAAAATTATTACGATTTATATTAATTGAAATGATGTTAGAATAATTACCGAAACGAATTTGAAAGCGATAAATTGGGCTTCGTTATTAAACCTTATTTTAAAATTATGATAACAGTTTTAACTTAACTCATTACGAGGCATGCATAATATTATATTAATATTACAATTTAATGATTTTAAATTAAGTTTAAGAAGCAAATTTTAAAGTATTTGCATTTATGATACATTTTTTACAATTTAACTCCTTTGTAAGGAATTTGGACCCACGACCCGTTTTTGCAGCTGTGCACCCTTACTTACACAAGAGCCAAAACATTATGACCAAATGTCAATAACAAGTTGGCCCACCTTGTTCATGGATGCCACAAGTTCTTGGTAGATGGCCGAAGATAGATTGTACCAGATGTTTAATCAACGGTTATGCAAATCCGAGATATTGCGAATTGGTGGTCTTTGAACTCTGAGCTGTCGTCCCATGACATCCAAAATGTTTTCTATCGGATTGCGATCCGGCGACTTAGGCGAGCAGGACATTAACTGGAATTCAGCATCATTTTCCTGGAACTACTCCAACACAATTTTAGTCTTGTGACATGGGGATTTGTCCTGTTGTAACATTCCACTTCCAGCTGGAAAAACAGAGGCCATGTAAGGGTGCAACTGGTCTGCAATGATGTTCAGATACCCTATAGCATTCAGGTCTGCTGTACCACAACCACGAGTCCCAGAGACGCGCAAGAGAACGTCGCCCCAAAACATAATACCGCCACCACCGGCCTAGGTATGACTTACTGTACATTGAGGGAGCAACTATTCTCCTGGAACATGTCGACGAACACCATGTCGTCTACTGCTGGTTTCACCGTCAGTCATCCACTTTTACTGACAACTGCAAATCTCGAACAACCCACGAGTCGTGAAGTTTCGGAAATACTTGTTCCGAGCCTTACCGCCATTACAATCTGCCCTCCATCAAAATCCCTTAGATCCGCAGCCTTTCCCATTACACACAAAAGTAAGTGAAAGAATGATTCTTCAAACTCTCCAGCAGCACTTAACAATCATATACTACTAAATGATTTTAAAGATATCTTTCCAGTACAGCAGATTAACTTATACAAATTGTTTAATCAAGAATGATCAGGTGTAAATTGGCTCTCTCTGTCATATAAAAGTCTTACAAAAGAAGACATTTGATCCCTCACTTCGATTTTTGGGACACGGAGGATCGTTTTTAAGTTGTCTCTTCATGACAGTTTTCAGTTTTTTTAGAGAGAATTTAAATTTAATTTTTTAAACATATATCTTTAATTATTCAATAAATAAATGACAACATTTTCAAGTTTCTAAATTATTTACCTATCAGTTAATTAAGCACATAAATGAATCATACAATTTTAATAACCTTTTAACACATAGTGTGCGGGTACATTTGGCAGCGGAATGTATCGACGCGTAAATTTAGTTATTCAGTTAAATCTAAATAGATAGATTTTTTTTTTTTTTTTTTTTTTATACTGAAATTTTCAAATATATAATGGTTAACAACCATAAATTTTTGGAAGCAAAAAATATATTTTTTAGTTGGATAAATTTAATATATCGTAATATGTCTTAGAAATGTATTTAGTTTTATTTTTTCCCATTGTGGGGTTCCGCATATAGAGATGTAAAAACTAGTTATCTGTTTAAAATTTTTCAGAATCGGTAGCAGACACAGCAACGGCTCGTTTAGTAATATACTGCCTACAAAAAATAATTAATAACCGGTACTAGTTATAAGTATCAATCGTATGTATATATTATATAATATTTATATTATTATATGTATAATATTAGATAAGCGATTAATATTTTTAAATAAAATATTTATATATAAGATCTATGATTTTATATATGACTTTCTTATATTACAATAAAATATTTAAGTGTATATATAATAAATTTTTAAAATATATATTGAATAAATTAATTATTAATCTATCTATATATAAAAATATGAAATAATTTCTATTATAACAAGTGTAAATTAAATATTGAATTTACTGATATTATCAATACAGCTTATTAAAAAATATTAATTTTCAAGATTTTTCACAACTCACATAAATAAAAATTAATAGCACTTTTTGTTGGTTATGAAGTAATTATGAATGCTTTATATTGGATCAACTGCTCTAGTAAAGAGATCAGCGATATTAAATAAAGTAATGTGATTATTCAAGAAATACAAGTATGTGTTGTATATCAATAAGTATAAAGAGAGACATTTTACCATTAAATTTATTTAAAATATAATTTAACAGTAAAACAACCGTAAGGTTATTTATATAGTCATTACTGTAAAAAATTAAAATATTTTATTGATTTTGAAAAATAATAATAAATATTTCTAATAATATTTATAATAATAATAATAATATGTAATTAATAATTAATGTATTAATAAATATTATTAAATATATATTAATATTTATATATATAATTATATAGATAATAATAATAATAGGTATAATATTTATAATATATTCAAACTGATGGAAATGAAAAATTATTAATTTATACACAATTTTATTTTTAAAAAAATTTTTAGTTGTTATTAGATTAATTTCAAGTTCGAATAAATAAAAATTAATTAGCAACTTGATAGTTACCAGTTATCTAGTGTCTTTATATATCAACTTAAGAGTTAAATAATTCCAGTGTGTGTAAATATTTAACGCTTAAAAGAAGAAATAAAAGTATGTGTTAGATATTAATAAGAATAAAAAGAGACTAATCGATAAATTTATTTAAAATATTATTTAACAGTAAAACAACCGTAAGATTATTTATATAGTCATTAATGGGAAAAATTAAAATATTTTATTGATTTTGAAAAATAATAATAAATTTTCCACTAATAATATTTATAATAATAATAATATATAAGATATATATATAATTATATATATATTAATATTTATATATATAATAATAATATTGATAATAATAAGAATATTATATGGTATATAATTTCTAATAATAATATGTATAATATTTATAATATATTCAAACTGATGTAAATGAAGAATTAATAATTTATACACAATTTTATTTAAAAAAAATTTTTTTAGTTGTTATTAGAGTCATTTCAAGTTCGAATAAATAAAAATTAATTAGCAACTTGATATTACTAGTAATCTAATGTATTTATATATCAACTTAAGCATTAAATATTTCCAGTGTGTGTAAATATTTAACGCTTAAGACAAGAAATAAGAGTATGTGTTAGATATCAATAAGTATAAAGAGAGACTAATCGATAAATTTATTGTATTTAAATATTTTATTGATTTTGAAAAATAATAATAAATATTTCCAATAATATTTATAATAATAATAATAATAATATATATATATAATTAATAATTAATATATTAATAAATATTATTAAATATATATTATTTATAGATATATAATAATAATATTGATGATAAAAATAAAAATATATAATATGTAATATATAATTTCTAGTAATAATATATATAATATTTATAATATATTCAAACTGAGTGAATTGAAAACTTATTAATTTATACACAATTTTATTTAAAATTTTTTTTAGTTATTATTAGAGTTATTTCAAACTCTAATAATTAAAAATTACTTAGCAACTTGATAGTTACCAGTAATCTAGTGTCTTTATATGTCAAATTAAGCGTTAAATATTTCCAGTGTGTAAATATTTATCTCTTAAGACAAGAAATAAAAGTATGTGTTAGATATCAATAAGTATAAAGAGAGACTAATCGATAAATTTATTTAAAATATTATTTAACAGTAAAACAACCGTAATTTATTTATATAGTCATTACTGTGAAAAATTAAAATATTTTATTGATTTTGAAAAATAATAATAAATATTTCTAATAATATTTATAATAATAATAATAATAATATATAATTAATAATTAATATATTAATAAATATTATTAAATATATATTAATATTTATATATATAATAATAATATTGATAATAATAATAATATATAATATGTAATATATAATAATATATATATATATATATATAATATATATATATATATATATATATAATATATATATATATATATAATATTTATAATATATTCAAACTGATTGAATTGAAAAATTATTAATTTATACACAATTTTATTTAAAAAATTTTTAGTTATTATTACAGTTATTTCAAACACGAATAAATAAAAATTAATTAGCAACTTGATAGCTACCAGTAATCTAGTGTCTTTATATATCAACTTAAGCATTAAATATTTCCAGTGTCTGTAAATAGTTAACGCTTAAGACAAGAAATACAAGTATGTGTTGGATATCAATAAGTATAAAGAGAGACATTTTACCATTAAATTTATTTAAAATATAATTTAACAGTAAAACAACCGTAAGGTTATTTATATAGTCATTACTGTAAAAAATTAAAATATTTTATTGATTTTGAAAAATAATAATAAATATTTCCAATAATAATATTTATAATAATAATAATATATAATTAATAATTAATATATTAATAAATATTATATATAAATGTATTAATATTTATATATATAATAATAATATTGATAATGATAATTTTATATAATAAATAATATATAACATATAATAATAATACATATAATATTTATAATATATTCAAACTGAGAGAAATGAAAATTTATTAACTTATACACAATTTTACTTAAAAGTTTTTTTTAGTTATTATTAGTTATTTCAAACTTGAATAAATAAAAATTAATTAGCAACTTGATAATTACCAATAATCTTGTGTCGTTATATATCAACTTAAGCGTTAAATATTTCCAGTGTGTAAATATTTATAGCTTAAGACAAGAAATAAAAGTATGTGTTAGATATCGATAAGTATAAAGAAAAACATTTTATCGATAAATTTATTTAAAATATAATTTAACAGTAAAACAACCGTAAGCTTATTTATATAGTCATCACTGTAAAATATTAAAATATTTTATTGATTTCGAAAAATTTTATAATAATAATAATAATATATCAATAAATATTATATATATATATATATATATATATATATATATATATATATATATATATATATATATATATATATATATATAAATATATATATATATATTATATATATATTATATATATTATATATATATGTATATAATAATCATATATAATATATAATTTGTAATAATAATATATATAATATTTATAATATATTCAAACTGAGTGAATTGAAAAATTATTAATTTATACACAATTTTATTTTTTAAAAATTTTCAGTTATTATTAGAGTTATTTCAAACTTAAATAAAAAAAATTAATTAGCAACTTGATATTACTAGTAATCTAGTGTCTTTATATATCAACTTAAGCGTTAAATATTCCCAGCAATAAAACTTCCGGGAGAACAATTCTTTGCTACAAATTTGATCTGTAAGAATTAAGCGTCGTACTTTCGTTGATTGATTTTCTCTGCACTCTCCGTCGATCGTAAAAATCACGGTTTGTAATTCGTATAATTTATTACACCTGAAGACCCTTCTGGCGCAGGGGGAACAGAACATTTGTAGGTGACATCTATAATTCGTTACTCTACGTGGCACCACTTGATCAAAGACCGGAGTTATTTTTGAAGACGCTTTAAGTGGAAAATCAGTCAATAAATGGATTTCTAGATTGGAAATGAAACCCGCTTAAAGTGCTGCAAGACTTCGCTGCCGTTAGGAATTCTTCAAAACAGAAGGAATTTTTTATTTTCAATAGATGAAAATTTTCGAAGGCCAAATGTCGTAATTATGGGGAATTTCTAAAATAGAGCTCTTTTTCAGTTAAAAATTTAATTTTGAGAATATGGTCTTAAGTAGACATGAAATTTAAAACTTAAAAAATTAAATTTTCAAAATTTGTTACATCTGATAGATTGCATTTCTTATTTCCTTGTACAAAATAAAGGAAGTACTGCAAGCTTGAAATATTTAAACTTTTAGATAACAATTGAAATATTTATGATTATGCTTGAATAAATTTTGATACATTTCAGTGGATTGTCTGTATATATGTATAAAAAACTATTTTGGTTATTTCTGAATTGGTTTACACTCGTTTGGTTTTGAAGTATATATTTACGTGTGTATTGTAATGAATTCTCGTTACATTAAATTTCCAGGTACAGACTTATGTATTAACGTAAGAAAAACCGGCATAAGGTAGAACTAGCAAACATGCCTTTTGTGAGGACTTGAACTGAGCTCACCTTTACCTAGTGAAAGGAAGTTGTTTCTCGAAGAATAGGATGCTGAATAGAGGATTGTTAACAAAGAGGACCATCTCAATCATTCTGTCTGAGAAATTCATTGGGATGCTGGCGAAGTGTTTCCAGTGTTAGTTTCAATGGCATCCCGAAGAAAGAGTCTCACACGACAGAAATCCTCTACATTGTAAGGGAAGCAGCAATACTTTCCTACCTTGTTCTCCAAGGGTATGTCCAGGGACATCGATTAATGATCTGCGAGATTGATCTCGATTACTGCAAATTCCTCTTGGAATCGGGCTTACACCTGTCCGGCTAAAGTTCTACAAAGCGATTCCCCACCACGTCATCAACCAGATGTCCGATCAGCTGACATGGAAATCTGCGGACAGACGGCTATATAAAAAGACCGAAGTTCATGGCCCAGGGTGAAATTTTGACCGATCTAGTCTGCTGTGAACCCAATGGCCGATAACGTCGGGGGAGCGACTGAGAGTGTCCCTCCCTTTTTCTCTCCAAACGATTAGGAAGCTGATTCCTGTAACGATCATCATTTCATTTGTAGATATTCATCGTTTTCATCTGTCTTTATCATAACTTTAACATTTTGTGTTTCTAATAAAGATCTTTAGTCTGTACGTAGGCCTCCACTATCCTTTTTCTATTTTAATTAGAGCTGAAGACGCTACAGTATGTTACAAAACTCAAGAATTATTAGCCGTGAAATGTTGCAATTTTGTGTTTAAGGCCTGGTATAATATCTGATTATGATTCTCCACTTTTAATTGTAATCTAAATTGTATATAACGAAATATACTACAATATAACGTGCACTAAAGCCGTGTGATCAGACAGAGAAGCGATTACCAGCTAAATCTTTGTATTTAGAACTGTTATACCATTTTCTAGTACACTTCCTCTTTTGATTGCAATTCACACTCTATATAACGAAAATTTCAATGTAATGACCATTAACGTTACCAATCTACAACAAGGCAATCGAAAGGTATCGACGCATAATATATGCAGTTATAGCAACTTTTTAAACACTTGAGAAACTTCTTGAATTTCATTTTTCTTAAAACGAAATAAAACTAAGGATTTTATTCAAAAAAGATTTCTGTTTAGAGCGAAATATAAATATAATTAAAAGTGTCAATATAACGAATATTAACACCACGGGTCTTTGCAAGATGTCAGTACTCGAGGTCTATTCAATCAATACATTTATATGTGACATTTTATTTTGAAGTGTATGTGGAAATCATTACTCCGATGACGCATCATACAAAATAAAATAAAGATATGATACCAGACATGGCAATATTCAGGCACTTTTGTCCGGAGAAACAGCGTGGTTTGAAATTTCAACATGCTAATTACAGATTATACACAAGTACAGATCTTATTGGTTTCTGAATTAAGTTAAATTTAAAATATTTACACAGTGGTACATTGTAAAAGGTAAATTAAAATTTTTGTATTTAAAAATTAATGAGTAGCTTTAACAACTTATTTTTCAGAACAGTGTTTTTTATAGCAACGTGACCCTTATTAAAAATTACCATTTTTCTATCATCAAGAATTCTAGAGTTTGTCTACTTAAATTTGACCTAAATTCCGTTTGGTTTTTCCTCACAGTACTGAAAATTTTTAACATGCAGCATTACTGTGGGAAAAGAGCAATATTCATAATTATTTTTTGTACAACTTTGACACTTTGTATTTAATTGCTGAATTATAATCTTTTAGTTGTTTAAAAGTTTTGCTATTTTCCGGAGCAATCTGAGGAGTTTCAAATTTTCTCAATTCTTCGGAGCTGCTCCGGAGCATTCGGAATAGTTGGCATGTCTGTGATACGTACAAATACGTATATAAAGAAGTGTGTGATAGCTCCATCAGGTTTCTTTCTATTTTATGCTACGAAGAGTATAAACATATTAATGTGAATATCATAATGTGGTGTGTCAAATCATTTTTCTTACAGGGTTCGGTTACTATGTATGCCCTTTTATCATCCCCTATATAATAATAGTCTAAGTTATCTGTCCGTCTGTCTTCAAATTTATGAAGCGGTTGTACTTGGAATGGATAGAGGCATTCATTTGATTCTTGATGAGTTAAGGTTAGCAAAACTAAGTCCCTCTTTTTGATTTTTAATGCCATTATTTCAACTCCTATTTTCCCCGGTTAAGAGCAGGAGATTAAATTCATCAATTTATTACATTATTAATAGATGAAAATAACTTCTTTTCTAGCATTATGACATCATTCCTTTAACCATCTCATTCTATCATTTCTTATTTTAAATTATTTATAGATCATCTGCATTATTTTCATACGTTTTATCAATGAACTTAGATATTATGCAAATTATTTTCTTTTATATTTGGCTTAAATAATAGATTAGGTACATATGTGATAATTTTAAATTTAACCATCGATTATTTTTTGTTGCAATGAAAATTTTATCACCGGTATTAACAACCAATTCTATCAACCTCCAGGATGTAGTAGAAATGATAGTTTCATTCCTTTACTTTCATTAATTACTGTGGCAAAAAAAATTGGAAAGAACTCGACGTAGCTAAGAAAACTTTGAATTATCTTTCAAAATAAATTCAACGTGATTCTAAACTGTATTCACAGTATTGGGAGACTTTAGAATAGTTGTTTTAGTATGAAGATGAACAAATTATTGAGCGTGTACCAGATAATTCTCAGCCAAAAAACAAACCTTTTTTTTTACCAGCCTCATAGGGTACTTTACAATTCTGGAAAATTAAATATTTCACTGATCCCGGCATAAGACGGGCCATATGCTAGTAAACAATAGTTTTCTAAAGGATTATCCTGCCTTTAAATTTTCATTCCTCAGAGGTACGATCATGTCAATGAATCGAAACAATGTCTCTTGGATGACAGGAACGATCATCCAAATGACATTGATCATTAGTCTGAAGGGGAGCTTGTTACTCTGGGTGAATAATGAAGGTCGTTAATTTAACTTTAAATTATATTACAGTAGAAAATGATTATGAAAAAACGTTTATGATTGCCTTTTTTTAAATTTAACTTTAATTTTAATTTTAAATCCAGTGTTTATAAAGGAAATCCTTGCGATTGTTTTCCTTTTCAGGTGGAGAAATAACATCCGATTTTCTGTTTTCAGATGGAGAGTTAACATGTTCGGGACCAACGTTTCGTATAAGCGACGCAGCGATTTCACTCTTATCAGTCCAGCGTCACCTACACGCGATGATATCCGGTTGGTATTGAGAGCCAGCTTCGCGTATGCGCAATCGAAGATCAGAACCTTTTATTTTAATTTTTGAATGGTAGATTTAATTACTTGATGACGTTAAACGGCAACGATTTTCACAACGGTAGATTCGTATACCATTTACATGCTTTTCCTCAAGGGGCAAATAAAAAGTTTTCTTTTCCTAGGTGGCGATAGATAGTTGAGTTATGCTCTTGTCGTGACTGATGGTGGTGGAAAAAATTCATTTTTTTCTAAAACATCTCATTTTTATAGGCAAGAAGCCAAATTTGATGACTGCGATGTTATTTGCACCTATTTCTGATGACGTGAAACTGTACTCACATTCTGTATATAATTTTTCTATTAAAGATGAGAATGAAAATGACAGTTATAAATAAATAAATAAATAAATATATATATATATATATATATATATATATATGTATATATATATATATATATATATATATATGTGTGTGTGTGTGTGTGTGTGTGTTCGCGTGTTCGTTTAGTTCTGTTATCCAGTCTATATAATTGCAAAAATATATTCTATCCCTTAGCGACAGAAGTGTTATAAAATGCTTTCATTTTGTCGTTTACTTTAGTTACTTGCATTATTTTCCATGATCTAAATAATTTTTGTTAATGCTTCTCAAAAATTGTTCACTTTATTTTTCACAGATTTAAAATGGGAGGAGAGAGATTCGAACTTATGGAACGAAAATATAACATTCTACCTATTCTACTATTTTCTGTCCTCTTGTTGAGGAAAGCCAAAATGGTAAGAAATACCGAGGTATAAATGTCTATTTACTTCCATAAATAAATGAACATTTGATAGCAGATAAAATAGGGTGTTGCATTTTGGTTTCCTGGATTTAAATAATGCTGTTGGTATGGAGGATTTTCGGTACTTTTCTGTGCATAAAACAGTTTGAAAAATTTCCCCCAAATGAATAGATGGATTGACTACCCATTTCGTTTTAGTACCGGTGTTCAATGGTTTCAATCATACTTCTTGCATACGTGTTAGTACTCGTTCAAAATTGGCTTAAGTAGTAGGTTCCGATCTAATTAGCCGTCTCGGAGAAAAAATTTTAAAATAGTGCCTCAAATACCATGAAAGAAATCGCCTTTAGGGCAGCTGCTGGGGAGTTCCTCAAGAACAAGGCCCATACCAGAGGTCTATTTTATCCAAACCGAAGAAAAAGAAGAAAAAAATTAAGGGGAAGGGAAAGAATAAACAGATCGCCGAGGTACCTCGAGGTTGTGACACCCGTGTTTACCTAAAGTTGGTAAACCTGTGATGGGAGTCCTTGATATAGTCCTCGCAATACCCTTGGGCGCTGGTTAGCCATTTTAGTTGCCTCTTATGATATGCATGATATGCATGACCTACATTGGGACTATTATTTCATACCTGGTTGTAAAAAAATAATGTGAAATTGGCCTAGTGTTTGAG
Organism: Pardosa pseudoannulata; assembly: GCA_032207245.1. Taxonomy (NCBI): domain Eukaryota; kingdom Metazoa; phylum Arthropoda; class Arachnida; order Araneae; family Lycosidae; genus Pardosa; species Pardosa pseudoannulata. The sequence continues at coordinate 22,092,452 of CM063506.1, forward strand.
AAAGAAGAAATTAATACTCATTAATAAACACATGGACAAATAAGTCTTGATTATATGAATTTATACAATTAAATAAATGCCTAAGGAATACAACTGTAATCAATTTATCATTTGTAGATATTGGAGACTGCTCTCGAGTCGGCGCCGGGTCTAAAAAACAGTATGGTTGTGATTTTTCTCAAAAGGTCTATCCCGCAAGCCGCGGATGCCAGCAGTCTGTTATGGTGTTTTCTGTGGAAGTGGGGTTTCTATGGGGAACTAGGAGTCGAGCAAAACATAAAAAGGTTTGTACCTGAAAAAGAAACCCATAGAAAAGACAATAAAAATATATTATTTGAGTGGGTGATGTATAGTAGTAATACGCGTTATGTTCTTAACCCGATATTTAATATATAAATTGAATTTGGCTTTTCGCCAACTTAAGTTTAAATTTTAAAGTAAAAAAACACAATAGGCATTAAAAATAAAGGAGAGGAGAAGTTACTGAATTAATGGATTTTATTGATATTAATATAAAATTTTAAAAATTAATAGAAGACAATTGATTGAATTCCTTTAAAGATAAAAATTAATAAAAAAGGAAAAAATAAAAATGGACTAAAAAAGTAAAACGATTATGGAGGATGGAACTCTGAGCTCCTCTTCTCGTTTCGGGATCCAGGTCTCTCTCTCTCCTCCATCCTGTCTGTCCGGATGAGAACCGCCAGTATGGAAAGTTCATCAAGATTCCTTTTGCCTGGTGACATAGTGGAAAACCGCCAAGCTCAGGACTAAAACATGCCAATGTGTGGAGTGGGAATATGTCCTATCATGAAAAGGGCGAAATTATAAAATTATGTCAATGCAGCGCTCGCCAAGGAGAACACCAAGTGACGCTCCTGGTATGTGTGATGTCATCTGATTGAATATGCAGAGCGGCTTATGCGATAAAAAAAATAGGTTTTTCGACTCACAAACATGATAATTGGGAGCATGGCAGGAAAGTTGCAAACAGGGAATTTTTAAGGGAAGCTTATAGAATTAATGGAAACTAAATGGAACAGAATTAAAATTAAGGAAATGGAACGTTATGACAAGCAGCATTCACCTTCTTTTCTCCTCTGGTCACAACCTTGTCCCCTAAAAAATCAGACTGTCTCGCGGAGGAAAAAAAAAAGTCCATTCCAGAATGGCGGGAGGGTCAGAACCCCCCAAACCAACGGGCTTTTCTATTGGTTGGGAGAAGTCTGAAGTTTCTTTCTAGTTCAAACCGGTCCTGTTCTGGTATGTCTTTGACGATGACTCACGGGAAGAGGTAAAAAAAGCTGAACCGAATGTAACTTATTGTTACACTGGTTACCGCAAAAGTGAAACTCATATCGTAATAAGCTATCCAAATATGATTTTTCGAAAATTTTTTTGGCAGTTTGTACCAGAAGAATACTTTAATAAATTATTATAAACAATGCAAATTTAAGATTTTTGTTAATTTCTACTGATTGACAAAAGAAAATGTCCTTGTTATATTGCTTATATAAAACACATTCATTTTATTAAAATATTTATTGTTTGAATGCAGCTTTCAGTCTTGTTAATTAACACTTGCTGAAAGCGTTGTTAAAGAAGAAGTGCTTCCAGTCTTTGATCTTAAATACAGAATTAATAATGATCCTTTGTTTACTTATTCCTCCATTCTCAGCTAGTACAAAAGTAAAAATTTAAATGCCAATACTTTTAACTCTGGACTTAGTAGTGTGATTTTGACTATTAATTATTTCCAGTTTTCAGTTTGGTCAAAGCAACCTACAATAAAGATTTAGAAAAAGTTTTCTGCGTTCGATTGATAATTTGATCGATAGACTGGCAGAAACAGGGCATCTTTTCTTGTAACTAAAACTCGTGTTCATTATTTCCGGATATTTTTATTCTGAAATATTAGCAATTCATACTTATTTTAAAAGGTACTTTTGTAATAAATATTATAATTGTAATTCAAATGATTCTCTTTCTGGACTTTGCAGTCATATATATGCTAAAAGTTTTCGTGAACAGTTGTGAATAATTAATATTCCATAGAAAACCTGAGAATGCATTAAAAGAATTTGCATTAAAACTGTATATTTATATGGGAATATTCACCCTATTCAATCACAGACATTGAGCAACTGAAAAGCACGAACTGTCAAACAGATTGAATTATTTATTACTAACATCTAGAGTCAATTTCTCCAAACAGTTCGGAATAATGATATAATACATAAGAAGTTTGATGCAAATAACTGAAATGGAAAAACTTTGGAATAATAAAAGTTAAACTTTAAGAAACTCAAAATAATTAGGCAGGAAAGTAGGATAAATTTAACCAATTGTTTTCAAGCTGGATTATCTACTTTTTATTTCTGTATTGTTTTTTATTTGTGTATGAAACTTTGACATTCTAAAGTACACCCTTCAATGATATATGGATCGGATTATTCATATAATTAAAAGTACTAGCTGTGAAAATATTCTTTATTTGTATTTATTATATATAAAAAATATATAAACAGCCTCTGTAAGCCAAGTTCGTTCAAGATAAGAATAAAAAAATATTAGCTATCTTTACATTACTATGAATTTTTGCCTTTTTTACAAATTTCAAGATGTTAATTTTTAATAATACTCTATTTTAAAATCCTGCTAAGAACTTTAATAAAAAGAAAATATTATTTGGAATTACTTTTGCAGCCTATTTCATAAATCGTCGATTTACAATTCTATTCTACTTGAATACTTAACATACTACTATAATTTTAATATAATTTTATATTTAGTTTTATTTGACAAATAGGTAATTTTAATTGGTGTGACTTTATTCCAATACATGGCTTTACGTCATATCTATGTTTAGTGATAAAACGTATGAAAAAAAAATGCAGACGATATTTCAATAATTTAAAATAAGAAATGATTAAATAAGATGGTAAAGGAATGACGTCCTAATACTAGAAAAAACGTTTTTTTAAACTATTTATTATGTTAAATTTAATCGCCTGCTCTTAAACGGGGAAAATAGGGCTTGAAATATTGGCAATAAACGCTAGAAAAGAGGGAAGGGGGGGATTTCGAACGTTTTAAAGACGACACTATTTTTTGCTGTGATATGAAGCATATTTATACCAAGTTATTTGAGAAGTGGATCGACAGTTTAGGAGAAGGTAAACTTTACTCGCTTTGAATTTTACTAACCCTAACTCATCAAGAATTCAATATGTCCAAAACGTCTTCTGTTGAAATTATGCATGGAGATAAAGCTTTTACTCTTTCTGAATTCAACTCAATTAAAAATTTGGAATTAAACAACATTTGGTAACATCCAACAATTCATAGTACTTTGGTTGAAGACTAAATGGGTTTCTTTAAAGATAAACTTTCCAGTAAACAGCAGACGGCTCTCTCACGCTTTATTTAGGGACACACAAATGCGTTTAATTTCCCACAAGAATAAAAGCTCTATTGGTGTAAAGCTGACTTGGCATCTCTCTGTCATATATTTGATTATTTAGATCTTACAAAAGAAGACATAGTAAATCAACCAACTTTTTGCACCGAATTTTTGAAGGACACTGGAGGATCTAGCTTTTCTGTTGTCTCTTCATTCCACAGATTTTAAGATTTTTCATTTAGAGAGATTAAGTAGGATAAATTTAACTAATTGTTTTCAAACTGGATTATCTACTTTTTATTTCTGTATTGTTTTTTATTTGTGTATGAAACTTTGACATTCTAAAGTACACCCTTCAATGATATATGGATCGGATTATTCATATAATTAAAAGTACTCGCTGTGAAAATATTCTTTATTTGTATATATATTATTATTATATATATAAAATATAAATAGCCTCTATAAGCCAAGTTCGTTCAAGATAAGAATAAAAAATATTAGCTATCTTTACATTACTATGAATTTTTGCCTTTTTTACAAATTTCAAGATGTTAATTTTTAACAGTACTCTATTTTAAAATCCTGCTAAGAACTTTAATAAAAAGAAAATATTATTTGGAATTACTTTAGCAGCCTATTTCATAAATCGTCGATTTACAATTCCATTCTACTTGAATACTTAACATACTACTATAATTTTAATATAATTTTATATTTAGTTTTACTTGACAAATAGGTAATTTTAATTGGTAAGATTTTATTCCAATACATGGCTTTAAGATAATTTTACTTCTCAGCAGACAATTTTTAATATTCCCTTTGAATTATCTTTCTTCAGTCTGGTATTTTTCATATTATTTTTATATGAAAGAATAAGATGTAACAAAATTTATAGCACGTGCTCAGAATGCTTCTTTCAAGTTGTATCCTTTATAATATTGAGAAATATCTAGGCAGAATTGGGAATGACTAACACTAGTAAAATATATTGGAATTCAAAGGACAGATACTTTGATTAATAATTAAAACTTAACTTTAAACAAATTTTCCGGGATTGAATTTAATGCATTTTATTTGTTGAATTTGTTTTTTTCTTTATATAAACTTTCTGAAATACCAAAGGTACAAAAGGATAATATTTCGCTTAAAAGTTGAATGTTAATTTTTTTAATACTGAAAATTCTTATTTTTAAAATAATTTATTAAATAGACTTTTGTAATATAAATTTGATTTTTTGTGGTATTTTACTTAGTAATGTGCTTGCCATTTTATTTAAGGCATTCATGATGGATCGAGAAAATGATAGAACAATGTTTGCTTGGTTTCATCATTCCCCCTTTCCGGTTCCAGAATATTCTATAAATATATATGTGTGTAATATATAAAAATATTATCCAAAACGCAACTAAATTATTTTCCTTAATTTTAACTTTATATCAGGATGACAAAATCTCAATCGAAAGCGCAATTACTGAAGTCTAAAGTCTATCCTTTTGTTTCGTGTATATCTCACGAGATCTGCAAAATTTAGTTGAACCTTGAACTCTGAAAAATCCATTTCATTTACCATCTTACCTTAAGAGAACAAAAATGATGAGGTAAAATAATTTCCTTATGTAGCCTCCACATTATGGTCAACTGTTCACCACTTCCTGATGGTGACCTTGAACGATGGTTCACGGGTTGCATCCACATGCTGGGCCACTAAATGAGCCGAGTGCGTGGATTCGTCCATACGGTCTACTGTGCACTTTAGTTGCGCATCTGGCTGCCTTTGATCTTTGGAGAAAAACCGCCTCCGAAGGCATCGTCCGGCAAGGCTATTTTATTGTCTGCCACCATCGACCATGATAAACCATACCCCTCCAGAAGGTAGTGATGGCTGGCATTGGACTATAGTGTGGAGGGACCTTTAACCTCCATCTTTCGCTGAAAAATAATGTTGCCTTTTTAAGTCAGATTGCTGGCAACTCTCTTGATAGATAGACATGCAGTATGGCCGTCCAGATATTTTAAGTTACCGCAGTGAAAAACTTCAAAAAGACTTCAGTCTCGACTGGTTTTTCTTAAACCTTGCAGTAAATTTTATGCCGGATAGTGAGTGATACGCACTTTCCCGAAGAGGTTAATAATAAGGGTGCCGAGGTCAACCCTTATTTATTTATGTCTAGTCCCATCAAAAATAAATAAGGATTAGTTTTTCCCTGTTTACATGGATAAAAAAACTTATGAATGATAACTTAGAAGACTGCAGCAAACGTCACGAATTCATTGTCACATATTTATGTATATTTTCTATCGTAATAAAAAATACAAGTTGAAAAAAATATTAAAAGTCCATAGCCGGTGTAACAATAAGTTGCATTCGGTTCAGCTTTTTTTAATTCTTCCCGTGAGCCATCGTCAAAGACATACAGAACTGGGAACCGGTTTGAACTAGAAGAAATTCAGACTTCTCCCAACCGATAGAAGGGCACGTTGGTTTGGCGGGATTCTGACAATTCCGTTCTTGAGTGGAGCTCTGTTTTTTCTCTGAGGGGCAGTCTGATTTTTTTAGAGGACAAGGTTGTTACCAGATGAGAGAAGAGGGTGAACGCTGCTGGCATTTGCTGCTTCGGGATAGACATTTTTTGAAGCAACACCAGACAAAGTAAAAGAGACGCCATGTTTTTGCGAGACCGACGCCGACTCGAGACCAGTCTTCCATATCTACAAACTATAAGTCGTATTCCAGTTGTATTCCTTAATCATTTAATTTTATAAAATCATTTAATCAAGACATATTTCTCCATGTGTTTTTTAATGAGTTTTATTTTCTTCTTTCTCAAACACTAGGCCAAAGTAACATTATTTTTACAGCTGGTTATTCCAACTATTGCAGGATTAATTTTGGAAGTTTTCCTAGTATTACGATAGTCTAACTCAAAGTTAGTCATCTGATAATTAAAAATCTCAATTTAATTCCAGGTAAATGTTTTAAAATTAATATTAGCACGAAAAACATATGCTACAGAATTAGTTTTGAATGTTGTTTACTTGACAATTAAACACCTGATCAGAGTTGCAATTAAATATTTTAAATTAATACTGCGAAAAATACTTATACGGAGGAATTAAATTTGAAATTTTGTAATTTTAAGATAGTCTAAAGTAAAATTAGGAAGCTGACAATTAAAAAACCTGATCTGAGGGGCAAATAAATATTTTAAATTAATACTGCGAAAAATACTTATATGGAAGAATTAAATTTGAAATTTTGTAATTTTAAGACAGTCTAAAGTAAAATTAGGCAGCTGACAATTAAAAAATCTGATCTGAGCTGCAATTAAATATTTTAAATTATACTGCGAATAATATTTACATGGAAGAATTAAATTTGAAATTTTGTAATTTTAAGGTAGTCTAAAGAAATTAGGAAGCTGACAATTAAAAAACCTGATCTGAGCTGCAATTAAATATTTTAAATTGATACTGCGAATAATACATACATGGAAGAATTAAATTTCAAATTTTGTAATTTTTAGATATTCTAAAGTAAAATTAGGAAGCTGACAATTAAAAAAACCTAAATTGAGGTGCAATTAAATATTTTAAATTGATAATGCAAATATAACTTACATGGAAGAATTAAATATGAAATTTTGTAATTTTAAGATAGTCTAAAGTAAAATTAGGCAGCTGACAATTAAAAAACCTGATGTGAGCTGCAATTAAATATTTTAAATTAATACTGCGAGAAATACTTATATGGAAGAATTAAATCGGAAATTTTGTAATTTTAAGACAGTCTAAAGTAAAATTAGGCAGCTGACAATTAAAAAACCTGATGTGAGCTGCAATTAAATATTTTAAATTAATACTGCGAAAATACTTATATCGAAGAATTAAATTGGAAATTTTGTAATTTTAAAATAGTCTAAAGCAAATATTAGAAGCTGACAATTAAAAAACCTGATGTGAGCTGCAATTAAATATTTTAAATTAATACTGCGAAAATACTTATATCGAAGAATTAAATTGGAAATTTTGTAATTTTAAAATAGTCTAAAGTAAAATTATGAAGCTACAATTGAAAAACAGGATTTGGGTTCCAATTACATGTTTAGTATGATGCTAACGTGAAATATTTATATATTTAGAAATAATATTTTAATGAATAAAGTTGAACAAAAAATTTTCCATTACAATCTTTAATATAATATACACGTGTTAATATTTTAAAAAGCTAAAGAAAATGGTCATTAATAGTAAAAAACTATATAAATGAAATTTGTGAAGCTTACAAAAAAGATTCAGCACTTTCAAAAGCATAAAATTAATATTATGTTTAATTTTTTGTATCATTCAAAATTTGATCATAAAATGAAAAATTAAAAAAAATCATATTCATAATTTTTTTATTCCATCATACTCACTAATTTAGAACAGCTTTTACGCATGTTTGTCATTTTTTCATTACCTTCTCGTTGTTTAAACATAAGAAAATATTGAAGCTACTTTATCTGTTTCAGAAACGCGTAGTAAGTTTTGTGTTTTTCAAAATGAGATAAGAGTTTTGCAGGTTCGAATATTGATCGAGGAACTTCTTGTTTATTTGGCGTGACTATCTGCTACCAAAAGTTGCTTCTGTAAGTCCCCCAGAGAAGCAATTTTCACTAAAATAGAGAACTTAAAAATTTATCGCATGCAAAAAGGCGGAAATTTTTGCGTAACATTACTGTGCTAAATAATTTCTTCATTTTCTATACAAAAAATACGACTCATCCTGTTTTTCTTATAGCGTAATAATATAGTTAAAAAGCACTTTTCGAATTTTCTGCAAAGCGTCTCAGGCTCTTTGATTATGTATTACAGCTCTCTTGATACATACCATACATAAATTATGAGTAAGGTTGATTGGAGCTGGTTTCTTCTTTTCTAAAAGAGTTTTAAATCGGATTTTAATATTTTTACTGTATTTTAAACTAACTCTACGAGTATAACTTCAGAAAGACATGTCTATAATAGTATTAGTAAACCATTAACTATCAGTATTGTATATTGGGATATTAAATTAAACAGTATGGTTATAAATATATTGAATGTGGTGAGGTGATTTAGATCGTTCTAATTAATATAATTGATATAAGTAAAACGTGAAGTGAAATGCTTGCGATCTAAATCTGACCTCATCACATCTTTTACAAAGGAGAGAGGACCTATAAAAATTAATTGTATGGATTCGTCTTGTGTGGGATTCTCGGGGTTCTGATCCCAGTCCCAGATTAGAATCATGTATCGGTTTATCACACTTAGTAAGAATGTACCTTTGTGGAGTTATTTATGACTCCCTAAAGGATAGTGCTCTATTTTAAAGGAATAAGGTTTTCTCCATGTTTGCGGTTTAAAGGTGGGAAAAGGGAGACGTATGCATATATATGTCGTGTAGCGCTCGTCTAGAATTAGGTATTCACCTATGATCAAATTTTTAGTGGTTGTTTATTTCTGTTAATCACAAAGACTTAATATTATTTGGGTTGCGTTGTGTAGATATTTTAAGTTTAAATTCAACCACAGGCTCTGAGAGACTACAGACATAAAATAAAAATAAACTAATACGCTAAATTAAGAACGACTGAAAACAGATTTAAAGTAAAAATAAGTCAATTTATTACAATTATATATACATTATTATTATACAAGATTCATATTAAGTTTCATTTGATTTACTTTTTAATATAATGAAAATAGGTGCCACACCAATTAAGATATGATAATAAAAATTTCCTATCATTCAGCTAACTCTATATATATGGGAGAGAGGACCCAGTCTCAATTTCAAATATGTATACTAATGCGTACCTTTGTGGATCTTTTGGGTGTGCCAAGGCTGTACTCTTGGGAGCTCTTGTAGATACCTTTCGATTGATGTGATGATAATGTGGACTCCGTATCACCGCTGGTATGGGGCCTTCTAATATAACTCGGGGTGATACTGAAAAGCGGATGAGCTGGAAACTTCTGGTCGTTGAGAGATGTCGAGGTGTTCCTTGGGCCCAACTCCTTTGATCCCCGTACTCTGTCCTCGAGTCCTGAACACTTGCCGTCGAACTCTCGACCTCCGAACTCTGACTTCAACTCGACTCGACTCCTCGAACACTGACAGTCGGACTTGTCTCCTCGACTCGACTGCTCTGCTCCCTTCGATTCGACTCCACTCTCGAACCTCTCCTTCTCTTTCTAGACTTTTCTTCTTTTATATCAATTTCATCTTTGTCCCCTCTTCCTTCTGTTCGTCCAATCGGGATAGTTGTAAAAATTTTATTGGTCTTCATAACCCTGCCTTGAGACGCCAACTTGGAAAAACCTTGCCCCTTCAAATTGGGCACTGACCCTTAGGGACTCATAAATAATTCCACAAAGGTACATTCTTATTTAGTGTCATGTTCGGAGACGTGATTCTAATCTGGGACTGGCATCAGAACTCCGCCTGAAAATCCAGCACAAGACTAAAAAAACGTTGAAATAATTTTTATTATCCTCTCCCCTTTACAAAAGATGTGATGAGGTCAGATTTAGACCCTAAGCATTTTACTTCTCGAATTAATTAATCAATTATATTACTGATCTAAATCGCCTCATCACAATATACAGCTTTGCCGATTGGACGAAGAGAAATAAGAAAGAACAGAGATGAAAATAATATTAAAAAAAGTTAAGAAGAGAGCAGATTTCGGGAGCCGTCGAGCACTGTTCGGGAACCAAAGGAAGAGTTGGGTCCATGAGAGACTCAGAAAAACCAACGAGGACGACATCTCGCAACGACCAGAAGTGTTCCAGTGCATCCGGCATTCAGAATCACCCCAATCATTTAGATGGCCCCAGACCAGTGGTGACACTGAAGTCAATAGTGTCTACATCCTTTCAACAAGAGTTCCCAACCTAACTATCGCCCTGGCACAACCAATAGATCCACAAAGGTACTTATTATAAATATTTTTAATTTGGAATTAGGTCATCTCTCTTCTTTTTTTATATAAATGATTAGGATCACATTAATGTTAAATTTTGAATAATATGGAACCTAGTAGAAAATTTGGAAAAGCAAATTTATGAAGTTTGAATCAAATTTTTGTACATAGACATGTAAATAGCATAATAATAAATTTGTTTACTTTTTATTTTAAATTATCCACCGTGTATGTGTTTATTTTAAGTGTGTAATATTTGATTTTAATAACTCTTAATTTAGCTTATTAGTTTTTAAAATTAAGTCTGTAGTCTCTCAGAGCCAGTGGTTAACCCCCTCCCGGTTTTTCCCGAGCCGAACTCGGGCAGGCAAAATGTACCATCCTGGCTCATCCCGAGTGTAGCTCGGGCTCTTTGAAATTATACACTGTGCAATCAGTCTTTTCCGAATTATTTCACATGTGCTTTTTATGGTTTCGAATGCTTTTGTTTACTTTTCTGGCTACTAGATTATTTGCTGCTCAAAGAGAGACAGCAGAGGGGAGAAGGTGAGGAGAGAAACAAGGTTCTAATGTCCAGATTGCAATGTTGGACTCTGTGCAATACCGTGTTTACGATTGTATCATACACGATCAAATTTTAATTAATAATTTCATAATCATTTATGTAAATGCAAAGGATATAAATAAAATTTAATTCAAGATAAAAGCTAGGCATTCTAAGCTTAATATTTATAGTTAGTGTGAATTGACTCCAAAGTCTAATGATTTCTGCCGCACAGAAAGCCAACTATTCATGTAAATTACTCATTTAAACTGATTTTTTTCATTAACTTTTAGGAAAGTTTGTATCCGAATGATGCTATTATGTTTAAAAAGCTATGTAGGTATAAAAATAAGTATAAACAAATTGACATTTTTTGACCTATAATCCCGAAATAAAATGAACCTGGAAGGGGTTAAGGACTATAGCACGAAAACAATCATTTATTAGCAATCAGTTTGAAAATACAACACACCGTACGTACTCTGTAAACCGAGAAATCCACTTAACTACTCTCTCTCGTTTGGAACTCAGCCTGCCTTATATAGGCCGAAAACTGTTGGAATATTCCAGAAGCTGGAATAGTGCAGTACGTGTTCCGATTGTATCATACACGACCAAATTTTGATTAATAATTTCATAATCATTTATGTAAATGCAAAGAATATACATAAAATTTAATTCAAGATAAAAGCTAGGTATTCTAAACTTTATATTTATAGTTAGTGTGAATTGACTCTAAGGTCTAATGATTTCTGCCTTACAGAAAGCCAACTATACAGGTAAATTACTCATTTATTTAAATTGATTTTTTTAATTTAATTTTTATGAAATTTTGTATGCGAATGATGCTATTATGTTTAAAAAGATATATATGTATAAAAAAAGCATGAAAAATTGACATTTTTTGACTCATAATCTCGAAATAAAATGAACCTGGAAGGGGTTAAATTTAAAACTAAAATAATCTGCACAACGCAAGACAAATAAAATTTAGTCTTTGACTAACAAAATAATGACCACTATAAATTTGATCAAAGGTAAATACCTAAACTTAATGAGAGCTACACGACATTAAATATAGATTAATTTATATCAATAAGACTCTTATGGCTTCTCATTATCAATCTGGGAGATGACCAGTCTCTGAGTGGATAACGCGATGCTCTTCAGTATAATTTTGTAGGTTTGTTGACTGCTGTAGGTTTTGACTACTGGCATGGGCATTCATAGCCATTTGGAACCGACTTTAAGTAATAGGTTCCGGTATCATTAGCCTCGTGTAACAAAAACATAGATCATAGAGGTTTAAACTAAACCATAACCTATTGAGGTTGGTTGGTTGGGAGCGCTGCAGTCTACTTTTTGAAACACGAGGGCTAATGAGACCGGGACCTACTGCTTAAAGCCGATTCCGAACGGCTACGAACATCCATGCCACAGTGGGATTCGAACCCACGAAATCCGGATCCGAAGGCCCGCACCCTAACCAATCGGCCATCGTTCGGCATATAACCTACTGAGATAGAAATATCAAATTTTCAGTCACATTTCGGGCAATTGAAAGTTTATTTTCTTTTTCATTTCCTCGTTCAAAATTCTTATACCCAATTAAAGTCAAATATCATCCTCAATTTGAAATATTAGGAAATACTTTTTGGTGTATACATATTTTGTATTTCAAAAGATTGGAAGATGGCGTTCCGCCAAACATTTATTACAAAATTCAATTTCTTTCGTAGAGCATATGTCGAACCCATAAAAATAATCTTCAAACATCGCGATGCCTAAATATACAGCCTCTGAAAATATTCTCGAAGGTGTGACGACATCATTTGAAATTGATATCACTAAAGCTTTTTTGCGACACCACCGTCTTCATAATTCATTTTTATCATAAATTTACATTTCAACGCATCGGAGGTAATAGATTTCCTCCGGAAAACTCATAGTTTACTTTATAACTATCTGATAAATTATAAGTTGGAAAACAGTGAAAAATGATCAGTGAAATACAGAACTATTCATTTTCGACTTTTGGCACGTATAACTTTATTTCTATTAATAATGTTTTCCAATTTGTTTTACTAGAGTTTTATAGAGCATTTGATACTGAGAATTCCGTCACCTTGTTTTTAATTTACGAATGGTGTATGATTTATGAATTGGTGGTTTTGTTTTATTTTTATGTATTCTCTTTACATTTCAAGATAAATTATATGCCTGTTCTAATCATTTACTATTGCACAAGGTTGTTCTACACCTTTCGGCTTCAGGAAATAGCCATCCAGATCATAGACTATGCTACAGTTTTCTAGTTAACCCTTAATTTGGCTATGTCTGGCAGCTATACCGAACATGTATATTTATAACTACTATATAACGTAATTGTCTGTGTTCACCACAGCGGATATTAATTATCTCAAAAATGGAAAATGATATATTTTTTTGGTTTATTTTACAGAGATCCTAATGTCTATGCAGACATGGGAAAATAACAGAAATTAAAAAATATTTGAAAAAACATCTTATCAAAGTAAGGGTTAAGTCCCTGATTTCTCAATTTTTTGTGATAGTTTGGTCTCGACTTTTCCTTACGAGACATGCATTTCGAAATGAATATATCCATGTACATAAAAAAGTAGAATGTGCCTGTCTGTCTGTAAACATGATTATACTGTTATGAACTTCAAAGCAGGGTTCGGGGATTAAATGGACTTTAAGTAAGACAGCACGGAAAAATTATTTATTGGCAGTCAGTTGGAAAATACAATGTCAAAAAAGCATCAAGGTTGAAGTACTGCACATTAGTACCAAGCTTACAAAATCATTGGGAAACAACTCGAGAAGAATTTCATGGGCTAACGTACGTCTTTCCACATCAAATAAAACGGAAGCACCGCAACACACCGTGCGTACTCTGTACACTGAGAAATCTACTTAACGACTCCTCGTTTCTTCAAGATCTTCAAGATGGTGGATGAACTGGATTACATGGGCCTAGCCCTCAAATCCAGAGATTTCTTAAAGTAAGCAGAGAAATTGACAACGAGCAGAACATAAACAAATAAAAGATAAGGATAGAATGGTGGATTCGTGAGTTCATAACACAGTAACTAAAGAGTAGAGAGTTTAGGGATAGGAAAACACAAAAATATTTTTTGGCCAGGGACATCAGAACAGTATTGAAAATAACTAATTTGAATACTACGCTCCGCCCTCACCAAAGTGAGGAGAGCCAAGTAAAGCGAAAATAGAAGGTTGAGATGAAATGCAAAGCATGGTGAAAAAAAAAATTAATAAATGATGATGTATGGCCATTTTAAAGTTTTAAAGCTTTTTTCTTACATTTTAGACTTCTCGTTTGGGACTCAGCCTGCTTTATACAGGCCCGAAGAAAGTGGTCGATCATTCCAAATTAGATCAGAAACCGGAACCGGAAGTTGTAAAGTATCGCCATACTTGGCAACATTTGGCGATACTTGGCGATATTTGGCGACGAACTTGGAGACAATAATAAGTTGCCAAAACAGTCGCCAACGTGCCGGTATCTCGCCAAATTACTCCTACAGTTCTATATTAAATTTAAGGTTCACTAAACAAATTCGTAATAATACGTAAACGATAAGAACAACATGCATGAAATTTAGTTTAATGATTCTTCATAATATTCTACGAAATCGCTCTCTTTTTTAAAATTCTAATAGACATTTTTGTTTATTTTTAAACGATTTCTAACTGGGTTTTAGCCTATTACAGCAACACAAACCCACATATCTGCACGAAACTGTATCAATTGACACGATATTGTGCTAAGTTGTAGAGAATGTCATAGAATATAATTGACTCTATTTTCAGTTGCCGAGTTCTACCGAGAAATAATTTTAAAAATATACTTCTTGAAATGGCAAAAAGAAATAATTTAATAAATATTCTTCTTGAAATGGTAAAACTACATAATTTTAAAATTTAATGAGTTATTAAAACACTTCTAAAAATTTCATTTTAAAAGAAATGGTTTCTCTATGATAAAAGAATAAAGGGCTGTTATAAGGGAAGATTTATGTACTATGTCTTTTAGAGAAAAACAGTGAATTTTCTAGTATTTAGAGTAATTCTACGGTAACTAATATGTCATTTATACTAAGCGAAGGCAATATTTTCACTATTCCTTTAAAATTTGCATATTAGGTTCTTTTAGGTGTTACAATATTATTATATGGTAGTATATGATAAAGAATAAGTATAATACTACTTTTGTAATAATTGTTTTTATCAAAATTTTACCATGCGACTACAGTAATATTTTTAACCTTATGAAACATTATTTTCAAAAGTTATTCCTCTGAAACTTACAGTCTGACAAACATACGTTTATGTGCTTTTGAACTTTACACTTATAGGAAAGTTAGAATTATTCTCAATATTCAGTAACTAACAATTTATTCTAAACTAATAACAAAAACAAAATATTAGCAAATCTCATGTAACGGGGAAAATGTAACATGCAAGTATGTAAATAAAGACATCACTGATATGATGAAATAATTATTTTAATATTTTATCTTTTAGTAAATTGTTGTTGTTTATTAACAGTTACATTACATCGTACATTTCAATTTACTTCTACAGGGTAATACGAAACAGTACCTATTTAGGAATGTAAATACTTACAGGCTGTTTAACCTTGCACGAAATTTCTTGCAAAGATTTAATTTTATACACTTTCATATTCTTCTTCTATGAGATTATCACAGCTTATATTGAAAGTGGAATGCATATAAAACTAAAATATAGCCTAAATCTGCTGTTTATATGAAATTTATTCTTCTGCTTAAAGTTTACATTACTTTAGAATGACCTTCGATTGTATTATTTTTAAAATCCCATTATTTTTAATAGTAAACGCTTAAAAATTAACGTTTAAAAACAATTTACATATTTAAGATATTTATTTTCTGTTTAGCACTGTTATGATATTGTGTACAATTTTGTATATATTGAAATATCTGTACCATTACTGTGTTTATATACTATATATACCACAAAATGTGTGTGAAATGGGATTCAAATTCTCATCAATCATCTTCGATCGAAGTTTCGCTGCAATTTTAGTTGCCATGTTGCGCAAAAATGAAGAACAGACGAATTTTCTTTTCCATAGAGTAGGCTATAGCTAATTTCGTGTCTTTTCCAGATATTGTCAAATTGGCGATTGTCTGAGGGAACTTATATTTCATCTTTAATTTGGTGATATTTCACAGAATATCTCTGAAATTATTGCCAGCTTGGCTACATTCCGTACCTTTTAGAATATCCTCGAGTATTTTCATTTTTCTCAGTAACTCACGAGAATTTTGAAATTTTATTTTTCTCTTTACTAAATTTAATTAAAATTTAAAAAATGATCTTAATTTCTGCTTAACTTTTTTTTTGCTCTTTTATAAAATAAATATTTGAATTCCTAGTTTATTTTATGCATGCTTCATATATCTTCGGTGCCAGAGAGATAAGCATAGAGCATACCGTTATCCCACATTCCTATTTCGTTAGTTCCCTTCAGTTTTTAGAGTTAGCTGTTATTAAGCCTCTTTGAGATTTCATTTTGCTATTAAGTCGTAGTAGTTTTATGTCTAAAACGAGTTAATAATTGAGTTTTAAGAATACTAGAAAATTATGAAACTGTGGGATGTTCATTGCAAATACACAGGTGTGCAAAACTTAAGCAACAGGTGAATTTTCTGCCATAACTTCACGAGAAATTATCTGAGAGACATGAAATTCAGAAATGAGGGAGAGTATTATGTACGTAAAGGATGAAGAAAACCCCGGCGCTGAAAAAGAATACAATGCATACGGTATGAAATCAAACAAAACCAAGCTTTATTGAACGCATAGTATCGTGACTCATGATTTTCTATCCCAGAGGAAGAAAAACAAGCAGATGTTCCTTAATATGGGATATGCCCTCCCCAAACTGCAATAGTTGCTTCGCACCGTCTCCGCATAATCAGAACTAGCTCTCCGGATGATGTAAGCGTGCTGCAATGCGTCTTCCCAAAGCATCCCATACATGTTCGATGGGATTTAAATCAGAGAAGTAAGCTGGCCAATCCATTCGAGTGATATCTTTACCTTGCAGTAGCTCCTAAATAGCAAGAGTCCGATGTAGTCCGTTTTAAGACGACAGTATTTTTCGCTGTGGTATAAAGTATATTCATACCAATTTATTTTAGAATCGTATCGACAGTTTAGGAGAAGATAAACTTTACTCGCTTTGAATTTTGCTAATCCTAACTCATCAAGAATCCAATATGGATGCCCATTCCATTCCAGGTCCAACTGCTTCATAAATTCGAGGGCAGATAACTTAGGCTATTATTATATAGGGGATTTGTTCTTCTAATTTTCCCTTATTACTTATGATAGCCATATTTGAGTATTATTCTGTTGTTCCAATGAACAGTTTGTAACGGTGGCTCTTCTGCTCTTTGATTTCTACGCCGCTGCTAGTTGTTGCGTTTGTCTCATGACACAATTAAAGTCATACAAAACCAGTAAGAATAATAAAAGAGTTTAAAAGTAATGATAATAATTATGGAGGTGCAGCAATTTATTTTTCGCCTACCATATCTTACCAATCTAAAGGCGTAGGGAGCTGTTCTTCGGCACCAGAGTCAATGGGTTTGAATCTCACTGCTGGCAGGAATATTCGAATTTACTTTATGCAGCAGGTCTTAGTGGCATTAGCCCTCTTGCAGCAGAAAAGTAAATCATAGAGCTCCAAACCAAACTTCGTATTTGAAGAGATATCCAACTCCCAATCTGCATTTAAATTACTTCCACACACTAGTAAACCTTACACACGCACACCATTTATCTACCGGAACTTTTCTGATTGTTACGGTTTTCTCTTTTCTCGCTTCGTCTTTTTTTCCTTTTTCAATTTCTTTCATTGCTTTATATATACTACCCTTTTCTAAATTTCGACAATATATTTTGATTCTTAAGTCTTCAAAAAGTTTCACCTATTTGAAAGAACATGCATTCTTACATTTACAGGATGTTTCAAAAATGACCGGTATATTTGAAAAATCAATAAAAACTAAACGGACAGTGATAGGAATTCACAGTTTATTCTAATAAGCTTGGGACAATATTAAATTTTTAGGCAGAAAACTTTCAAAATTAGTTAGAATATTCCACAACAGATGGCGCTGCAGTCTGGAAAAAATCTTAACTACGATATTTTCCAGATATCCATTATGCGCAGCAATAATATGGCTTATTCTCAGAACGAAATTGTCAGAAACGTGTATAAACGTGTCAGGCGGGATGGCTTCACATGCAGAACAGATATACTGTTCCAGTTATTCAATTGTTTCTGGATAGTGGCGGTACACCTGGTCTTTTCAGAATCTCCTCAGACAAATATCGTAGTTTAGATTTTTCCAGCCTGCAGCGGCATCTGTTGTGAAACATTGTAACTAATTTTAAAGTTTGTCTGCCTGAAAATTTACTATTGTCCAAAACATAATGCAATAAACTGTGAATTTCTATCACTCCCGTTTAGTTTTTATTGATTTTTCAAATATACCGGTCATTTCTGAAGCACCCTGTAAGAAAGCATTTTTCAAGTTGGAGTCCTTGAGATATAAAAGATCAAAGCAATGAAGTTTAAAACTTATTAGTTTTCGTTTTATACAACCCTAAAAATTTTTTAAAAATATCAAAGCAAAATGTTTGCTGGGATGTTATTTTTCTGTAAATAATTTTACTATAAGAAGATTTTGTGTTAAATAAATTTTTAAATTGTATTTCTGAAAGACATACATCAAATGAATAAGAGGCAATTTATCTATTTCTCTTTCGATGAAAGTTTGATCACCATTTTGTTACTCCCAAATCCCCCACCACAGAGGAAAAAAAAGTAAAAAATCCATCGAGTCGATGATAATAAAATTATTCTCTTTCCGCTAGCCCCTCAGGGCTACGATGCTCACAAATGCATATTCTAGCAGTTTACAGGTAATGGATTCTTTTCTGAAAATGCACACTTTATCATCGGGGAGGATCATAAATTATTAATTCAAAAACAGGTACAATGATCGATGGAAGACTGTTGCGCTTTTATTCCCAAAATCCGGTGTATGGAAGGCTATTTTTTATTACTTGAATTTGTCCAAAAGTACTAACTTGCCTTATATTTTTTGAGGTTTTAATGGAATCATAATGGTTGGGAGCAGAGAATTTTATGGAATAATTGAGAAACTGATAAGAAATGTGGGGTTATGGAAACAGAGTGGGGGAAAAGAATCTCATTCATCGTGAAAAAATAATTTTACAGGAAAACAGAATTGTCGTTATTTAAGAGTGTCGTAGCATGTTTCCGTCTCCGGATATTGACGGGAAATCGTAATAATTGTGCATTCCTGCCCTTTCAGTAAAGAAATTTCTGAAATATATTAACGGTGAATATATATTGCGATAAATCTTTATTCAGTGCTTTATTCAGAGCTGTAAAGAAAAATCTAAAGATCCTTTGGGAATAAACTAACTTATTAGATATTTATTAATTCTTTTCATGTAAAGAACACATCATTTTTTACTCCAGTTTATTCATTTTCGCCTCTAAAGCTCTTGAGGTGGCATAATACCTTTATAAAAAAAGGTTTTACTAAAACAACTTATTTCCGAATCACTATAAAATAGATAGTTCTGATCTGTTTAGAATAAAAAATTTCTTAGACTACTTATAAGTTCTAACATTAAAAAAAATATTTATTTTTATTATATCATGAAATATATAAAAAAAAACATAAAATATAGTCACCAAGTGAGAAAAGTAAGGAATGTCACTTAAAAAGACAGCGCCTTTCAAGCTGAAGAGACTTCATTAACACTAGATTTACGAACCGAGCCAATTTGACTCATTAAAATTTGATTACTATATATATATATATAAAACTTTAACAACACTTTTCAAAAACATACGTTAGTTTTTAGTTAAGTAATAAAATATATGTAAATTTTCATTCCTCTTCCCCGCAGACCCCTTCATTTCGCATTATCAAATGTGGTACACCTATTTTCCCGGTTGTGAGCCAATTTGACTCATAGAATGTATATGAAAATAAATAAATATAGTGATAAATATAGTATAAAGTAAATATAAAGTATATGAAGTATAGTATAAAGTCAATATAGAGAAGAAGTCAAGAACACTTCCATTACAATGACAGAAATTCATGCTACTGAAGCACGGAAGAATTGTCAAGTTCAACAATCATGCAAAAGAAACAGATGTAGAAACCATTGTGCTGAATGTAATAGAAATGATTGATAAAATGTGTTTTAAAAAAGATTTTATGTGTGAAAAGTGTTTTCCATAAATTTTTCGATAATAAACATTTTATTTAAATTAATTTGGAATTATTTTCTTTGCAAAAAACGTTTCTTGTATGAGTCAAATTGGCTCACTTCAGAAAAAATAGGTATATGATCAACATCCGTAAATTTAGTGTTAAAAAGTCTTCTTTTGCTTAAACATAAAAAAAAGTTTTATAAAAAAATAAATTTTTACCTATATAACTAATAAGGGTTTAAATTTATAAAAAAAATTTAGATTTGTTAGATGAAATAAGATATTTTTAAAAAATCCTAAAACATATGAAGAATATGTAAAAAAATAGAAATTCGCTTGCATGCAAAATAACTTTCGAAATTTGTAGATTAGAAATTTATTATTGTATCAGTATAAATATATTTGTATGAATTTGATCTCTGAAATTTATCACGATTACCATACTTCATTTCACTCTGTATAAGGAAGTAAAATGATATGAAAAGTATGACAGCATGACTTTGATATGTATATATTTAAAATAATTAATAAAAAATAGAGAAAAGTCTAAATTTACATTTGAGAGGGAAAAAGGCAAAATATAGATACCCAACAAAAAATATGTACACCTGATGTCAAATTTAGCGTGACATCTCCTGTTTTATAAGAAAATACCATTCAGTAAAGAAATTTCTGAAATATGTAAACGGTGAATATATATTGCGATAAATCTGTATTCAGAGCTGTAAAGAAAAAATCTAAAGATCCTTTAGGAATAAGCTAACTTATTTGATATTTATTAATTCTTTCATGTAAAGAACACACCATTTTATACTCCAGTTTATTCATTTTCGCTTCTAAACCTCTTGAGGGGTATAATACCTGTCTAGGAAAAAGGGTTTCACTAAAACAATTTATTTTTGAATCGCTATAAAATAGATAGTTATGATCTGTTTAAAAAAATTATTTATAAGGTTCTAACATTTTGAAAATTATTTAGTTTTGTTATATCATAAAATATATTAAAAAACATAAAATATATGCACCGAGTAAGAAAAGTACGGAATGTCACTTAAAAAGACATAGTGCCTTTCGAATGAAGAGACTTCATTAAAAAAGTTGTTTTTTTTTTGCTTATATTTAAAAAACAGTTTTGCTGTTGGTTATAAATTTTTACCTATATAACTACTAAGGGTTTAAATTTATAAAAAATATTTAGATTTGTTAAATAAAGCAAGATATTTTTTAAAAACCCTAAAACATATCTAGAAATTGAAAAAAAAATAAACTAGATTGCACGCAAAATAAATTTCGAAATTTGTAAATTAGAATTTTTTTTTTATACCAACATAAATATATTTGTAGGAATTTGAGCTCTGAAATTTATCATGATTACAATACTTCATTTTACTTAGTATAAGGAAATAAAAAGCTATGTAAACATGGCTTTGATCTGTATATATTTAAAATAATTAATAAAAAAAGAGAAAATGTCCAAGTTTACATTTGAGAGGGAAAAAGGCAAAATATAGATACCCAACAAAAAATAAGTACACTTGATCTCAAACTTAGAGTGACATCTCATGTTTTATAAGAAAATCCAATCCCACAAAGAACTATCGCAAAAACCTTTAAATATCTTTGTAAGAACCACGAAAAAATTATATAAAATATGATTTGAAGCTAATCATGCAAACAACACAAACCACCGAAGCATATGTTTCAGAGTAAGATTATGTGCAGATTGTTGTATGAAAATTTATTAACGGGTGAAAAATAGAAATATATGGTTACAATTGACGAAGCATGGATTTACTTATCTGATTAGAGTAGATAAAGATGGATTTATTATCGAGAAGGAAGAGATAAAAAAGTTAAAATATTCGTTTGTGTAGTCTATTTTTACAAGTTTTTTATCTCATCCCCTGTATAATAATAGCTTAAGTTAGAATTATATATTTACAGAATCCCTTATATAATAATAGCCTAAGTTATCTGTCCGTCTGTCCTCGAATTTATGAAGCGGTTGGACCTGGAATGGATAGAGGCATCCATATTGGATTCTTGATGAGTTAGGGTTAGCAAAATTAAAAGCGAGTAAAGTTTATCTTCTCCTAAACTATCGATCCGATTCTAAAATAAATTGGTATAAATATGCTTCATAACACAGAAAAAAAAAGCTTTAAAACGTTCGAAATCCACTCCTTCCCCCCTTTTTGAGCGTTTGATCCCATCATTTCAAGCCCTATTTTTCCCAATTAAGAACAGGCGATTAAATTTATCAATTTATCACATAATAAATTGGTAAAAATAACACATTTCCCAGCATTATGGAGCACTTCCTTTAACATCTTATTTAATCATTTCTTATCTTAAATAAATTAAATATCGTCCGCATTATTTTCATACGTTTTATCACTGAACTTAGATATTACGTAAATCATTTTCTTTTATATTTGGTTTAAATAATAGATTAGGTACATATGTGATAGTTTTAACTTTAATCATCGATTATTTTTTGTTGCAATGAAAATTTTGTTACCAGTATTAACAACAAATTCTGTCTACCTGCAGGGTGTAGTGGAAATGATAGTTTTATTCCTTTACTTCCATTAATTACTGTGGCAAAAAAAAATGGAAACACCTTAAAGATAATTTCGACGCAGCTAAGAAAACTTTGCATTATCATTCTAAATGAATTCAACGTGATTCTGAGCTGCAGTCACAGTATCGGAAGACTTTAGAGGAGTATGAAGATAAACAAATTATTGAGCTTGTACCAGATATTCCTCAGCCCAAAATCAAACCATTTTTTCACCTGCCTCACAGGGTACTATACAATTCTGGAAAATTAAAAATTTTACTGAGGACGTCATATGACGTTCTATTTACTATTTTTAAAGATTTTATTGGATAATTAAGTGTTTTGTAATTTGATAATCATTCAGAAATATGCTGGAGTAATTTATTTATTTATTTAGAAGCTATAATACTCTATTTACGACATTTTTCATGCTAACACTCAAAATCAAGCCCTTTAACTGCTCACTTCCGGTGTCTGTTCGACACTTTCGGCGATGATTAAACAGCTGTATTATGACTTCCAATGACTCTAGAAACAAGATGAAAACTGTTTTCGAAAGCTAAAGGTCTGATCTTTAAAATAAAAGAATAAAATTTTTTTGATATTTTTCACGAAAATCGCTATTTGAACGTGGTCGGTCACCTTAAACATAATTAGAGTTAATATGTTAACTAGAACTTAGTTTACGAATTAGAGTTTAATATAAGCTGTTAAATCGTATAATAGAGAATACGGATGTATAAATATTACCATACCGTAAGAATAGTTAATATCAATTTCTTTAACCCTCCGAATGACACATTGAGGAAAAAAAGTCTCTAAAAATACGCTAAAGGTTTACTATGTCAGTTACCAAAGCGTTTTATGATTTTTTCCTTCCCCCTTTGTCGACTAGAATGGAATATGGGAAATCCACCCTCATCATTGTCCCTTTACTTCCCTTTATAAATAGATATGTAAATAGATATTATAGATTGTTAATTTTTAATACCCATGAAGCTCGTGAAGTCTCGACGATCATCCCATAAGAAATAATGGATTCTAAAAGTACAAATAAAAATAATCTTTGAGATAACTATTTATATTTTTTTACGAAAGTCATCCAAGATATTTAAGAGATGCAATTAAAGATACATCTGTTACCGCAAATGAAATACTTTAAAATAAAGATTTACAAAGCCATGAAAAGCTATCAGTCTCTTTTTGCCTCAGGGGTGCATCCCTCAATAAATGCCTCTCAAAGAGGGGTGCAGTTCCTAAACAATCAACATGTACATTAAATTCATTTTCAGAGAGTTTTTTGAGGTCGAAAACTGTACGTTTTGGAGACATCATTGGTTTGCAGAATTCTAAGTGTGAACCGCTTAGAGGGTTAAAGTATAAGATTTCTTTTCATGTTTCATTTAACATGAACAAGCCGAAACCAATAAAACTTAATGCTTCAGTCATCATAAATACTTATTTTGATCTATGGTATCCGTAAAATCTTTATTTGGGAATATACAAGAATGTTGAGCGATATAAATACTAATAATAATTTTCTTTTCAAAATTTTCTCATACATCTGAGATTCTTTTCATCTAAATATATTTTGTAACGATAACGCAAAACGAAAACTAACAAACCTTTTAGCTTATTATATACAGATCCTTTAATTGAAAGCTAAAAGGAACTTGATGAAAGCTTCATCAGAAAATCATTGACGTTAAACGAGATGGAAACATCCCTCTAGAAAGAGGACAAACATCAAGCAGAATCATTCAGCAAAAGAATGACGGTGATACAAACGTTCATTCAATGGGTTTCAAAATATCCTTCCAAAGCGTCTGAAATAACAATAACTTCGTTACAAAATCTCACTACATTTCTGAACTCTGAAAATTTTTATCTATAAAAGCCACCGGGAGATACTGCAATCTATTTCGAAAAAATGATAGATAAAGAAGGTTGTTCCGTTTTTACTAACCTTTCAGACTGGAAAATTTTTTTCCCCATTCTGCCATTGAAGGACCTAGAAAACTATTTCATTTTATGTCTTAAAGGGAAAGGAAAATAAAAGAACTCAAAAAAATCCCGAAAACAGAAACCTCGCTTCAAAACAAAATGCACGTAGGAACCGTTAGACAAAGCCGAAAGGGAACTTTGATAAGTTTTTACTGTTCGAAATACTTGAGAAAACTCTTCAAAGTATTCGAGGGTAGAGAAACGTATTTTTAGAAAAAAAATCATCACTCTCACAGATTTTTCAATTTCGTAGGGAAATGGTGTTGTGTTTACTTCTCGAGTTTCCTGAATTGGAAATCAACTGTTAATTTGAAGTCATGCAAACTGTTAAACTTATGCGTTACAGTAACGCCCTCTGATATTGCAGTAAAAAAGAAATTTCAGGAACAATAGATTATTTGTTTTTGGTGTTTTGGAACGCGTTAAGGAGATAAGAGACCTTTTTCAACATGACAGAATTTGATCAGAAATACAAATTGGTTTTATTGTTGAAAGAAAAGTCTTTATAATCCCTAATATAAAGAAATTTTTACTTTCAAATGATTGTTTTCTTTTTATTTAAACCCATGTCTTCTCGAATAATCTTGTTTTAAAACAATTTTTATTTTAAACCTTTATTTTTTTGTTCTATATTTCAGAATTTAAAACGTTACTAGTGTATTACATATTTTTAATCTCTTTCAAATTTTGGGATTAATAAATTGCCTAAAAAGTCGGATAGGCTTTTACGAAATGATCAATTATTTGTCGAGTAACAGAGCAGCATTTAATGCTGTGAAACGAAGGAGATACGTTATAATATTACACAAGTATAAATAATTGATATTTATTATCGAATATTTATTTTTGCTGTTTTGGGAACGCATTAAGGAGATAAGGGACCTAGTTTAATATGACAGAATTTGATCAGAAATACAAATTGGTTTTATTGTTCAAAGAAAGGTCTTTATATTCCATAATATAAAGAAATTTTTACTTACAAATGATTAATTTGTTTTAATTTATACTTATATCATCTCATATAATCTAGTTTTAAAACAAGTTTATTTTAAAGCTCTATTTTTTTGTTCTATATTTTAGAATTCAAAACGTTCCAAGAGCATGTTTTTATTCTCTTTCAAATTTTCGGATTAATAATCTGCCTAAAAAGTCAGGTAGGCTTTTCGAAATAATCAATTATTTGTCGAGTTACAGAGAGTTTAATGCTGTGTAACGAAGGAGACACGTTATAACATTACACAAGTATAAATAACTTTTATATATGAGTTGTACTGAACGCAAAAGAAATTCGATACCCAATTATTGTTTCTCATTAAATCCTCAATATGCATTAAAAATCTGAAAGCAGTTTACTAATATGCAGTGTTGTATTTCCAAATCGAATTTCCCGAATCGGAAATCAACTGTTAATTTGAATTCATGTAAACTGTT
Source organism: Pardosa pseudoannulata (assembly GCA_032207245.1). Classification (NCBI taxonomy): domain Eukaryota; kingdom Metazoa; phylum Arthropoda; class Arachnida; order Araneae; family Lycosidae; genus Pardosa; species Pardosa pseudoannulata. The sequence goes on from CM063506.1 coordinate 22,118,712, forward strand.
AAGTTTATGCGTTACAGTAACTTCGTCTGATATTGTAGTAAAAAAGAATTTCAGAAACTAGATTATTTGTTTTTGGTGTTTTTGGAACGCATTAAGGAGACATGGGACCTTAAAATTAATGTGACAGAATTTGATCGGAAATACAAATTGGTTTTATTGTTGAAAGTAAAGTCGTAATATTCCATAATATAAAGAAAGTTTTACTTTCAAATGATTATTTTGCTTTTATTTAAACTCATGTCGTCTCATATAATCTCGTTTTAAAACCATTTTTATTTTAAAGCTCTATTTTTTTGTTCTATATTTTATAAATTAAAACGTTACTAGTGTATTACATTTTTTTTAATCTCTTTCAAATTTTGGGATTAATAATCTGCCTAAAAAGTCGGATAGGCTTTTACGAAATGATCAATTATTTGTCGAGTAACAGAGCAGCATTTAATGCTGTGTAACGAAGGAGATACGTTATAATATTACACAAGTATAAATAATTGATATTTATTATAAATATTTGATATTTATTATCGAATATTTATTTTTGCGGTTTTGGGAACGCATTAAGGAGACAAGGGACCTAGTTTAATATCACAGAATTTGAACAGAAATACATATTGGTTTTATTGTTGAAAGAAAAGTCTTTATATTCCATAATACAAAGAAATTTTTACTTTCAAATGATTATTTTATTTTAATTTAAACTCATGTCGTCTCATATAACCTCGTTTTTAAACAATTTTTATTTTAAAGCTCTATTTTTGTTCTACATTTTAGAATTTAAAACGTTCCAAGGGCATGTTTTTAATCTCTTTCAAATTTTCGGATTAATAATCTGCCTAAAAAGTCAGGTAGGAATTTTCGAAATGATCAATTACTTATTGAGTTACAGAGAGTTTAATACTGTGTAACGAAGGAGACACGTTACAACATTACACAAGTATAAATAATTGTTTTATATATGAGTTGTACTGGACGCAAACTAAATTCGATACCCAATTTTGGTTTCTAATTAAATCCTCAATATGCAGTGAAAATCTGAAATCATTTTAATAATATGTGGGGTTGATTTTCCTCCTCGAATTTCCCGAATTGGAAATCAACTGTTAATTTGAATTCATGCAAACTGTTAAGTTTATGCGTTATAGTAACTTCGCCTGATATTGCAGTAAAAAAGAAATTTCAGAAACTAGATTATTTGTTTTTGGTGTTTTGGGCATTAAGGAGACAAGGAACTTTCTTTAATATGACAGAATTTGTTTAGAAATACAAATTGGTTTTATTGTTGAATGAAAAGTCGTTATATTCCATAATATAAATAAATTTTTACTTTCAAATGATTATTTTATTTTAATTTAAACTCATGTCGTCTCATGTAATCTCGTTTTAAAACAATTTTTATTTTAAATCTCTATTTTTTTGTTCTATATTTTAGAATTTAAAACATTCCAAGTGCATGTTTTTAATCTCTTTCAAATTTTTGGATTAATAATCTGCCTAAAAAGTCAGGTAGACTTTTTCTAAATGATCAATTATTTGTCGAGTTACAGGGTTTAATGCTGTGTAACGAAGTAGGCAAGTTATAACATTATACAAGTATAAATAATTGTTTTATATAAGAGTTGTACTGAACGTAAAAGAAATTCGAAACCCAATATTTTTCTAATTAAGTGCTCAATATGCAGTAAAAATCTGAAAGCAGTTTACTAATATGTAGTGTTGTATTTCCTCCTCGAATTTTTCGAATTGGAAATCAACTGTTAATTTGAAGTCATGCAAACTGTTAAGTATATGCGTTACAGTAACTTGGTCTGATATTGCAGTAAAAAAAACATTTCAGAAACGATAGATTATTTGTTTTTGCTGTTTTGGGAACGCATTAAGAAGACAAGGAATCTTCTTTAATATGACAGTTATTTGATCAGAAATACATATTGGTTTTATGGTTCAAAGACAGTCCGTATATTATATAATATAAAGAAATTTTTACTTTCAAATGATTGTTTTGTTTTAATTTAAACTCATGACTTCTCGTACAATCTCGTTTTAAAAACAACTTTTATTTTAAAGCTTTAATTTTTTTGTTCTTTGTTGTGAGTTTAAAACGTTCCAAGTACATTGCATTTTTTAAATATCTTTCAAATTTTAGGATTAATAATCTGTTTCACAAAAAATCGGGTAGACTTTTTCGAAATGATCAATTATTTGCCGAGTTACAGGGTTTAATGCTGTGTAACGAAGGAGACACGTTATAACATTACACAAGTATAAATAATTGTTTTATATAAGAGTTTAATGAACGCAAAAGAAATTCAATATCCAATTTTTGTTTCTAATTAAGTCCTCAATATGCAGTAAAAATCTGAAAGCAGTTTACGTATATGTATATAACAATAAGTTAAGTCGGTTCAGATTTTTTATCTCTTCCTGTCAGCCATCGCCAAAGGCAAAAAGACCAGGACCGGTCTGAACTAGAATGAAACTTCGGACTTCTCCCAACCAATAGAAGGGTCCGTTCGTTTGGGGTATTCTAACCCCCGCCTTTCTGGAGTGAACCCTTGTTTTTTCTCCGCGAGGCAGTCGGATTTTATTTAGAGTAGAAGGTTGTTACTAGAGGAGAGTAGAAGGTGAACGCTCCTGGCATCCGCAGCTTGCGGGATACACATTTTGAGGAAAATCATATTGATTTTTAGGGCCGACGCCGACTCGAGAACACAAATGATAACTGTATTCCAGATGTATTCGTTAGGCATTTATTTAACTGTATAAAATCATTTAATCAAGATATACTTGTTATTAATATATTGACTTTAGATTTCTTCTTTTTCAAACACTAGGCCAACGTAGCATTATTTTTACACAAATGTAAATAAATAAAAATCTTAACTTATCATCAAGTAACTTTTGATATGTATGTATTAAAACTAAAATATTATATCAAAGTAACTATTTTATTTTGGAAAATAAAATTTAGAGGTATGGGATATTTAAAATACAAAAAATTTAAAGTCTTAGTTATTGGAAATTAAAACAATTAGATTCTATTCTGCTATGAAATAGAATATACTTCTCGTTTTAATATAACTAAAGCACACAGAATAATTATTATAATTACTTTGCATCTGAAATAAAAAAGAGTTTCTAATTTACGAAATTTAGAAGTTATTTTGGGGAAAAATAGATTATTATTTTTTTAATTGGTGTATATAATTTATGCATTTTGAATGTCATGCTTCATATAATCAAAATTAATGAACAATACCGAAAGAAGAAAACTGTCTTTCCATTCCAGCAGATGAATCCACGGCTGTTGTTATTTGGTAGACAAACTGGATTTCAAGTTCCATAATACTCTCTTTACCTCCCATTACATAAAATGAATTCCACCAGTCATAATCAATCCTTGTACTACCCCTACTACATACTTTCTGATATCAACCCCTAAATTCTTGGAAAGCACATGCTAACTATTTACACTTATTTACTTATTGGTATTAATGTGCTAACTGATTCCCAATTCTCCTGTCTTTGGAATACAGGTCATCATTAAATCAACGATTTTTTTTTCAAAAAAATCAACTGATTTAAATCAAGATTTAAATCAGGATTTAAATCAAACTGATTTAAACCATGCCAATCCTTTTATAAGGTTTTTAAGATATCTTATCTTAGACTTCCAAAACAATCATCAGATAAGAATTATCATTTCCTTTGCTATGAACTGCTAAATCATCACCAGGTTTAATATAAGAATCTGATTCCAAAAAGCTAAAAAATGCATTATATGTGCATTTAAATAAAAATAAAAATAAACATAAAAACATGTAAATAAAAATAAAGAATTTTTATTTATTTTATGCTCTTTGAATGTCTTGCTTCACATATAAAAAATAAGTAAGTTTGATTTATTTAATGTTTTTTGATTATCTTGCTTCATATAATAAAAATATATAATTCTGATTTATTTTATGCTCTTTGAATATTCTGCTTCATATAATAAAAATAAATAATTTTATAGAAAGTCTGAAACTTCTGAATGATTTAGAGAAAATTTTATTATAAATACAGCAGAACATTTCATTTTATATTCAAACAGCTGATTAATTTTTAAGATAGGTTTGTAGTGATTAAATATATTATTGTTCTCAGTACAGCTAGTTATATCGTTTTAAAATAATTCAAATATTTATCCTTTAATTTCCAAATAAATGATTTGTTATATTAAATTTGCATATTAAAATACAATGTATCATTTAAGATTTATATCTCAGATAGTAAAAATTTATTTTATCTTACAAAATATCAATATAAAATATTTTTAAAATAGCTAACTCATATTATGAAGTATCAGTAAATTTTATAAAACACATATATTTGCTTAAAAGTTTCTTTTAAGGTAATATATGCGTTATTATAATACATGCGTTAAGCACGTATTACATAATTTTCTATTTTCAACTATTCAATACAAAATATTTTCTCAAAACAAATTCAAACAAATTCAAAGTTCACTGATTTCTATTTTTCACCATTCTTATACCCTTGGGATAAATACAATAAAAAATTGTCAATTTTAGTTAAAAGTATTCCATTTCAGAGAACATAAACTCTGCATCTGTTTATTAAAACAAGAATCATGTATTAAGCGTTAGCTTTAAAAATTAAATGATAATAGCTGTAAAATGTTAACAAAATATTCGTTTGCATTTAATGTTTAAAAAATATAAAAGGTGTCAATTCTTTGGAAGAAAATTCCAAGTAAACATTATATATTATATTTTTTCTTGCCAAGAGATACTTATAAATGATAATTTATAAATCGATAAACTGTATTTTGTCTACTATTATAATAATTAAAGAATAGCATTTTAAAAATTTAAAAAAATGAAACTCGTTCTTTAAATACCTCAAAGAGATTTTTATGTGAGAAGTATTAAAAAATTCTTATATTCGTGATATATTTCTGAAAGGGTAAACTACTTTTACAAATTACAAGGTTGTTTTAATTTTTTCCCTCACTTAACAACATAAATATTATTGAAATAGGTTTTTAAATTCTAATTTTTACTTTACCTTTTTTGTCTATCGTATTTGTTACCTTTTTTCGTTACAGTTATTTTGACAATATTTTAAAATAGAGACATATTTGTTGAAGCAGTTGATGCGTGTTTATGTAGTTCATTAGTGCAATGTTTATTGCGAATATTTATTTAAGCGTATTATATTCAACAATTTGTAAATATAAATAAAAACATGAAAAATACATTTTAAGGTATTTTCCCTAAAGACATGCATAAAAACGAATGACTGCTCGAGAATGAATATATGTAAAATGAATGGGTATATGTAAAAGACAATAGGTTTATGGTGATTAAGTTGTATTTCAAGTTTAATCTTTATTAATCCTTAACAAAGACAGCAGATTCGGTGGAGTCCGCTTAATGTGAACAGTTTGTGATTTTGATAACAATAAACGATATGCAAAATTAGATAAATTTATCCCCTCTCCTTTTAATTCACACGTACTAAATTTCAAGATAAAATGAAAACACTCACCTTATATTTATATACTGCATATTATCCTAGTCTGGAGTATATAGTAATCTGATTTAAATCAAATAAATCTGATTTATTTTATTTTTTTTAAATCATGATTTTTTTCTAATTCTGCCTTATAATTTTTGCACGTTAAGGCATTCCTCCATAATGTTGTCTTTATTATTAATTTATATCTAATATTCCAATATGGTGAAAGTTAACCTCTTCGCTGAGGTAGAAACACTTCGAATGTGTACTCCAGAAAATTCTATTTATAGAGGCACTTGGTAAAGTAGAGAAATATTTGGTTAGTAATAATACTAGCCTAATAATAATCACCTTCTTATTAAATGTGAATAAAACTTAAGATCACAAAAATTAAATATTATAGTTTAGAATAGTGCATGCCATTAGTCTCCAAACTTTTTAAATAAACTCTTAAAAATCTGCTATTTTTTCTTTTAATTTTTGGGTTAAGCTTAATTTTTACTTGAATATTTCTGCTAAATTTTATCGCAAGATTTAAATTTGATTCTTAAATTCCATTATATTATAGTTATTCGAAAGGAAGGAGAGAAATCAATACATAGAATTTTGATGCTTATTTGATTACGTTTTGTTTCAAACTTTAAGAATTTTGTACAGAAAACTTTCATAGAAAGAAATATAATTTTCAAACAAACACTTTTTCCAAGAAGAATTTAGATATCAGTTTTAATGCAAAATACATTCTTAGTATAAAACCTCTTATACATGCAGATACTTCTATTAAGATGTAATTTATATGCAATAATAATATATCTGCTTGTTAGAAATTCGGTAAAATATTTTTTGTTTTTTTCTTATATTTATTACTGATATTTAAAATTTACTTAATGAAATTTCTTTTATCGAGACTAGACGTTGCGCTCCAAGCTTTCGGTTTGGGTATTTAAGGTTCCTACATAAAATATTAGTGCTTAAATTGATATCTAGAATATATCATATCAGCAGTTTTGCGAAGTTTAAAAAGAAAGAAACTGGATTTCCTCAAAATGAAAGAAAGAAAAAGAAAGAAAGGAAAAAAAATAATTTTTCCCAAATTTTAATTGTTTTTATAAAATTATCTTTTTATTTGAAGATTTATTTTTCCCGTTGACCAATGTTAAAACAACTACTTACGCTACCATATTGTAGTTATGTCACAAGCGATTTCCGTATCGTAATAACGTCAAAATTTGCTAGGAATGGAAATTTGGTACTACAAATTCCCACCTCTGACTTCTGACGTCATTATGACGCAAATGTTGCTTGTGACATATTTCGACTGTCATATGGTAGCACCCTATAATTCTTGTACAATTCTCTTAACAAGGTACATATACAAATAAAATTAACAGGGTCAGATATATTTGTGATTATCTTCGAAATTGTGATTGTCTATTCCCTGAAATATATAATTAGAAACACCAAATTTACGAAACAGCGATATAATGGTTTATTACGGAATTATGAGTTTGTATATTGCTTAATTTTAGAGCAATTTTTACCTTATTTTCTTCATAAAATTAAAAAATTTATTTAAATTTTACATTACGTTTTTATAGTTTTAAGCTGTTTTTATTTATAGACGACTATACATAAGAAAGAAAACTTTCAGAACTATTAGAAATTCACCTGTAATGATATACAGATACCTTAAGTTATTTTAAAGATTTTAAATATTTTAACCAGTAATTAAAACAGAAATATAAATGTTGCCAAAATAGATTAGTTAAATGCATTCGTTGGATTAAAAATAATGGACACATTTAAATGCATAGCTTCGTGTAAGTTAATGACTTTTCTTCACTTTTTTAGAGTTTAAAGTTTACAACATCATAGTATTATAACTCATCATATAAGCTCATTATAGTTTCATATCTATAATGAGTCATCATATGACTCATTATAGTTTTGAGTTTATAAATCTAAAATATAATTTATGAATATAGTTTTTTAAAAAACTGCTTCAAAAATTGCCTCTTTTGCTTCATTTGTCTCATTAATTATGATTAATTATGACTCATTATAGTTTTGAGTTTATAAATCTAAAATATAACTTATGAATATAGTTTTTTAAAAAAACTGCTTCAAAAATTGCCTCTTTTGCTTCATTTGTCTCATTAATTATAATTAATTATGACTCATTATAGTTTTGAGTTTATAAATCTAAAATGTAATTTATAAATATAGTTTTTTAAAAAACTGCTTCAAAAATTGCCTCTTTTTCTTCATTTGTGTCATTAATTATAATTAACAATTAGGACTGTACCAATCACTTTTTGCTGCCTGAACCAGTTCCAATTTTTTTATTGTTATTCTCGCGAGATACTTTAACATTTCCTTACGTTACTTCTTTCTGAACTCAAGCAAATAGTAAAGATTTTGACTGTTGATAGAAGTCCTTTTTCAGTTTACTTTGAGCAACCGCTTGTATTTTCATTTTTTGTTTGTTCCTTTTAGCCCTAAAAGTTGATATCACTGCAGACGAAAATCAAGTTATGTTCCTGAGGGGCTCACTATTTTCGAACGAAAAGAATATCAACCTTATTTATCCGTTAAAAAGCAGTCTGACAGTAGAAACTGGAAGAAAATCTTGTACATTTTTATACGAAAAATGAGGCCATTTCATGGTGACAAAAAAAATTCCATGACAGTGAAAAAAAATGTGGTCTATAAAGTATTTTTAGCATTTCATCATAGATTACTTAAATTTTTACAATGATAATTTTTCAATTTTATAAATGATACTTCTTTATATCATTTTATACTACTGTCTTTTTAATTATGAATGAAGTACGTTTGAACGGGCATACATATTTATATAACAGATGTATGACCTATTTTGAAGAAAATGAACAAATCATAATTGGCCTATTTTAACAGTTATAATTAAGAGTCGTTTGAAAATAAGAATGATTCCTTTGTGGCAGTTTTATAACAAAACGGTTAAGCTTTGAAAAATACGTAATACCAAAATTAATTACAAATTTTTCTACAACTGTAAAACAATTGTAGCGATTAGAACGACATTTGATGTTTAATAATTTTATTCATGATGAGGAATTTCCACGATGCGGCTTACATTCCAATCAATTACAGTGTTCCCTTGCCACTTCGCGCTTCATGTTTTGCGGCTTCAGTGCTTCGAGGGTTTTTCCAAAATATTCATCAAAAAATAAAAATGAAAAAATACAACCATGTCGGCAGCCACATTGTGGAAAGGAGCGTTGTTTCATGTTGATGAGCGAGAGAGAAGGATCTCTGCATGTCAAACAAAGAGATGAATTGACTCAGAGTACATACCAAGGGCTCTTGAGATGACAAAGTCTGCAAGTGTGGAAGAAAATGAAGAGGAAGACGAAGAACAAACTGAAAAGTGTGGCCTTATCTTGGAGAATATGCAACAATTGTGCAACATGGCAAGAATTTGCACAAGACATTGACGACAATATGGTTCGAACTATCGAGTTCTGCAATCGCGTTGATGGGGTTATAATCTTGTACAGGGGAATTTCGAAGGAAAAGGAAGAACAAAGACAACAACTACCCATCACCCTGTTTCTCTCCAATGTAAAGTCCCCTGGTTCTACCGTCAGTGTCTCCAGCAGAGTGTCCGATTGAGACTAAAAGTTCTACGAATCAAGTGAGAGCCTCTCCGTTGCCACCAACACAAGACTCTTCGCCTCTCTCAGACAGCAATGTTGATAAATGTTTATTACTGTATAAGGTTTTGTAATTAATCTTATTAATTACCAATGAGACTTTTAAGTAAATACGTATAGTGTTGGAATTTTTGTCTTAAATGTGCAAAGTATAAATACTGTTTACATATTTAAAACTTTCGTGTACCCGCATACACGAATATTCCTAGGGGCAAATCCTACTTCGCGGTTTTTCAGCTTTCGTGGAAGGTTCTGGTCCCCATTAACAGCGAAAAACGAGGGATCACTTTACCAACCAAAAACTGTCATTATCACATTTTCAGGTTCAGAGGTTACGAAACACTTATGTACACTGTTTCGGCACAACAGTATTTCCAGTATAGTCGTTACTTGCAACACTTACTCATAGCACTATTTCAGTCAAAATTTATTCACATATATTACGGAAGTTATGTGTGTTCAATGTCAAGAATTTCTGGTGTGTAGAAACCTGATTATTTAACTTTCCCTAAAGAAAAATGTCAAAAAGATTCAAATCTGGCATATAAAAAAATTAATTCCTGTCTATTTCGTATTGTTATATATATTATGGTTGATAACGTGATGTGGCTTTGAACGATGTAGCCATGTACTGTCTTGTATAAATCGCAATGCTATTTGAGTCCACCATATTATGTGTATTTCCATAAATTGCTGTAGAATCTCAAGAAAGAATAATGCAGTTTTGCTTAAATATTGACAGAATGTAAATCTAGGTACTTTTATGGGACTCAGTGCAAAACTTCAATACTTCGTACAAATGACCAAACCCAAGTTTGTGTTACCTGCTGAACGATTTGAACGCTTCCTTCAGAGTCCAGAGTCTATTACATGGTATTGGCATGCGTTTCCAGATTAATTGTAGTAAGCCTTTCAAAATAGTATTTATGTTCAAAAGAACCTATGTTTATTTTAAACATCCACTAAAAATTTTCCGTGGTTTGAAAAACACTACTTACGCAATGCAATTCAAGCATCAGTAATATTTGCCGCTATAAGGTATACACTATCTTTCCCAGTAAATGTATAGTATAACATCAAAGATAAATATTTTTCAGCAACAAAGAAAGTACACCCCCCCCAAAAAAAAGGTTCTTACCTTACTGTAGATGACAACGTCTCTCGCGTCCGCGGCCACGAGCTCAAGACGTACGTGTCCTCTGGGTAGTGGTAAATGAGAGACAACCTCAGGGTATATCTCCTTTACGTATACATGGGTGTCACGAGCCCGGGTTTCACCCGAGTGATCTTTTTCAAGTGTCTTCTCTGGTACACCAGAACTTGCCTATGTCGTGCTTGTTCCTTACTGGAGTTGACCAAAGTAAGCTTCGAACCATGACGGACCTCGAGTAGGTCAGCTGCAGCTTTATAGCTGCCGTGGTGATTGGTCTTCAGTTTGTTGCTGATGTATGTCTTAGAGATGGGTCAGCGTATGAATTCTACTTACCTTACTGTACTATTTTAAAGACATTTTTTTTATAAAGCACATGGTCTCATAAGCATGGGCAACTGAGAAATTGACGTCTTTCCTATATTCCCTATATTCCTAAAGAACCCTCTTGGCTTTTTTAATTATATTTTCATGAATTTTTCGAAACTTGCCATTTTTCTTACGCAATGTAAGAGGTACATTCTTATCTTGAATTACACTTTAATTGTTCACTGAAGTTGCAAAATAAGTCAGCCCTGTTTTGAACACTTTGTTTGTATACTATACATAAAGATCTTGTTTGAACTTTAAGTATAGGTGTCTTTATTGTCAGGGACGAATTTTAGCTGATGAGTGTCTCTAGGTAAGGAATGGGTGTGGGAGGATATTTTTCCAATATCGTATATAAATCTAAACATTTATATTTGTTATGGACAGCATGAGGCTGGGGTACCAGATCTTTTGCGTGGTCTCTCTGTCCTTTAATCCCGCACTTTTTGCTACATGAATATATTCACATAGTATATTCATAATTTCACTCTTGTAAAGTTATGGGTAGATATTCTATGGTTTGGCTTGGTTAGGAGTGTTACGGTCAATGTTTATAACAGTACTTCAAAATTGACCTTATTCTTGTTTTATTTAACATATGGAATGGCAGATAGGTGTAATATATAAACTTATTGAAAATCTGGGATTAGCCTCCTTCGACTTACGTATCTATTAAGGAAAAAGTAATCTTTCATTAGTCGACATATTATTTTTACAAAACATATGACATTTATCACATAAAGAATATTTGTAGCAATGCAAATCTATTACTTCAGGAACTCAAATAAGAATCACGGAAACTTAAAGTAACATAAAGTAGTCATTTAGTATCATATGTAATGTATGCATAAATAGAAAATTATACCCAGCTACTGACAGTTGCAAATATAGTCAATATTAGGCGCCACACGTATTTTTACAGTTTTAACTAATTTTTTTAACCGATTATAATTTTGAAGTTTGAATGACCCGAATAAATTCAGCGTTTAGGGGTTCGGGAACAGACAGCCTCATATTCATATGCATAAACACATGCATTTATTTAAGCTTGGATTTTACTAGAATAGACAAATGTTGCCCTAAAAACAGATATCGGGCCATTACGATGGCAACAATGACAACGATGGCAAGACACTCATTTATTCTCCTAAATCAGTGGTCGGCAAAGTGCGGCTCCAGAGCCGAAAACAAATTATCCATTTTTGCTCAGGAGTTTGAAAGGGAAACATTGTTTCACTTTCCGAGCCTGCTGAAGCATCGCCAAGAAAATAATTCCTCTATTGATAAACACCATTTTAAAACAATAATTTCAAATATGAGGGAAGCATTTCTCAGCAGGTTTCAGAAATTTAAAACCTTTTGCTGTTTTTCTCTTTTTGGTTCTACATATATATGCTAAATCAAATAAACATTATCAAGAGTAAACTGAGTTTCTTATTGATAGCTATTTGGAGAATGAGCTATGGTCTTATGTTTTTGCACAGATAATGAGACCAGACTGAAGGATTCCGAAAAAACAAATTTAGTTCCAAAAGTCACCGTTAAGGAACCAATCTAGAGTTCGGCCATCTTATTAGAGAACTTGGACATGCAAATTAAAACAACAACATACAAACTTACGCAACTGTCCAAGGAGATGCAAGTGCATTGATACATTAATAAATATTTATTAAGTATAAATTTAGTTTTATTTAGTGTAATAAAAGTTTACTAAACAGGCAGATTGCTTACAATATTTTTAAAATTGTTTAATGTTCATATTTGGTTCAGGCTAATACTCCGACCATTAAGTAAGAAAAAATGATTCTTAGTGATTAAACTTTTTTTTTGGTACAATTAATATTCCCTAATTGGAATTTCGCAAGGTATATCTAATTTGTCTTTCTCAGAAACTTTCTCACATTTGGTACCTTTAATCTTCCTACAAAATGTGGCTATCTCTTCCAAATAGATCACGCTACAGAACACACGAACATCCTGCAGTTATTATTGGAAGATAGATGCACATACATACATACATACACGTACATTGTTCATACATAGAGAGAAGATAAGACTTTTTCTGGTTGCCAGACGAAAGCCAGAATTGTTTATAAAAAATTTTCTGTGATTCACGTATTACAGTTCTGGGTTCAGACACACATTAAAACAATCAATCGAAATACTTACTCAAAAACTTTCAGAATCAGAGAAGCCCAAAACGTAAGATGTATCAAAATTTAGTTTTAGTTCGGGAACACACAGTTTACTAAACATAAACATAGATTTATTTAATTGAATTTTTAAATATGTTGTAATTACCAGATATCGGGCAATTTTGGCAACAATGAGAAGACACTCATTTACTCTACTAAGTCAACAAAGAAATAAAAAGATGCCTAGTGATTAAACGGTTTTTAGTTGGTATACAATTAATATTTTTTCAACTAACTGGAATTTCGAAAGGTATATCTCAGATATGACTTCCTCAGATTATTTCTCACATTGTGGTACGTTTAGGATTTTTCAGCATCTAGCTGCTCGAGAGAAGATAGATTTAGATACATAAAAACACGTACATCCTGCATACAACATTAGAAGATAGATGCACATACATACTTTCAAGTACATTGATCATACATAGCGAGGAGATAAGACTTTTTCTGGTTGCTTGAAAAGCCAGAAGTGTTTTTAAAAAAATTTCTTAGGATGCACGTATTACAGTTCTGGGTTCAGACACACACCCGTACACAATCAATCCAGATAGTTCTCAAAATGGTACTTTCAGAAACAGAGGAGCCCAAAACGTAAGATGCATCAAACTTTAGCGTTTAGGGGTTCGTGAACAGACAGCTTCATATTCATAAAAATAAACATATGCATTTATTTAAGCTTGAATTTTACTAGAGTAGACATATGTTGCATACCAAATATCGGGCAATTACGATGGCAACAATGAGAAGACGCTCATTTATTACACTAAGTCAACAATGAAAAAAAACTTGCCTAGTGATTAAACGGTTTTTAGTCCGTTTTCAATTAATATTTTTTCAACTAATTGGAATTTAGCAAGGTGTATCTCAGATGTGGTTTCCGTCAGATTATTTCTTACATTGATGCACCTTTAGCGTCTTCCAGCATCTAGCTGCTCAAGAGAAGATAGATTCAGATACATAAACACACGAAAATCCTGCATACATCATTAGAAGATAGATGCACATACATACATACATACAGGTTCATTGTTCATACATAGCGAGGAGATAAGACATTTTCTGGTTGCCAGACAAAAGCCAGAAGTGTTTATAAAAAAATTTGCTATGATGCACGTATTACAGTTCTGGGTTCAGACGCACACACTTAAACAATCAATCGAGATAGTTCTCAAAATGGTACTTTCAGAATGAGAGAAGCCCAAAACGTAAGATGCATCAAACTTTAGCGTTTAGGGGTTCGGGAACAGACATCCTCATATTCACAAATATAAACATATGCATTTATTTAAGCTTGAATATTTCTAGAGTAGACATATATTCCATGAAATACCAGATATCGGGCAATTACTATGGCAACAATGAGAAGACGCTCATTATTCCACTAGGTCAACAATGAAAAAAAATATGCCTAGTGATTAAACGATTTTTAGTTGGTTTACAATTAATATTTTTTCAAATAACTGGAATTTAGCAAGGTGTATCTCAGCTATGGCTGCCGTCAGATTATTTCTCACATTGTGGTACGTTTAGGATTTTTCAGCATCTAGCTGCTCGAGAGAAGTTAGATTTAGATGCATAAACACACGTACATTCTGCATACATCATTAGAATAAAAATACACATACATACATATACGTACATTGCACATACATAGCGAGAAGATAAGACTTTTTATGGTTGCTAAACAAAAGCCAGAAGTGTTTATAAACAAATTTGCTATGATGCACGTATTACAGTTCTGGGTTTCTAAGTTTAAATGTACTCAAGTTATTGTATTTAGGCACACACCCGTACACAAACAATACAGATTGTTCTCAGAATGGTATTTTCAGAATCAGAGAATTCCAAAATGTGAAGATACACCAAAATTCTGTTGTCAAATTAATGGACGATTACAATACTTTCCCAATATTCTGTATCAGGATAGTAAAACGTTAAAAATTTTTAGATAATATATTTTTTATTTACCGATACACATTACTAAAATTCCTAGAAATTTGAAGCATGAACATTATACGAGGTGATTTATAAAGCCTGTAAAATATGTGAGAATAATAAAAACGGTTTATTAAATAATATTTCAATTCCTAAATTATATCTACTTAATTTTACAGGGCTCATTATGGAGAGGTTGATCCTAGGTAATAAATTAGCAAAACACTTTGTAGTAGAGTTATCTGGGAATTTCGCTGGCTGATATTATGAAACATTACTGAACTAATGATTCTATAAATTTTCCCTATGGCCACTTTGAAAGCATTATCTGTCTAATATATCCTTTCAGCGATAAATTAGTGAAAATATTTTCACTCATTAATTTTCCATCTGTTTGAATCCACTCATAAAATTTTACGTTAGTTTCAAAATTTACGCTCATGTTCTCTTTATATACTCGGCAATAAAATGTCATATGATATGAGACCAAAACCGTTCGTTTTCATTATTGTGCATAGGCAGTAAATGAGTATTTATTTCTTTTTTATGTGAATAATCCTTTGTTTTCCGACACGTATTTTTAAAATTCTATCGATTGATACTTGTCTTAGAAGCAGGTTCAGGCTAAGGTGGGTATATTATATTGACTTTGAAGCAGTAAGAGTGATCAACTGGAAACGTTCTATCGAAGAGGAGGTGAAATAAAAGAAGATTCTGATGAAAGCCGTCACCCACAAAGGGCTGTCGAGTCAATAAAATATAATTTTTTTCTACAATTTAAACATGATTTCTATGTTTACTGAACGATTTTTCATTCTTAATAAATTACTTAATTTAATAAAAAAATCTGATATATATAATATATTAACATTATTACACTTTAATATATATATATATAAATGAATTTGTCTCTGTCTGTACTCCATAGACTCAAAAACCATATATCCAATCCAAGTGAAAATTTGGAAAATTATTAAGTATATCCCTGGGAAGGTTTTTGAAAATTTTTACCATTCGAAATCCATTCCTTCCCCCTTTCTTGAGTGTTTCATGTCATTATTCCAAGCATTATTTTCCCCGGTTAAACGCAAAGATTAATTTTTTTATTTATCGCATCATATATAAGTGAAAGTTTGGTTTTGGTTTGGTTTGGAGTGCTACGGTCTACTTTTTGCAATCCGAGGGTTAATGAGACCGCCAACTACTGCTTAAAGCCGATTCCGAACGGCTACAAACTTCCATGCCACAGTGGGATTCGAACCCACGAACTCTGGTACCGAAGGCCAGCACCCTAACCAATCGGCCATCGTTCGGCTATATATAAGTGAAAGAAGCAATAATTTCTAGCAATGTGACGTCATTCCGTTAATCCCATGTAATTGTTTTAAGCGTAGGTTTCCTCGGTTAAAAGCAGGAGATTAAAATTTACAATTTATCACGTAATAAATAGGTGAAAACGATATTTTTCTTATCATTATGACGTCATTCCTTTAAATTCAGCTATGATTCGGAAAAAATTATATAATAATTTTGCATGAGGTGAAAACGACGCTTGATCCTATATCATTTCGGAGAATTGGACAATGGTTGATCAACTTTCGGGTAGTTCGGAATGTTTAATAACCAGGAAAAGATCTTCGAAACTATTGTCAATTTTCGCATTCTTATTTTACACACGCTTTCACGTCTTATTGATGTACAACTCAGGTTTAATGGAAACTGAAGTATAAAAACTGAATATTGTTATAATAAGCTTATAACAGAAATATATAAACATGGCAATGACTCGAACTGCACTGTGACAAATTTAGAGAGTTATGCACAAAAAAATCTTTGTTTAAAAGTAATATATTACGGTCACCATAGCGAAGCACGGGCACACTTGCTAGTATATCACAAAATCATCCTCTTTCCCATTCTAATTCTTTAAAAATATATTTCCCGACACAAAATGTCTCAATAAAAGGAGAGACCTCGAAATGAAATTTTTCTAACTGATTTTCCCAATCTTCCTGTGTAACAGATGTAAATTCTCTGTCCACTCACCGCATTTCCCAGCTGTAACGGACAAATGGATCAGTTTTCCCCATCCGATATAAGTTACTTTTATCGTTAAAATCGGCGACTAAGCTACTTTCTCTCCGGAAAAGATTTCATCTGGAAAGATTTTCTGCCTCTGGGGTCCAACCCTGTTCCAGCACGTGTTTTCATGATCATTCTCTCTTCTGCCGTTGACTGGCATCGATGTTAATTTTAGGAGTTCATGAATAAAATTTAAGTTTCGCTACGAACTCGGTCTGTTATTCTTAACAGAATGGCACGATTGCAACAACTTCAATTACTCTAGCTAATTTAGCTTCTCCTTTCCCAGCAAGTCCGGGCAAATAAAAATATTTAATTGGGGCTAGAATAATTTATTGTTACCGACGTTCAAAAATCCACTCGTTTCTATATATATATATATATATATATATATATATATATATATATATATATATATATATATATATATATATATATATAATATATATATATACATATATATATATATATATATATATATATATATATATATATATATACAGATATATATATATATATATATGTGGTAGCCTGGATGACATCGAACACCAGATTTGATGCGCGCTTAGAGCAAACGAACTTTTACTTGTATGGTATGGCAACAACCCTCCGAGTGGAACGAGGAGATTGACAAACTTAAGCTGGACGGTACCGAGTGCAGACGGCACTACCGACTGATCGCCAAGAAGGTAACCCCTTCCGGTAAAATGACGAGTCTAGCTCGTCATTGGTTTTTCATTCCATACCTCACAATGACGAGCTACACTCGTCATGCGACTAAAGTTAATGTTAAATATGATAATTAATTTAGTTTATAATTTCTAGTATACTGAATTTAGCAAGACTTTTGTTACTTGTGAAAATACCAGGTTACTATTACATATTGTTTATTTAGAATTTCTTGGTACAAGTCACTGCCAAATTGATGAGTCAGAATAAAAGAAAACCTACTAAGAAATGCCGTGTGTGTTACAAGAATCAAATTAGAAGTGAGACTCCCTAGCGGTGTAAACAATTCAGTATTCCTTTGCACTTTGTTTTGAAAAGTACCACTATCTTGAAAACTATTATCTGTATACCTTATTAATGTTTTGCTTTGATATTTTCTTAATTATACTTTTTCTGATATTATTTAACACTATGTAAAAAGTGGATTTTAATTAGGAATATGTAAGAATTGTAAAATGGAAAAAGTTTTTTTAAATAAAAAATAAATGGTTACTTCACGTGCAGTTTTTCATTATTAAATCGTACCGGAAGGGGTTAATTAATTTTTTTCTTAGAAGGTTTATATAGATTAGTTATAATTCAGTTTATCTTTGGAACGTTTTTTAAATTTTCATATTTGATTTTTTATATCTTGGTTCTATCAAGCTTTATGACATTTATTCTCTTGTTGAAAATACATTTCTACTTTAGAAATCAGATTTAAAATCTTACAGATATTATCCTATATAGAACTTATAAATCCATTCTTAAGATTTTTCAGATAACAAATATAATGCAATGTTAAAATTAGTTTATTAAATTATTTTGAATTTTGGAGCTTTCTACTAAGTTTTAGCAAAGTTGTTTAATTAACAAAAGTATTACAGAACAAAATAAGTCATGTAAGATGAAATTACAACCCATTAAGGCTTTAATTTTTTTTCTGTTGAATATTGATGGATATTTCAAATCAAAATTATTATGTACTCTTAAGTGTTTCTAACTGAAGAAACAATCTTGAAAGTTTAAAGTTCAAATAGCTACATGTTGACTAGATATCACTTTTGTGCTAATAAGCTCTAAGAGAACCGATTAACACAAAAGTTCTCTTTCTTAAAATGATGTCTTATGTGCGTGTTCTTAAACTATAAATTGAGATGTTTAAAATTATTTGCAACTTGATTTGAGAATTGTTATGATAACATTGTTTATTACTTTCTATTTTTTCTCTTTTTAAATGACTTTATTCATAGAGTATTTTAAAACCACAGAGTAGTGGAATAAGCTGCAGTAGTCGAAAACTGCATAAATATTTTCCGCTACTGTATATGCAGGGTTGTAATTTTCACCGGTCAAAACTGATATTACTTGGACACTGGATAGAAGTGGTTTTAACCGTTCAAAACTGGTCAGAAGTGGTCGAAAATGGTCAGAAGCGGTCAGAATTGTTAAAAATAGTTTTAAATGGTGTCAATTTTAATATATAATATCTTTTGTAATTAGAAGTGACTTTTAATAAGCAATAAAAATAGTAGTGCAGTTAAACAAAATATTACACTGACAAGTTCATGAAATTTAACATGCTTATACAGTATAATAAAAATGTTTGAATTTTAAAAATGAACTTCAAAAAGAACAGCTACTATATTTGATGCATGTTAACGAATGGTTAAAATTGTTAGAAGTGAAAGATCTTGAAGCTTATTCTGATTTGATACAATCTCGATTTAATGAATCTGTAACCCCAGTTCATTTTTTGGTCCATATGGTGAATCCTGTCTACATGGGTAAAGGTATTGATGAAGAGAAGCAGGAAATAGCAAGCCAATAGTGGCATGATAATATTGATCCTACCTTTTAGCTTCTTGTGATTGCATTTAAAGCAGAATCTTCATCATATCCCGAATCTTTCTTTTCTGAAGTGTAAAAGATACACTTGAACCTGCTGTCTGGCGGGCAGCAATGAAGAAAGTTAAAGGCATTAATATAAAATTTGTTGATTTTACAATACATCTAATGAACTGTTGTGCCAGCTCTACATCTATAGAAAGATTATTTTCAAAATTCTGAAATATATAAAATAATTAGTATATCTGATGTATGGAGAGAGGAAACAAATTAAGGAAAAACTATTTGAGGCTCTACTGTTAGATAAAGTTCTCAAAAACATATACATAAATATCTTTTAAAATATGGAAAATAAATTTTTCATATTTTGAATGCATGTAAAGGAAGTATAGAAAAGCAGTTAGAAGCGATAAAAATTGAATATTTTGAACCATGTTTAGGGTACCATTATCCCATTGAAACATACCTTAAAGTGGTTTATTCTTGTGTGGCATATTTTGCCTTTTGAACATTAGCTCATATAACTTTGCGGGATACTTAAACACTCTTATATGGTAGTACCATACACAGGGTATTTAATTTGATCGGTCAAAACTGATTTTGACCATGACACTGGATAAAAGTGGTTTTAACCGTCCAAAAGTGGTCAAAAGTGGTCAAAAATGGTCAGAAGTGGTCAGAATTTTTAAAAATAATATTAAATGGTCTTAATTTTAGTATATAATATCTTTTGTAGTTAGAAGGCACTTTTAATAAACAATAAAAATAGTAGTGCACTTAAATAAAATGTTACATTAATAAGTTCATGAGATTTAACATACTTATACAATATTATAAAAATGTTTGAATTTTAAAAATGAACCATGCACATGCAATTGTAAAATTGTAATCCAGTTGCAGTAAAAAAGCATAAAATATGAGTTACAGTTAAAATAAGAGTACAGTTAAAGTTACACTTAAACCTGATGTCTGGTGGGCAGCAACGAAGAAGGTTAAAGGCATTAACATAAAATTTGTTGATTTAACAATACATCTAATGAACTGTTGTGTCATCTTTTATCTATAGAAAGATTATTTTCAAAGTTTGGAGTAATCAAAAATAAATTACGAAATCGTTTAAATTTAGAGGCAACTACGAAACTTGTTACTTGTAACCTTTTATGAATTCAACATAAATTAAATATAAAACAGCTTGTATAAAAAAAAATAAGTAAAACAATTTTTTTGTATCTTGGTGTTATGTTATATTTGTTTTTGCTGGTGTTATTTATATGACGTTTTTAACAAGCGTAACTTGCCTTTATCATATCCTAGTAAACTATGTTCAGTTAGTATTAAATATATTGAAAAGTGAATTTCAGTGGTGAAAACTGGTCAAAATATATACTGACCAGGATGGTTAAAACCACTGGTTTAAACCCCCAAGGTTAACACCTTCCCTGTTTTGCCCGTACAGAGTACGGTCAATCTGATTTCTATTTCGCTTGCACTGTTTCGGCCGTATTTTTTCCAATTTTAGTAACAAACTATTCGTATAGATGGCCAGGTAAATGATAGTTTGCAGTTTATTGTATTTTCTATTCTGAGTGGTTCAAAAGCGCGGTTTTTTTCTCATGTTTTGTATCAGAAGACGAATTTTTATCTTTCAGTGTATAGCTTTCTGGTTATATTTTACTAACTGCCTGATATTTTTTTGATGTAAGAGTTGAATAATATATTTTTACTTTTAAATAATGGATAATTGAGAGCGTATGGAGCTAATTTCTTGCGATTCGAACTGTGACTCAGAATCAGAAACTGAATTATGTGTAAATGATAGTTGCGAAAGTGTACTAGATGACCAAGATAGTAGTGACTGATAGTAGTACATATAGAATCAGTCAAGCAAGACTGTTTTTTGAAATTAATTGTGATAATCCTTCGTATCCGCCTCCTAGATTTGCTTTTAATGGAATTCCAAAAATTAACTCTGATATCGATGAGACTAAAGGTAAACTTCAGCTCTATGATGCTTTCATAGAAAGAAAAAAAGTTGAAATAAATGCTTAAAAATATTAAAAATGTTAATTTTAATAACATATCTTTACTTAAAAATGTAAAATAAACAAAAAAAAATGCAATAAAAACAGTGACATTTTTTTTGATAGAATTCTGAAAAAAAAAAAAAAAAAAATGAAACTGTTAAAGGATTAAAACCGATACAACCCTGGTATATAGGAACAGTATATCCCTCTTTACTCATACATATATGGTATTTTAGATTCTTTTTTGATTTTATGTAAGCATACATCGTACGCTCGTTTGCTAAGGTTTTGCTGAAAAGCGAATGATAAAGGAGGAAAAGAAAAAATGACAGTTTTCTTTCCCCTTTTCTTTTTTCAATAATAATGAATAAATCCGAGCGGAATGCTATCCCCCTACTCCTGTGATGGCGTGTGCTGCCGTTGGCTTAGATACTCGAAATGGACAAACAAACATTATCTCTCATATTTAACGAATCAGCGATTGTACGACTGTGGATACTCTCTCATGAAAAATCAATGATTTGACGAACATTTCATGTCCGTGGAGGGAGGATATTTATCACGTAATCTGACAATCCATCATATTCAAAGACAGCACATATCTTTGATGGGGAGGTGTTATCAATCATACCACAGAGATGTACAACTGTACTTTGAATGATTTCGCGAAGAAAGCTCTCATATATCAGCATCAAAGGAAATTCAAAACTCGATATTTCTCTTTCATTTATCAATAAAACTGGCAACATAACGCAGTCGAACTTCCTAATAGCTGAGGATTCTTTTCCAGAAATTTAGGATCCTGAAAGAATGAGAAATGTTGACACTTTCATATACCTTGGAATTTTCCAGAACAAATGCGCAAACACAGACAACCATAAAATAAGGTCAAATTAAACCTATTCCTCTTCTCAAAAAACAGGGACATTTGCTGGAATGAAAACTGAAGCTAAACAGAAAAAAATCTATATATATCAGTTGATCTCCCTTCACTTTAGTAGTTTAGGGTTTCTTTCCTAGAAATTTAGAATTCTGAGAAATAGAGAGATTTTAGAATTTTTATATACTTGGGAATTTCCCAGAAAAAATGCGCATACACAATCATAAAATAAGATAAAACTCATTTAATTTTTGTCATAAAAATTCGTTATTTTTATTGGAACGAAACCTGATGCAAAAAATTCCTAAATTGGAAGAGTTTACTTTAGTAGTTTATGGTTTCTATCCCAAAAACTTAGCATCCTGGATAATTGAGAGATTATGACAGTTTTTATATAAATGGGAACTTCCGCGAACAAATGCGTAAACACAGGTAATCATCCCCTATATAATAATAGCCTAAGTTGTCTGTCCGCGAATTTTTGAAGCGGTTGTACCTGGAATGAATACAGCATCCATATTGGATTTTCCCCCCTTTCTGAGCGTTTAATGCTATTATTTCAAGCCTTATTCTCTCTCTTATTCTGTACTAAATTCATTCTTAATAGGATGGCAAGGGCGGAGAACAATATTAAAATTTCTGGACAGTTTTTTCTTGACCCTTATATACTCTAATCATTTCCTTCCCCACGTGTAGCCTGGCACATGGGGTAGATTGTCTACCCCTTTGATCGTCGTATTTCTCGTGTTGATGGTTCTGCCCCCGAAGCAGCCAAATTTTTCTAAATTTCTAATTAATTTAATAATTTCAGCTTTTTCTTTTGAATTCTTATTACTAAAGTTGTTTTATTATTTTTAAAGTTTTATTATTTTTTAAATAATTTTTCACTATTTTTTCAAATTTTTATGATTTTTATTTTGTTAAATTCCCCTATTGCCGCTATATCAAGCCCTACTTTAAGAGCAGACGATTAAATTTACCAATTTATCACATAATAAAAAAGTAGAAATAACAATTTTTTCTAGCATTATGACATCATTCCTTTAACATCTCATTTAATCTTTTATTTTAAATTATTTAAATATTTTCTGCATTATTTCCATACGTTTTATCACTAAACTTACATATTACGTAAATAATTTTCTTTTGTATTTGGATTAAATAATAGATTAAGTATATATGTGATAAATTTAATCATCGATTATATTTTGTTGCAAGATAATTCTCAGCCAAAAAAAAAAAAAAAAAAAACTCATTTTTTTTACCTGCCTTATAGGGTATTTTACAATTCTATAAAATCAAAAATTTTACTGATCCCGTCAAATGACGGGCTATATGCTGGTAAAGTAAGATAAAATTAAATAAATTCCTGCTTTAAAAAAACTGTTACTTTTAATGGGACAAAAACTGAAGCTGAAACGATAAAAAATATGCAAATATCGGTTGATTTCTGTTCATTTTAATACTATACGGAACCGTTTGTCGTCAGCGAATATTGGAGTGCTTGTTATGTCCTGAATATTTCCCACTACAGAGATTGATTTCAGGTCCTAAACTCGTGATAAATTTAGAGTCGTAAAAAATGTGTTGTGAAAAAAATATTTTCCTACTTTCCTTATACTAGTATTAAAGGTTGTTGATTACATCAACGGTTTTAATTTTTGTTTTAAAACTATTACCGTTTGTTATTAGCTGTATTAAAATATTTCTTTGTGGTGTGGTAACTTTTGAAGGCAAAGAATTATAAGTTTTTTCTGATTAGATTGGAGCAGGGATGGGCCAACTCCGGCCCGCCGGAAGGTTTTATTCGGCCCACGTATAGAATTTTAAGTTGTCGGTCCGAGTCAAATTAAAAGAAATATATATTTATACATTATATATCCATCTCCTTTTCTACTTTGTTTAAATATTATATCCCAAATTTATTATCTCAAGCCCAGAAGATCAGCGGTATATTTGCTTCTTATACGTGAACAAGTGTTTTCAACTCTGAACCTTAGAAAGAATAATTTCAGAAGTAGACTGACAGATGAGCATTTAGCATCGTTCCTTAAAATCAGTACATCTCACTTCGAACCTCAGTTTAAGGAAATTTTAAAAATGAAATCGTAATTTCATTCATCTCATTAACCCATATTGTACCATACCAACTAAATATTTCTGTAAGTTATTAAAACTTAATCCATATCATTAATATGGTGTAACTAAGTATATAAAACCAAAATTTTGAAAAAAAATATTTTTAATTTTTTTATGTAATTGGCGTTATTCTATAAATGGGACAACTGTCCAATACACTAATAAAACTTAACAAATATCACTTACATTGCATTAGGCTTATTCAAATTTTGGGAAATAGTCTAAACAAAGTCCAACATTACATTTTAAGCATACTGTTGTTGGTATTTACTTGCAGATCTTGAACTGGCTGTAAGAGAGTAAGTTTATTTTGCAATCTCCAGTTTTTCTGAATAGAATAGATATATATTTACCCCTTGTTGTTTCCAGGCGTGTGAACAGGTGTTTGATCTGGTTTTCATTGTATGATAAGAAAATAATGTGCGCTATCAATGCAATATCGAATTCATGGAAAAATAATCGGGATTGGACCGTCGTCTTAATTTTAGGGCACATTTTTTATACTTACAAAATACACATGTAAAATATATTTTTCAACAAAACCTTTCAGCTACATTATTAGCTCTGTTTTTAAACTAAAAGTAACCTCCACAATGTTTGAAAAAAAAATAATAATAAATATAAAATTAAAGATTAAAAAATGACAATTTTTAAGAGGTTGCTGAAAATGAATTTTACAATACAATATAATTTGATTTCTCAGTTTTGTTTTGGTTACTTTGATAAAATGTGTTTATTTTAAAGGTGTTAAAATAAAATCCACTCAGAAAATATTTATAACTTTATTATTCAATGGAATATTATTTGCTGTCCTATTTATAGGACAGCGGTCCAATATGGGTTAAGGTATTTAAACCGTTAGGTACTTGTATATTGTTTTTAAAATTTTAGAAAATTTATCTTGGCGAGACAAACTTATTTTCTATCGATTTTTGGCCCGCGGCCGAAAAAGTATGTATATCCCTGGATTGGAGTATTGTAAGATAACGGAAAGATATATATGAAATTAATAAAAGAAATCGCATGGTGCTTCTTGTTGTATGCCCATAAAACCGTCTATATCGTGCAGTATTTGGTTTGGTTTGGTTTGGTTTGGAGTGCTACGGTCTACTTTTTGCAACACGAGGGCTAATGATACCGGGACCTACTGCTTAAAGCCGATTCCGAATGGCTACGAACATCCATGCCATAGTGGGATTCGAACCCACGAACTCCGGTTCCGAAGGCCAGCACCCTGACCATTTGGCCATCGTTCGGCACGTGCAGTATTTGAATAAGAAAAGAAATAGGGGTGGTAATATTTTGTTTCCTGGAAAATGTATTCTGGTATAATTCTTGGTATTTTTGTAATATATATCATTTTGATTTTTGAACACCAGGAGAATTTACATTAAACTTTTTTAAAGGGAAATACAACAAATAGTTGTTAAGAATAATATTATTTAAATAAATTGGTGTTTCAAGTTTTAACAGTTGTATCTAATTTTTTTCTGGTCTTAGACAGATCTATAATCTCTAGAATATATCTCTAGAATTCCTTTGCAGTGTTAAAAAGGCAAAACATATGCATTCTAATTCCATTACTTTATGTGCATTCATATTTCTGCTAAAACTGCTACAACGTAGAAATTTATGTTAGTAGTTATAATTTGTGTAATGTTTATTATATCACTATACTGAAACTAACTCTACACGTTTACTGAATCATATTTTTTCTAATCTTCGGTACATGAGTTCATAGATTCGAATCCAACTCTGAAAAGAATGTTCTTAACCCTTTAATGCCCAAGTCATTTCTGCCGATTACATTTCGGAGCCTATCTTAAATCTAAGTTAATATGGACTGTACAGAACGAAATAAATTTGAAGATCAAACAATTTTGATTACTAGAGCATGTCAGTGATCAGTTATCGTTTTAAACATAAAGTGACATTTATAAAAAAAAGAAAAACTTCCTGAAAAAAGATTTATTTGATATTGCAGGTAAAATAATTTCTGCAAAATGCTATAATGTAATGGAAAAGCAAATTTGTCATGATCTCAGTCTGTACCTGCCGATAAAGTAAATTTATGAGCGCTGATCGAAAAATCATAAAATCTAGATCTAAATGAAAAAAATAGAAATAATAGAAATTACTTGAAAATTTCGTACATTTATTATAAAATTGGCCATTACCTACTCTCAAAAGGAAAATTTGTTCTAAGAAAACATAAAAACTCTACAAGCTAATTTTTAGCCGTATCTAAAATGCTACGCCAGG
The DNA here is from genome assembly GCA_032207245.1 of Pardosa pseudoannulata. Classification (NCBI taxonomy): domain Eukaryota; kingdom Metazoa; phylum Arthropoda; class Arachnida; order Araneae; family Lycosidae; genus Pardosa; species Pardosa pseudoannulata. Next base: position 22,145,522 of record CM063506.1, read on the forward strand.
CATTAAAGGGTTAACCGTTCAGAATTAGCTTTAAGGAATAGGTCATGGTATCATTAACCCAACTGTAGCAGAAAAGTAGACCCTAGTAATTCAAGTAAACCAACTAGACTATTCGTTTTATATTAGATCTCAAAATATTCCATATTAAATACATTTTGTGGTAAGTTCAATAAAATACGAGGGTTGGGGTATAAATATGTCAACTATTTTTTTCTTGTAGATATGTGAACGGATCACAAACGTATATGTGTCATGTGGAAGTTCTGCAGGCATGGTGTATATGTAGAACAACAGTTGGCTCTGTGATAGCTTGAAGTAGTGCAACGAGGGCTGTGAAATCAATCAGTTGATGAGTGCCGTGCAAGTACCTGAGTTGAGCAGCTCGCTTACATCAAAATAGCCGTTCTCCGAAGGATAAATGCAATGGAATGCCACAGTAAAGTAGTGGAAACCCTTGTGAACAATGCCTTACCATACTATACATTCCTTCACAACTTCCACACAACACATATACGTTTGTGATCCATACACACACCTACAAGAATAATAATAGTTGCCATCACTTATGCCCTAACCCTCGTATAATAAGGAGAATCTTGCTTTTTATAACTTTTAAAGTTATTTTAAGGTATCCGTCTATGTTAAAAATGTAATTTTTTGGCAAAAATCATAATTTTTTTTTAAACTTTCTCTGTTGTAAAATTTCAACTTTTAGGTTTTTAAATCTGTTTTTGTTTTGTCTCTATTGCATTTTAAAGAAAAGTTACAGCTCTTTAAACATCAGTGACAGCTGTCAAAACAAAACGGAAGTAGCGTTTACGGAACTGGAAGTTGTGAATTTAAAGCTTTTTAAAGAGCATTTTTTGGACAAAGTTTTTTAAATTTTCAAAAGATTAGTTTAAACATTTTCCTATTATTTGTATTAATTAGCAACTTGGCAATTAGAAAGTTTTGAAGCAAGAAAGTGTGGGGAATTTTAAACATGTATTTTAATTTTTTAATAGTTAAAGTTGCTTTCATAAACTTCAAATGCGTTTTTCTCAGAACGGTATTTTTAATAAAATGTTAAAACTTGAAATTTGATTTCTTAAAAAGTTCTTAAAATATTTTGTTGAAAATTATTATGAAAACTTTTGATAGTATTTACCAGTGAATGACCTAAAAGCTTTAAATTTGGATAATTTCTAATGATGTTACACTCATAGTTAGATATAAAGGTAATGAAAATTCGTTCAAAATTTAATGTGTATGAGTTTGAAGGACCAAAATGTTTTACCAAATGTAAATTAATCAAAGATTTTAGGTGATTCACTAGTTCAGTATATAAGAAATGTGCTGCATCAAAAAATATTGAAATAATTTAATTTATTAAAAAAATAGACCTTTTGAAAAAACCCGATTTTTTTGCTAAATTTTCTTCATTTATTAGAAATTTTATAAAAACTTCTCCAGTAATAATTTTTTAAGTGCAATTCTCTATGGTAATATAAAAAAGAAATCTAAAAATGTAAAAACATGAACTAGTTTCTACATTTAAAGAGAAAAATTCTCCGAACGTAGATGGATATCTTAAAGTAAATGTATCATTATGCATTAATGTATCAATGATGTATTTCAAACGACATTAAAAGCCGGACTCCAAATACCACTTTTATAGTACTAACTGTCAGTAAGTAGTTATGTTTTCTAAGACAAACAATACCTTTTCTTCACTGACATTATGCAGCCTTATTTTAACCTTAAAACATTTAATAAACCAAACATTTTATAAAATAAACACTTCACAACATAACATGTTAAACTTAATGTATCACAATTTCTTTCCAGACCCTTCCTTGAAAGAAAACACCTAACTCAAACATATCGAATTTAAAACTAAAGGTAAAATCTTTTCCCCAAAACTCACCAAGGGATTTGATCAATGCATTTCTGATCTCCTGAAAGTGGTTTGGGAAAATCGGAGCTTAAAATATTGTCACAGAACATTTCTAGCGTGCTGCTATTTTTTATGCGAATTTTTATTGAATAATATTGTATATCAACTGAAAATCTTATCAGGTGTTCTACTTTGTGACAGATTTTATCGTTGTGAGTAAAAATAAATTAAGTGTAAATAACGTATATGAGAAAAAAAACACTAATTTTCGTGAAAGAAGCATATGTGTAAAAATAATGTTACGTCTGCCTAGTGTTTGAGAAAGAAAAATTAAAATTCATTAAATAACACATGGACAAATATGTCTTGAGTAAATAATTTTACACAATTAAACGCCTAAAGAATACAAATGAAGTCAATTTATCATTTGAAGACTGCTCTCGAGTCGGCGTCGGCCCTAAAAAATGGCGTTTCTTTTCGTTTTCTCGTTTCGCTCCAAAAAATTTCTATCCCGTAAGCAGCAGATACCAGCAGCGTTCAACCTCTTCTCTCCTCTGGTAAGAACTGTTAGGAAATTAAAAAAATATAGATTTCTTCCTTACAACATCACCTCATTATTAATTAATTATATTCATCCGATGCATTTAACTTTCAGTCAGCTTTAACCGTGACTGAAACCTGCATGTAAATTTCCTAACGCATGTGTGTATTTAAGCCTGTTCAGCGTTGTTAGCGTAGGGGAAGCACTTCTAGCTAACGCTGCAGGTGAATAGCTTGTCTAATTTATGTGTTAAGTCAATGCATGTTTAATTTTCATAAATAAAATTTTAACTAAAAGCTTTAGAATTACAAGTTTAATAAAAGCCTAATACTTCATCAATTCTCTGTCAACTCTGCATATTTAGAAGTGTTGGAAAATTATATGAAACTTTATTAATATTCCATCAAGAACCTTGTCTTGAAAAATCACACTGCCCCGCGGAGAAAAAACAGGGATCCACTCAAGTTCGGAGAGGTCAGAATCGCGCCAAACCAACGGGCCCTTCTATTGGTTGGGAGAAGTCTGAAGTTTCTTCTAGTTCAAACTGGTCCTGTTCTGTATGTTTTTGACGATGGATCACTGGAAGAGTTAAAAAAGCTGAACTGGGTGTAACTTATTGTTACAATATGAATACATATGTGAAGGGAATCGTAATATTAATCAAAACTGCTTATTTGTGTTGTAATGTGATAAAATGGCGATATCGTAGTACGGTGATCGAGTTATTATGGCGCTACATTTCAGAACCAGAGTCTATGGGCCAGAATATTATTCTGACATGGAGATTTGTAGCTGTTTGGAACTGGTTTTAAGCCGCAGATTCTGGTTTAATTAGACATCGTGTTAGAAAAGTTAACTGTAGAGTTCCAAACCAAATCAAAAGTATAGAATTGTTTATTAAAATTACTACCTCTGGTTACTAATGATTCTAATAAAATAACACAAAATGATTCATGTTGTGATAATATACAGATTTAAAAATTTTATAGTGTGTAGATCAGATGTGAGTTTAAAAGAGAGGTTTATGCTTTACAACCAGATCTTTGCTTATGAATATTTGGTTGTGTTTGAAATAATACGGTTTACCCTTTTGCTACTATAGGGTATTGAGATTGGAGCCTACAGCTTAAAGCCGATTTCGAACAGCTACGAACATCCATGCCAACAATAGATATTCAAAACCATGAACTCAAATATCGAAGAGGAGCGTTTTACCCATATGACAATTTTGTTTGTGAATATTAACCCTTTAACGCATTTGCACGTGTCTGACACGGGCGAAATTCAAATTAAGCATGTAATAAAATCGTTTACACTATGTTTGTATAACAATTTTTTTATATACTTTTTACTCTTTCCAAGCTCCCTAGTCACCCCCAAAACTGAAATTGCAAAAAATAACTTACATTGTACCTATATATATATATCCCTTTTCTGTGAAGAAAATATGTCATATTTTATAATTTTTTCTAAACTAAACTCGTGCTTTAAGGGGTTAAAATTGTTAATATTTCTCACTAACTAAAATCATTAAGTCTTTATTCTACCGAAAGAATATGAACAGTACAATTAAATACCATTTAACTTTGAGATTTCATCTATATCATAACTAAGATAAAATTACAGTACAAGTGTAACGAGTTATTTAGTGTGACATATAAAAAAAAACCACTCTCAAAGTCCCAAAAGTATGTGCATAAACTTGGAAGAGAGGTAGAAAACATGGATAGGAATCATAATCACCCAATAAAGCTGTTCAAATAAATGGCGATGTTGTCGAGAGTAATGCTACGTATCGTGAAAAAAGATAACTAATTGATTGAACCTTCTGGGTCATTCTATATTTTAGATTTTATAAAAGTATGAGATTAAATAATAATAAATAAGTGTATATATATATATATATATATATATATATATATATAATATTATATATATATATATATATATATATATATATAATATTTCGAAAATTGAATAGATTTAAGTCGAACTGAAATTCAAAATCGAGTGTGGTAGTTTTCCATGTGAAATCTTTGTTGCAAGATTTTTTTTCCTTTGAACCTTTGACTCTCATGAGGAAATATTGGGGACACCTGAGTTGATGGATACCTGATCTCCATCAGAAATTTCTGGAGGGGGAGACATCAAGATTTCGAAGACGAATTCTGAGTGGATGTCAATTCGGGTACAAACTGTAATAGTGAACATTAACTATCTGTTAGATTTCAGTCTGAAGTATTTTTTACAGTAGAACAATTCAATAAGCAATTCTGCTGCTAAAGTATACAAATATTTTCAATCTCCATACAAGTTAATTTTTTATCACACTTTTATTAAGTCTAAAATAATTTAAAATATAGAGTTATTCAATAATTTATTCTGCAGAATTTTACGTTATGTTACCCACCGCATGCCGACTTTGAGAGTTCGCTTATACAGCAATCCATGATTTCCCAATTGGTTATGATTTCTACCCCCATTACAATATTCTCTACCTCCACTCCAAGATTGTACTCTGAAATTCAGAACACCCTGTATATTGAAGTTCACAAATCTATTAATATTTTTACTGGCAGTTAATAATACATTGAAAAATTCAGTTTATACGCATACTGCGGAATTCAAAATGGCCCCTTCTCGTTATTCTAGTTATGCCAGAAAAACCACAATCTTATTATTAAAACCAAAAGTAGGAAATCGAAAACATTTGTAAGAAACGAAAGTATATATATAAATCTTGATTTTATTTTCTAAGCTCCAGAGCAAACATATTTATCCTCAAAAAATTCCTGCCAAATCCATTTCTAGAGAAATAACTCTTTAGTTTAAGTTACACGTTATTGACACATTCCCGAAAAGCGTGTACGCCATAGATTGAGCGGAGAAATCTATAAACAGCCAAACGAAATCGCTCGAGTATCACTTCGAAATCCTCCGTCTTTATACCTAGGAAAGAAAAAAAAAAATTCCACCGTGTTTACATTTTTTACACAAAATATTTTCCACTTCCATGCTCCAACTTAAAGATGCGGAACTAAACCCGTAAAGCCGCTATTTATTGCTGACTTGATATCAAATAATTTTTTTCCTTCTCTCCCGGGTTTGTCTGGGAAATGTGTTTTATACGCAACTGGAGAGCCAATGCAAGGTTTGAGGCCGCAAGAGATTTTTTTATTGATATGCTCCCGATGTTTCTTGAAAGGTTTGATAAAGAGCGTAACTCTAGTTTATCATCATTTCTTTTTCGGAGGAAGTTACTCGGATATTTTTCTTTTTATCTTTTTCTGATATTATTTCAAAACTAAAGAAAGGAAACTGTAAAAAATATATTCGGATATTCTTCAGAAAGAATTCTTGAAGTTCTTTTACGCTTTTTTCTTTCTTTCTTCGTGCATATATTGTATATTAGCATATGATAAATGTAGTAAAAAATCTTTAAAGTTACGCAAATCTTGAAGAAAAACACCGAGGGCATTAAATATTTTCCCATTAAGTATAACTTTGGGCTGATAAAAATTATTTTTATTTTCCGTTGGGTAAAATAATAGATAAAAAATTACTCTCTGAAAGGATTTATCCTAAGAATGCTAAAAACACGAGAGGATTGCCTTGTCACTCAAATCTCCACATTATAAAAAGAACAAAAAATTATGTAGATTTATAATCTCTATTAGGGAGGAAGGCAAAAGGATTATGCATAAACATAATGTAAAAATGACATGTTGGTGGTGTATTAGTTGACTTGGAAGTTCATTTATGACTTTTAAACAAATTGTCTTTCTACTACACTGAAATGAATTGGTAATAAAAACTAATTCTTTTGCTTAAAACTCAAGATTTTAAAAACGGAATAGTTATGTAAAATATTGTGATTTTCTTTATTAATAGTGGACTACTTTCTATTTACAAAAAAAAAATTAAAATTAAAATATAAAGTTTTAATTCAGTTAATTTCAATTTTATAATTATATACTTTCAAAATGAGGATTACATGCCTAGCTCAAAATCAAGTACATTTAACAAAAGATACTATACATATTCATGATAATGTCATTTTCAAATTCACATGAAATGAAAACATGTTTTACGAAATATTTACCATTACCTTTTAATTATTATTTTTGTTTGAGATGACATACGTGATTAATAATTTTCTTTTCTATATAGAGTATGGAAAAAAAATTTCTGGAAGTGAGCAGATCATTTGCTTCCTCTACTACCTTACCTGATCGGTCTGCCCCAAGTTACTTACACTCAAGAGCCAAAACATTATGACCACCCCTACATTTTACAATAAACTCGCCTGGATGACGTGGAAGGCACATGATCAGGTGGAAGTGGTATTTAACTGCGTCTGGAGAGTCTGAAGAATCATTCTTTCACTTACTTCTGTGTGTGTTGGGAAAGGCTACGGATCTAAGAGATTTTGATAGAGGGCAGATCGTAATGTCTCGAAGGCTCGGAATAAGTATTTCCGAAACTGTATGACTCATAGGTTGTTC
>CM063506.1:22157443-22167443 GCA_032207245.1 Pardosa pseudoannulata
TTGATGTGCCTCTGATGTTTCTTGAAAGGTTTTGATAAAAGAGCGTGACTCTAGTTTATCATCGTTTTCTTTTTCGCGGGAAGTTACTCAGATGTTTTTCTGCTTTTATCATTTTCTCTTATTATTTCAAAACAGAAATGAAGCCAAAAATAGGAGTTTCATGTATTTTGTGGAAAGAATTTCTAATGTTTAGTAGTTTTTAAGCTTTTTCATCTATACGGTTATATTGTGTATAAGCATATGATTAATGTGCTATAAAAACATGAAATCTTAGAAGATCTTAAAATGCTGCGGTATGAAAGTTTTTCCATGAACTTTAATCATCGGTTTATAAAAATCTCTATTTCTCTATTCACTTGTATGTTAAAATTATCGCTTTATGGGATCGTTACATAGGTTAATGTTATCACTTTTCGAACCTCATTTTAATTGGCAGAGGAATATTCCGATCTATTGAGAACGAATCTACGTTTCTTTTCCTTCGTTGTTCTTTGAATTTTTGAAAATACTCCCTCTTGCAACTAGTTTGGTTTGGTTTGGAGTACTACGGTCTACTTTTTGCAACACAAGGGCTAATGAGACCGGGACCTACAGTTTAAAGCCGATTCCGAATGGATATGAGAATCCATACCACAGTGGGATTCGAACCCACGAACTCAGGTTCCGAAGGGCAGCACCCTAACCAATCGGCCATCGTTCGGCCTCTTGTAATTAGTTAAATAGGGAATGAAAAAAGGAGTGAGGTTTACACGTTCTTGAAATTTTTTAGAAATACTCATTCCCTGCTGGTGGTCAGTGGTTGCCAGATAAGCAGAAGGTAACACATTCTTACCGGAACTGAGAAGGAACGTATTCACACTTTTTGCCTTGCTCGCTTACATGCAGCTTGTCGATATGGAAGCCTAGAAATCGAAATGATTTTATTTTAAAACAAAAGAAATTTTAAATTAAATTGAATAATTTTGAAATTTTAAATCGATATAACAGGTTGATTATGATTACTCACAATTTATCAATGAGTTCTTAGAAAAAATTGTAGACAGTCAACAATTGGTCAATTTTTTTTAATTATGCATACATTTCTTATATTTTAAAGGAAAATATACATGAATGCAGGGTAATACAAAGTGTATTTTTCATTTTGTTTTGAAATTTAGTAGGTGTAAATTAAAGGAGGGGGGTAAACTTATCTAATTTTTCATATCGTTTATTGTTACCAATCGTTTATTGTTATCAAAATCACAGTGTCCCAAAATGATCACACCAAGCGGAGTCCACTGTATTTGTGAAAGGCTGAATTATGGATTATAAAAATAATCGCAAACCGGGTGATAATATACAAAGATAATAGATTTGTCGTAGACGCATCTCTGTGAAAAGAATTAAAATTAATACAGATATGTTATTATTACTTTCGGTTACACGAAAAGGCAAAATTTTATTCATTAACCAGAAATAAAAAAATATTTAACTGCGGTATTAAAATATTAATGGCTAGTATCAGTTTTTAGGCATACCTAAAAGTAGCTTTTAGGATTATTTATGTCTTATTATAACTAATTTTCCTTATAAGAGAAGGTAGATGGTAATCTTCTAAACAAAATTTTCGTGTATGTTCTATCATTTGTGAAGTCCAGTGACGCTTCGTGCCCATACGACACAGGTTCGAGGTTCGATCCCAGGGCTGGGCAAGGTTGACTCAGCCTTTCATAATTTCAGTGGGTAGATAAACTGAGGACCAAGCGTGTTTGGGAACTAAACACTGGGTATTCCGCGTGAGATTGACCACCTAACCGGAACATATGCTTCGCACCCCAGGGCGACTGGTCACGTAAACGGAGATTGGCACCATAGGCCCTGGCTCCCTAGGGGCTATGCCGAACAATGGCCAATTGGATAGGGTGCTGACCTTCGGTTTAGGAGTTCGTGGGTTCAAATCTTACTGTGGCATGGGTGTTCGTAGCCGTTCGGAATCAGCTTTAAGCAGTAGGTCCCGGTCTCATTAGCCCTCGTGTTAAAAAAAATAGACCGTAGTGCTCCAAACCAAATCAACCCTAGGGGCTTGTTGTAATGTACATACAACCTATACACCAGTGTTCGTTACAAGGGGGAAACACAGAATGAATATAATACTTTATATTGAGATTCAGACATTTATTCTATACATTTATTTAAAAATAGATCCTTGGTTATCATAATCATCAATTATTTATATCTTCTATTTACACTATAATTATCACACATATCTTTATAAGGAATTATTATTATTAACAGAGGCCTAAGTCAAATGACTGTAAATATTATTTTATAAATTACCTCCATTAAAGTCACAGGGGAGCAGGCAGGGGCTTTCCTCACGGGCGTACGGGACGAGTTGGTGATGGTGGATCCTTGTCCCACTTCTCTCGACTGCCCACTTCTTCTTCCACTCCACGCTCTCACTACGTTTCCAAACTCCTCACCTCGGTCCCAACGCCCCTTTTTTCTTCTTATCCAATCCCTTGTCTTCGGGAAATTTTCCCACATCAAATGCCCTTCGGGAGTGCAGGTGGGCTCATTAAAGTAGCCCCTTTTTGTTCAAGCTGACATTACTTTTTAGCCCCTGCTCCCATAACTCACGCTTCCAGCTCTGTGCGAGCTTGACCGTTACGCTGTCATTCCGTGATCTATCTTCTCTGCAGGGGTCCCTAAACTTGACGTGAACAATTGGAGTCCTAAATTCCTCTAGCGGCTATGCATGCACGTGCAGACCACCGTAGGAAAGTACCTCGGTACAGGGCTATTGTGCCGAGGAGTTTAATTTAGAGATATCATTTGAAACTCTATCATTTTGATAAACATTTTGCTATTTTCTTTTTGCATTTTGCTCTTAAAATTACTTTTTATTCAGAATTGAAGTCTTGACCAACAAGTTTATCTATTAGCTTCACTTTAATATTTTTGCGTATCATACCAACTAAATCTATTTTTTCGAAGTTTTTAATTTTTAATTGCATGTGACAATGTAATAATGACATTCTGTAAAATTCAAAATTGTTTAAATTATATGTTTGTTCTACTCTGTACAGTTCATATTATAACTAAGAATTAAGATATTCATTAGTATTTTGCAGACATAACTCGGAAATTAATGGGTTAGCTCGCAAGTTCCTGAATTTTACTCTAAAACATTCTTGGTAGATTGAAATAAATTTATAGGAAATAAATGTATTTTTAACATTTAATTTTTAATAATATATGTATTAAATCTTACATATAAATCAGGAAGCTATAATTATTGTAACTTTTAAAGCATATATGTATACGTTAATAATTCAATGATTAATCCTTTGACAAATATGCCCAGTGTGACTGAACAACAGCTTTTATTTCAGGAGCTCCTTTGTATTGTCTTACTGTACATTTTTTTCAAGTCCAATCTTATAGATGTTCAAATAGATGTCAAACTCTAGAAGAAGGAGAAAGAAAAACCAGAGGTTCATACACTTGAAAATTATAAAATACAACAATAACGTGAATAAAACCCATATTTAAATGAATTTTTTTCTTTGATTTAAATTTCCTTTTTTAGTCGAAGTAAATTTCACATAATACACTTCAAAGAGTTTGGAGCTATTGGTTACAAAATTGAATTATAAATCGTAATGAAAATGAAACTATCAATCTATCTCATCTCTTTCTTTCTTTATATATATATATATATATATATATATATATATATATATATATATATATATATGCATCTATACATATATATACATCTATACATACATACATACACACACACACACATATATATATATATATATATATAATTACGTCAGGTTTAAAAATGGGGGTTAAGAATTAAGCAAGTTATAAGTAAAATTATCAGAACTAATTAACGATAACGTAGTAGGACAAAGACACACCCTCGAGCGTAACAATACAGAGTAAAGAAGCTGATGCGGAAATACACAAGTAAATTTGCTCAGATAGCAAAGCCAAAAACTGATTTCTAGACGAGAAATTGGCTGGTAACATCCTCTACGTTGGTCGTCGCAAAATGAGAACAAAGGATATCTGAATGGCATAGCCATGGACAACCGGATTAAAAATAAGAAGTTTTTTATATACGAAATAAAATGTGTCTTCCCTGCCTTAACCACTTGTCCGTGTTAGATTTTTTTTTGTATATAAAAACTATATTTCAATTCTTCTGTCCATGGCTATGGCATTTAGATGTCTTTGTTCTCATTTTGCAAAGATCAGAGTAGAGGATGTTACCAGCCCAATTTCCGCCTAGAAGGGAGTTTTTGGCATGGCTACGTAAACAAATCTACTTGTCTACTTCCGCGTCAGCTTCTTTACTCTGTATAGTTCCACTCGAGGGTGTGTCTTTCTCCTATTATGCTATCGTTAATGAGTTCCAACTAATTTTATTTATAACTAGCTTAATTCTTAACCCACTTTTAAACCTCTCTCTCTCTCTCTCACACACAAACACACACACACACACACACACACACACACACATGTATATATATATACATACATATACATATATATATATGCATATATATATATATATATATATATATATATATATATATATATATATATATATATATATATATATATATATATATATATATATATATATATGCATATATTTTTTAACATATAATAGCTGTAACGGATTCACAGACTTTGTGAATCTCTGGCAGTAACTCTGTATTTACAAACAAGACACTGGCATCAAAATAGTGTTGCTTACACTGGTTTTCTGACTACATGCATTTCATTTTCCCAATAAACTATTTTAGAAACATTTATTCCTTAAAAATTAAAAACATAGTTGTTACTTTACAAACAAAAATACGTTATCGCGGGAGAAAAAAGTTTTATTACTTTCAATGTTCATCAGAAATCTAAAAATAATTATACCAAAAATTGTAATTTGCACGAACATCGGTTATTTCTGCACTGTTTTGCTATAGGTGGAGAGAATGTGAAATATATAGAAAACAAATTACGAAAATCACAAGTTCAGTAAAATATAAGGATGTACCTGTACTCTTCATTCAGTCACACGTTTTGGGTGTCCCCTTATCATTATGGGACGAATGGTAAAAGAAATTTACTTATATTTAATGATGTTGTTATATGATTTATTTATGTAGTAATAGCTTAAGTATATTAGCATACAAAATGTCATCTAAAATGGTTTTAAGAAGTTAATGAATAATTTTCAAAAAATAGCACTAGACAGATATTTAAATAAAAAATTTGTAAAAATCATTGAAATATTAAAGTTTCGGATATTGATTCTCTTCTAGAGTTATTTTGACTCCTTCCTCCTTTCCCCACTTTGTACGAAAATAAAACAAGAAATCGCCTTCTAATGCGCAACGAAATAGTTTGGTCGGTTTAATTGCTTTGGGGTCGAATACTTACGATATTCTCGTATACCTACTTAATGAGGAAAAGATTCCTACTTTGAGGTTCCAAAAGGGAATTGAATCGGTTCGGGGAGTTTTATGCCGGGGTAATGAGGGGTGTCACTAAAAGTAATATGACTAACTCCCGCTGAATACGCGTGAAATGTGTAAATCTCCAATTTATTCGAAAACAAATAGGGTCACTAACTGTTAACGTGCTCGGGAAAAGCTTTATGTTAGAATTGGTTGTTTGAACAACAGGGGAAAAGAGTTTGAATAACAAAATGATAGCTGATTATTAGTTGTCCCAGATCATTAAAGTACTAGAAGACGCGTAGGCAGAAATTTCTGAGGAATAAAATAAAAATACTTACTATATTTGTTAAAAGGACAAAAATATTATTCAAGAATCAAATTTAATCCGATTTCACTCCGTTTTATCCCTTTAACCCTTTGCCTTAAAACAACGTATGGGAGACGTGATCGTACTGCTGTGCCTAAAATGAAAACCTCGTATCACACACGTGATGATTCTGTCTGGCCAAAAGTGAAAAGCTCGTGTCAGACACGTGATGATTCTTTCTGGCCAAAAGTGAAAAGCTCGTATCAGACGTATTATTGTTTTTAGGCGATAAAGTTTTTGTTTTTGCGTTATTGTTTGTTACAGTTACAATAGAGTTCCAAACTAAACAAGCTGTTCTGTTGGCTAATGGAAAATTCAGAGAATCTGCAGGCCCCGTAACAAGGCTGATTCTGAATATATAGCTTTCACTGTACTGCGATTTTGTATTTATTTATATGCATTTATCTTGTAATTATTATCAATTTTTTTATTTTAATTTATTTTATTTTAATTTTATGATTTTTACATTTTTGGAATTTCCAGTGTAATTTTGTCTGTTTTGTATTTGTACGTGTTAGTTTGAGATATTTTTACTGTATTTACTATACTGCACTGTATATTAAGAGCTGTTGTGGATTGTACAACCGGGGACACCCAAAAAATCTTAAACCTTTGTTTTAAGGTAGATGGTCCTCGTTGGTGCAGACAAATAGAGTTGGTTGTTTATTCTTAGGCGTAATTGCAATAAATTATTATATTGTATGCTATAAATAACTAACTGTTGGTGCTTAATAAATTCTTAAAAAATCTAAAAATTTAACCTAATGGCAGAAAGGAAAATTGATACTAATAACGTGGCTGGAAAGTGTCCTGATTACACCTTAGAAACTGAAACAGATACCGATTTGGATACATCTGATGATAGCATTGTAGTTTTTCCTGTAAAAAAAACGTGTGAAAAATTTAGTTAGTCATGAAACTGCTTCTGGGCACGACGCATGAAAAAAGTTTCATCGAAAGTGGCACACTCAAACATTGCTCGATTTGTAAGGCAAGAGGTTAATAATTGCATTATGAACACTACAAATTCAGTCGTTACATTGTAACAGTAATATACACTATATTGCCAATGGTAATCGGTCACTTGCGATTTTAGACATTTTGTTGAATATCTAGAAAAATACACGAGGAATTATCCTGAAACCCCAGACATGTAAACAGGATGGCAGACGTCATATATTTCAGTAAGAATTTTTCGCAAAACCCTATAGGGGACCTTCAACAAATTAAAGAAAAACGAATATGTTTTGGATAACCCTGTAAAAAGTAATGTGTAAAAAGCGTTGAAACTTACCACATGATTAGGATGCTTCGTGTATTAATTTGTGTTCATTGTAATGAGGATAGCACGTATACTCGTGGAGAAATTGAGGTTTTTATAAAAACAATTCTAAATTTCTCTAAGTGCTTTGCTTATAATTAGCAGTCTTCATTGGCAATACAGTGTTCCCTCGCCACTTCACTTCATGTTTTGTGGTTTCAGTGCTTCGCGGGTTTTTACAAAATATTTATCAAAAAATAAAAATGAAAAAATACAACAATATCGGCAGCCACATTGAGGAAAGGAGAGTGGTTTTATGTTGATGCTCGAGATAGAAGGATCCCTGCATGTCAAAAGAAGAGATGAGTTGATTCAGAGTACATACCACGGGCTCTTGAGATGAAAAAGTCTGCAAGTGAAGAAGAAAATGAAGAGGAAGAACAAGAACAAACTGAAAGGAGTAGCCTTACCCTAGAAAATCTGCAACAATTGTGCAACATGGTAAGAATTTGAACAAGACATTGGCGACAATATGGTTCGAGCTGTCGAGTTTAGCAATCGCTTTGACTGGTTATGTCCTTGTACAGAGGAATTTTGAAGGAAAAGGAAAAACAAATACAACTACCCATCACCGTGTTTCTCTCCAAGGTAAAACTCCCAGGCTCTACCGTCTGCCCCTCCAGCACAAGAGTCTCCGAGTGATCCTAAACTTCTACGAGTTAAGTGAGAGCCTCTCCTCCGCCACCAACACAACACTCTTCACCTCTCTCAGAAAGCAATGTTGATTCATGTTTATTACTCTATACAGTTTTTTATTTAACTATATTAATTAGCGCTGACACGTTTAAATAAATACGTATACTGTTTGATTTTTTGTCTTAAATGTGTAAAGTATAAATACTGTTTACATATTTAAAACATTCGTATACCCACATACACGAAAATTCCTAGGGGCAAATCCTATTCCGCGGTTTTTTCAGATTTTGCGGAAGGTTCTGTTCCCAATTAACCGCGAAAAATGAGGGATCACTGTACAGTGTATATTCAAACATTCACGTTTCTATGAGTTTTGGTTTTTCTAAAGACGTTTAGTTATAGCTAATCAAAGACTAATTATAATTTTTCTGGCTGCTTGGTTGGTTTGGAGCACTATGGTCTATAATTTCGCTACACGAGGACTAAATGGGCTGTGACGTACTGCGTAAAGCAGATTATGAACGGTTACAAACTACAATTCCAGAAATGGAATTAGAACCCACAAACCCAGTATTGAACTGCAGTGCACTACCGATTGAACCTTTGTTTGGCTACTTCTGTTTTCTTTTGTAAATAGCAAATTAACTTTAGCTGACTTTCAAGAATGGTAAAAGTCTTCTTTACAGCCTATTACGTTACAGATTTATGAAACTAAGGGAATTAAGGGAATTTACCCTTTTAATTTTGATAATGGTTTTGATTAAGTATGGATTTCAGGACATATAAAAAAAGATTAGATTTATTGCGATTAACTTTAGATTCTGTCTTTTAAAACGCACTTTCAATCAAAACAGTAGCAGATAAAACACTATTTTTTTTTCTCACCGAAAAGTTAAATGCTGTGGATCTTGGATTTATAAAAATATTCTTAAAGAAGCAATTTATAAATAAACTTGAAAAATATATAGGGAATGAACTTAAATCTTTAAAAACAAATGTCTGAAAGATGAACTACCTTATTGTCTATATTTGGATATTTTATTAAATTTTAAAATAAAAATACCCAAAATATAAGGCAATGATACAATTAGTGATCAGCTGAAAATTATTATATTTGAAATATCTGTAATACTAGACTCAGGACTCGAGTTTGTGTTACATGGATACCTGCAATTTTTTATGGCGCTAAGGAGCGAAGACGGACACATCGAGAGAGGGCAGACAAGCCCTATTCCAGCGAGGTGAAAATTCACCAGGAGGGGGAAGGATGCCCACGCCATCTGCGGAGAAAGACATTTCCCCATGGAGGCAAAATTCTGACCAAGAGGAAGGGATTCCACCCCGGATCTCGCGAACAGCAGTGGAGAGATGCCCGCTTGGAATGATAGAGAACGGACATTTCATGAAGGAGAGCTGAGGCCGAGAGAGGTGCTTTCCGCTCGGCACTATTTGGTTATTCTCGGTGTTGTTTTTCAGCCATGTTTTGTGGTTAACCATGTTCAATGTACAGATGCTCAACAAAATTTGTAAATAATAAATATATAGTCAAGGATTTTGTGTCTGCAATAATTACTTGTTATCAAGATAAGCTATCAGCGTACCCACGATACCTGCTCCAGTAACAATAGGCGAGCAGGTACAGAAACGAGGAATGCGGTCATTGACAAAGACAGCCTCAGACGCACACTTTATATTACAATTCTGAAAATGCGAGATTTATGCCATTATTCCAATGACGGATTGTGACAGTGACAATTGTACCAAGACGTTTGTTATGTAGGATTTCAAATAATAACAACTCTCATTAAATCAAAAAGTAATATCTATTGCCCAATATTTTTAAATAAATATTTTTATGTGTATTGTATTGAATGTCATATACAGGGTCTTCCCTCTTTCATTTCCCTACAAAATACTCCATCTTTTAAAGAGTAAAAAATCTTTAAAATCCGGTCCTTGTCAAAATAAGTAAGATACAGCTTTTAGGCATTGGACTTTCGGAGTTCGAATCTCCCAGCTAACATGATTGTTTATAGGCGCTCTGAGTCGATTTTAATAGGCTCCTGTCTTAATAGGCCCAGAGTGTCTAAAAAATCTATTAACTAATTAACTGCTCATTACACTGCACAACAAACATTTTGTTTTGTTTTTCCTGGTTCTAAATAGCCGATATCTTACGAACTTTGGTCTGGAAAAAACAAATATAGCGATGAATTTGAT
>CM063506.1:22172443-22187443 GCA_032207245.1 Pardosa pseudoannulata
TACATTTAACATATTTGATTCAATTTTAAAAACTTAAAGTTGATTTATCAGAGTGTTCTTTTTATTCATAGCTCTATTCAAAATACTAAAACTTAAACAGATATGAATTGTTTGATATTTTAACACATAATTAAAAATGTCTAAGGGAAGATTTTACCCGAAGTATTAAATACAAAAATTATGTAAATGTATCTATGCTTTGCATTTTACTCTTTGTAAGGAATTTGGATTCCACGCAATCTACAGGGTGTTTCAAAAATGATCGATCTATTTGAAAAATCAATAAAAACTAAACGGACAGTGATATAAATACACAGTTTATTGCAATATGCTTGGGACAATATTAAATTTTTAGGCAGATAAACTTTCTAAATTAGTTACACTGTTCCACAACAGATGACGCTGCAGTCGGGAAAAATCTGAAACACGATATTTTCCATACGCAGCAATAATATGGCTTATTATCAGAACGAAATTATCAGAAACCCGTGTAAACGTCTCAGGCGGGATGGTTTCACATGAAGAACAGATGTACTGTTCCAGTTATTTCAATTGACTCTGGATAGTGGCAGTACACCTGTTATTTTATGCGTCCCCACAGACAAATATTGTAGTTTAGATTTTTCCAGAATACAGCGCCATCTGTTGTGAAATATTGTAACTAATTTTAAAGTTTATCTGCCTGAAAATTTACTATTGTCCCAAGCATATCGCAATAAAATTACATTCTATTTTTTTATATGTATTTTATTGATTTATTTATTATATACCGTTTTTTATTATTTTGTATTTGTAAAAATATACCCTTTATAAAATCACCATTTTAGTGCAGTTGACGTGTATACATGTCACGTAAAATAAAAATTACCATACAATATAAAAACTCAATTTCTATGATTTTTAGTACAAATGTAATTTAGAGTTGTGTTTTCTTTATAATATGAGTAGGCCTGCTGTATTTTTTTAAAGTTAAACTTTCCGATTTAGATTTTATTTCCCTTAGAATATATTGCTTTTTCAAAATGAATTAAGATTATTTTCCTCCATGCTTCAGGTATTCTCTGTACTTTACTGGTGCTCAACCTGTAAAGCAACCTCTCAGCGGTACAGCTTTTTGAAAAATACTGCAGTTTAATTATCTGAATTTCTTTAAAATATTTTCTAAAGTTTTACGTCTTTATGAGATTTGCGAATTAGTTGTCAATATTTGTAAATTTTCTATGATAAGTCTTTTTCATTTTATTTATATACCATTTTTAACAGTCAGTTACTACTATGTTTTATCTAATAAAAATGAAAGATTTAACATTTTGGTACCAATGTACTTTCCCATGATGGTCAGCACGTGCAACCACAGTATTGGAATAAATTTCCAAGAAGAATTTAGATGCAGCTATTGACTTCGAGTTTTAGTGGGGACCCCTGCGGAGGAGTTATAGATCACGGAGTGGCACAAGTGTTACGGTCAAGCTCAGACAGTGTTGTAGCCGTGAGATAAGGGGGCTAAGAAATAATGTCAGCTTTCACAAAAGGAGCTATTTTAATGAGCCCACCTGCACTCCCGAAAGGGTTCAGATGTGGCATAATGTCACCAGCAAGTGATTGGCAAAGAAAAAAAGGGGCATTAAAACCGAGGTGATGAGTTGTGAATGAGAATGAAAACAAGAAATCGAAGTCGGGTTTCAAGATTTGCTGGACATCGAAATCCCGTGTCCGCACGCCCGCACCGACATCGAGCTGGTTGATAGCCCCAGCATGCTCCCCTGTAATTACTCGAAACTTAATAATAACCATAATTATTACCTTGGGTTTCAGAATCTTTAGATTAAGGAATAACGTATCGGAAAACTAAAAGAAAATTGTAATGAATTGTTGGACATTGATGAATGTCGATTTATGAGTGCTATATATATTAATCCAGAAATAATATCTGTAAATAATTAGTGTACATAATAAATGTTTTAGTTCAAATATAATCTATTATATTTTTATATTTTTTATAAAATTTATTTGTTATTTTTTAAAAATAAATTAGATTTATAAATAAAGCATACTATTTTAAAAATTAAAATTAACAACTTATTTTTAGAGAACGAACATTTGTTAAAATTGTATTTTACAAACATTAGAAAACGTTAGTTTTGTATTTAGTTATGATATTAAATTAGAAACTTATTTTTTACGTCAAATGGAAGATAATTGTTCTTGTTATTTTTTTAACCTAAACTACATTAATATCAGCAATGTTTTTTTTATGCCCTAATAAAAGTTAATTATATTTTTTTAAAATTTTGTTTTTGAGATAATAAGAAATAATATCACAAAAATTTTTTTCAAATTTCATATGATAATTATATTTTTTAAAAATTAGAAAAAAAAAAAATAAAATAATAAAAAATAAAAAAATTAAAAAAAATTAAAAAAATTTTTAAAAAAAAAAAAAAAACTAAAAATAAAAAATAAATAATAAAAAAAAAAAAAAAAAAAAAGAAATATGTAGGAAATGATGAATACAAAAAAAAATAAAAAAAAAACAATTATATTTTTTAATTTCAATTTCTCAAGAGTTTTTAATTTTTTTTAATTTTGCATCTGAAGGATACCTTTAAAATTTTCTTAAGGAATAAAAAATATATTTTAATTCAATTTCATATAAGAATTTAGTTTTTTAAAATTTAGACTTTCATTATTTGGCAAAATCTATTCTGTCACCATTTATACGGCAGTTGACATGCATATACATCATTGATTGATTTTAATTTCAATTAGCGTAAGGGATTTTTAAAAATAAAACCCACTGTAGAATGATTAAGAAGAATATTTGACTTAGTATATATAATTATATATGTATGTAGTTGCTTAGTAACTCTTAAGGTTTTCATCTGTACAATTGTTAGAAAGAAAGTGGGACAGTAAGAACAGGTTGTCATTTTGAGAAATAAATATCGCAAATGAGGAAATGAATTGCAGCGGGAGGAAGAAAAAGAAAACCCAGGATAAAAGAAGAGAAACTTTATTCAGACAATCCAAAAAAGATCAGCGACACGTGTATGTGACACAAAAGTACAAATTGTCTGTAATTCCGTTATACAGCTAGGAAAAATAAAACTTAATAAAACACACTAAAGCCGGAATGAATTTTTCCTTTTATCTCTGTCGACAAGTAGAATGTGGGTTAAAATTACTCTGTTATCAGAGACTGGAACGTGAGATTACAAATTGCGGAGCTTAACTTTATTGTGAAATTATGTAAAGTTTGTGAGTCAACTATGACACTTATTTACCAGAAAAGATAAATTTTGAATTACATAAATATTAGAAAATATATTTTAACATTTAATTAAAACTAAATGTCCGTTTTTTCTAAGATCTTCAATACTATAAATACAAATAATATACTTTGTTTTACAGCATGATAAATGCTAAAACTACTAAAAGTTTCCTAAAAGTATTTTGAAATATTTTGATATATTTTAGATATATTTAGATATATTTTAGAATTATATATATTTACAGAATCCCTTATATAATAATATCCTAAGTTATCTGTCCGTCTGTCCTCGAATTTCTGAAGCGGTTGGACCTGGAATGGATAGAGGCATCCATATTGGATTTTGATCAGTTAGGGTTAGCTACGTTTGAAATCTACCTCTTACCCCGTTTTGTAGCATTTAATGCCATTATTTCAAACCCTGTTATCATGGTTAAGGTTTAGTTTGGTTTGCAGCGCTGCGGTCTACTGTTTTGCACACGAGGGCTAATGACACCGGGACCTACTGCTTAAAGCCGATTCCGAACGGCTACGAACATCCATGCCATAGTGGGATTCGAACCCACGAACTCCGGTACCGACTATCAGCGCCCTAACCAATCGGACAGCGTTCGGTGTTTTCACGGTTAAGAGCAGGCGATTAAATTTATCAATATATCACTTAATAAATAGGTAAAAATAACATTTTTTATTACATTAAGACATTCCTTTAACCATCTCATTTAATCAATTCTTATTTTAAATTATTTAAATATCGTCTGCATTATTTTCATACGTTTTATCACTAAACTTAGATATTACGTAAATAGTTTTCTTTTATATTTGGCTTAAATAATAAATTAGTAACATATGTGATAGTTTTAAATTTAATAATCGATTATTCTTTGTAGCAATGAAAACTTTAACACCGTTATTAACAACAAATTATTTTCATAAAAGTTTAGGAGTCTGTTTCACATACTAATAAATATTTAGCGTTTAAGTTATATATCTTTGAAAAATAATAAGTTTATTCGTGTGTTTGTTTTTTATACATAACCACACTGTTTGACTAAATGATTTCTGGAAAATTAAAAAATTTACTGATCCCTCCATATAACGGGCTAAATGCTAAAAATATTTAACTAAATAATAACTTAATAAATTAGATATATTTTTTTGCTTATTATACACACATTTTGAGAGTTATTGTGTACGTGAATAAATCTAATGTTTTTTCATTTCGCGTTTGAAGTTTGTCCTTTATAAAAATGAGTTTTTATGTATGTAAAAGCCAAATACTTTTATTATCAGTCGTAATAAAGAAATTGGTAAAGTACTTGTAAAGTAGTAATTTTTTTTTATTTCACGATATACCTATAACAGCTGTCAAAATGAAGATTTGTGATTAACCCTTTAATGCCTGGAGTATCATTTTAGATACGGCTAAAAATAGCTTGTAGAGTTTTTATGTTTTCGTTACAAATTTTCCTTTTGAGAGTAGGTAATGGGCAATCTTATAAATAATCTACGACATTTTCAAGTAATTTCTATTATTTATATTTTTTTCATTTAGATGTGGATTTTATGATTTTTCGATCAGCACTCATAAATTTACTTTTTTGTTTTTTTCGGGCAGTCCGGGGGGTGGGTCGGGCGGGGGGGGTCGCCGCGGGCGTCGGGGCGTCGGGGGGCGGCGGGGGCGGGGCGGGGGGGGTGCGAGACCAGGTTTTACCAGACAGAAAAAAAGAATCATGACAAATTTGCTTTTTCAATTACGCTACAGCATTTTGCAGAGATTATTTTACCTGCAATATCAAATAAATCTTTTTCAGGAAGTTTTTAGTTTTTTTATAAATGTCACTCTATGTTTAAAACGATAACTGATCACTAACGTGACATGCTCTAGTATTCAAAATTGTTTGCTCTTCAAATTTATTTCGTTCTGTACAGTCCATGTTAACTTAGATTTAAGATAGGCTCCGAAATGTAATCCGCAGAAATGACTTGGACATTAAAGGGTTAAAAAAGACGTTAAATCTTTCAAAACGACCACATTTCTACAATACTTTTCTACAATATTCTTTACTGATCTAGCTTAAATCTGTGTAAAATCATTAAATACTGTTAGTTTGTATTACTCAGTGAATGAAAATTACTAATCATTGAATACTTTTAAATTTTATAGCTCTCAGAAGTAAAACTATTAGCCTTATCAGTAATTAGTGTAAGAATAATATTAATTATATCTTTAAAATAGATTAAAGAAAATTTTCGGATCCAAAACATTAGAACACTGCTTTAAAACACAGTATTAAAAATATATAGGAATAAAATTCGCGATCGGTAAGAATTGCTTTCTGTTGTGTAGACAGTTTACAGTCTTTTTGGTTCATCAAACATTTAATATTTTTTTAAAATACATTACCAGAGGGAGAGAAAGATATTTTAAAAATAAACAGATAACATTCAAACGCTTTGAATGCACCATTTGAAAACTATGTATTACGCATTATTCAAATTATTTGTTTCAATGTGGAATGAAAGAATGCAGATAAGCTTCTATTATGTTAGATTTCAGAACTGCCACTTTAAAACTAAAAAAACCCGTAGCTGTTAAGTTATAAAGAGGTTGATGGCTTTAATATTCTGCTGAAAATATAAAAATTTTTGAATGAATTCATAAGGGTTTTCTATTTTAAATACATGTAGTCCTGAATAAGATGACGAAATTTTAAACAGTGAAATTAAAAGGTTTCAATTAATTTTAAAATATTTGTCAAGTATAGTTTTTAAGGAAGTAATGGTAATAGTAATGGCATTTCTGCATATACAAAATTAAAACAAAAGAATAAACTTTTGTTCTAATAAAGAATATGTGAAGTTATTGTATTAAGATTTTTCAATGCATAACCTATCGGAAATAAAATAGTTGATCAACGTGGATTAATAATTACATATTTTTATATACATATATCAACAGAAAAGTATTTATTTTCAAAAAAAATTAGTGCAAAGTATACATTTGTGAAAATCAAGAAAATGCCACTTTATGATTGTAAATGGCTTTGGAGAGAAACTAACAGGTTTAGTAAGCAATTACCATTCTACTGACTTTCAGCAGCAAATTACTTATATGCCAAAGAAACTTCGAGACAGCTGTCGACGCAGTATTTTTCAGAATTCAATACACCTACCGGAAAACTATAATAAAAGCTCACCTTTCAGTTAATATAGAGATTGGGCGCATGATGTCAGAAGCAGCAAAAATTGCAGCTCAACTTCCTCGTTGGCAAAACATTTGAACTTCCTACGGATTGTGCATGTTATTGGGGTTTTAATTGAGTCAATTATCTTAAAATTGTAATAAGCTGTTGTACGTGTAGCTGTACTAAGCGTTTCAAAAAAGGTGAAATTATTGGATTTTATTGCTTTTCTAAAGATTCTACATAGCGAATGCTTTGGATAAAAGCTTTGAAAAGGCAACACTGCACTCCACGTTGTTCGATAATTTGAGGCAAACATTTTCAGAGTGGTAATAAAACGTTAACCTTACTGTAATGTAATAGATTATATACAATTATTATGCTCTAAGAATTTTTTTGTCATTACTAAGTTTTTTTTTCATATTTCTAATGTATTTTCTATGCTTTTGTAAGAAGTACTATACATATAAATGTAATTATTTTTTTGTCCTTAAAATGATCAGGTTTTGTACATTTTTTATTAGATTCTTATTTATGTAATTGTTTATTGTACCTATTATCATAATCAAAGTAGTTATACTTTAATTATGATACTTAATAGTACTGTGTAAAGCGTTTCATTTTTAAAAAATATATATAGTTTTGTAAGTGCTAAACAAAATCTAGTTTGAATTACTCATCCACTTTCTGGTGTTGTTTTTGCCAATGAAAAGTTGAGTTGTAGCCAGCACTCGTATATGTTTACAAACATGCACTTTCTCTATATAGAGAGCTGCAACAAAGAGTTAATGTTTTGGGATAAATAACGTGAAATTTATTGCTTATATAACATAGACTAAAAGCTGATATTGGTAGGCTATAAGCGGAATATTATTTTGGTTATTTTAATTTAGAATATAGATTTTCTAGTGCCTTATAAACTAAAGTTTTGAAGAATTTTTTTATTATTGCTAAGTTTTTTTTCATATTTCTAAAGTATTTTCTATGCTTTTGCAGGAAGAAATGTAAGTATAAATATAATTTTTTTTTGTCCTTAACTATTAACAGGCTTTGCACATTTTTTATTAGATTCTTATTTATGTAATAGTTTATTGTACCTGTTAACATGGTCAAATTAGTTATATTTTGATTATGATACTTAATAGTACTGTAATGTATAGTTATGATACTTAATAGTACTAATATTTAATTTTTTAAAATATATATATAATTTTGTGCTAAAAAAAGTTCTAAAAAACCTATTTTAAATGACTTGGCCAATTTCTGATGCTTCCTTCCCCTTCTCTTAAATAAAATTTAGTTTTGTTGTATAAGTGATCCATATCGAAGCTCATAAGGTACAATGAAAACAAGCCATGCTTTGCCAAAGAAAAAGTTCAGGTGTAGTCAGCATTCGTATTTGTTTACAAGCATACACTTTCTCTATATAGAGAGCTTCAACAAAGAGTGAATATTTTGGGATAAATAACGGGAAATTTATTGCTTATTTAGTATAGACTAAAAGCTAATATTTATAGGCTATAAGTGGAATACTATTTTGGTTATTTTAATTTAGAATATAGATTTTCTAGTGCCTTATAAACTAAAGTTTTGAAGAATTTTTTTTTATATTGCTAAGTTTTTTTTTTTATATTTCTAAAGTATTTTCTATGCTTTTGTAAGAAGGACTGTAAGTATAAATGTAATTTTCTTTTGTCCTTAACTATTAACAGGCTTTGCACATTTTTATCAGATTCTTATTTATGTAATAGTTTATTGTGCTGTTAACATGGTCAAATTAGTTATACTTTAATTATGATACTTAATAGTACTGTAATGTATAGCTATGATACTTAATAGTACTAATATTTAATTCTTTAAAAATATATATAATTTTGTAAGTGCTAAAAAAAATCTGTTGAATTACTTGGCCAGTTTCTGATGTTTCCTTCCCCTTCCCTTGAATAAAATTTAGTTTTATTGTATACATGATCCATATCGAAGCTTTTAAGATACAATGAAAACAAGCGATGTTTTGCCAACGAAAAGTTGAGTTGTAGTCAGTTGTTTACAAACATGCACTTTCTCTATATAGAGAGCTGCAACAAAGAGTTAATGTTTTGGGATAAATAACGTGAAATTTATTGCTTATATAACATAGACTAAAAGCTGATATTGGTAGGCTATAAGCGGAATATTATTTTGGTTATTTTAATTTAGAATCTAGAATTTCTAATGCCTTCTGAACTAAAGTTTTGAAGAATTTTTTTTTTATATTACTAAGTTTTTTTTTTATATTTCTAAAGTATTTTCTATGCTTTTGTAAGAAGAACTGTAAGTATAAATGTAAATTTTTTGTTCCTTAAAATGACCAGGCTTTGCACATTTTTATCAGATTGTTATTTATGTAATGGTTTATTGTGCCTGTTTACATATCAATTAGTTATACTTTATATGATACTTAGATACAATCAAGCAATGTAATGTAGTGCAGTTATGATACATTGTTTACAAGTATTCTCATATTTTTTTATAAATATAATTTATTGCTTATTTAGTATAGACTAAAAGCTAAATTTGAGGCTATAAGCACTATTTTGGTTATTTTAATTTAGATAGATTTTCTAGTGCCTTATAAACTAAATTTGAAGAATTTTTTTATTATTACTAATTTTTTTTTTCATATTTCGAAGTATTTTCTATGCTTTTGTAAGAGGAACTGTACATAAATGTAAATTTTTTGTCCTTAAAATGACAGGTTGCACATTTTATCAGAGTCTTATTTATGTAATGGTATTGTCTGTTTACATAATCAATGTAGTTATACTTTATATGATACTTAATAGTAATAAATAGTTTGATACTTAATATTACTATATTTCATAAATATATATATAATTTTGTAAGTGCTAAAATCTATTTTGACTTACTTGAACATGTTTCCTTCCCCTTCTCTTAAATAAAATTTAGTTTTATGTATATACATGATCCATATCGAAGATAAGTACAATGAAAACAAGCAATGTTTTGCCAATGAAAAGTTGAGTTGTATCCAGCACTAATTTGTTTACAAGCATGTACTTTCTCTATATAGAGAGCTGCAACAAAGAGTGAATCTTTTGGGATAAATAATGAAATTTATTGCTTATTTTAGTATAGACTAAAAGCTAATATTTATAGGCTATAAGTGGAATACTATTTTGGTTATTTTAATTTAGAATATAGATTTTCTAGTGCCTTATAAACTAAAGTTTTGAAGAATTTTTTATATTGCTAAATTTTTTTTTCATATTTCTAAAGTATTTTCTATGCTTTTGCAGGAAGAAATGTAAATAAAATGTAAATTTTTTTTGTCCTTAAAATAAAATTTTGCACATTTTTATTAGATTCTTATTTATGTAATAGTTTATTGTACCTGTTAACATGGTCAAAATTAGTTATACTTTAATTATGATACTTAATAGTACTGTAATGTATAGTTATGATACTTAATAGTACTAATATTTAATTTTTTAAAATATATATATAATTTTGTAAGTGCTAAAAAAATATATCTTGAATTACTTGGACAGTTTCTGATGTTTCCTTTCCCTTCCCTTAAATAAACTTTAGTTTTATTGTATACGTGATCCATATCGACTCTCGTAAGATACAATGAAAACAAGCAATGTTTTGCCAACGAAAATTCAGGTGTAGTCAGCATTCGTATTTGTTTACAAGCATACACTTTCTCTATATAGAGAGCTTCAACAAAGAGTGAATATCTTTTGGGATAAATAACGGGAAATTTATTGCTTATTTAGTATAGACTGAAAGCTAACTTTTGTGGGCTATAAGCGGAATACTATTTTGGTTATTTTAATTTAGAATATAGATTTTCTAGTGCCTTATAAACTAAAGTTTTGAATAATTTTTTTTATTATTGCTAAGTTTTTTTTTCATATTTCTAAAGTATTTTCTATACTTTTGCAGGAAGAAATGTAAGTATAAATATAATTTTTTTTTGTCCTTAAAATGATTAACAGGCTTTGCACATTTTTATTAGATTCTTATTTATGTAATAGTTTATTGTACCTGTTAACATGGTCAAATTAGTTATACTTTAATTATGATACTTAATAGTACTGTAATGTATAGTTATGATAACTTAATAGTACTAATATTTAATTTTTTAAAATATATATATAATTTTGTAAGTGCTAAAAAATCTATTTTGAATTACTTGGCCAGTTTCTGATGTTTCCTTCCCCTTCTCTTAAATAAAATTTAGTTTTATTGTATACGTGATCCCTATCGACGCTTATAAGATACAATGAAAACAAGCGATGTTTTGCCAACGAAAAGTTTCAGGTGTAGTCAGCATTCGTATTTGTTTACAAGCATACACTTTCTCTATATAGAGAGCTTCAACAAAGTGTGAATATTTTGGGATAAATAACGGGAAATTTATTGCTTATTTAGTATAGACTAAAAGCTAATATTTATAGGATATAAGTGGAATACTATTTTGGTTATTTTAATTTAGAATCTAGATTTTCTAGTGCCTTATAAACTAAAGTTTTGAAGAATTTTTTTATTATTGCTAAGTTTTTTTTTCATATTTCTAAAGTATTTTCTATGCTTTTGCAGGAAGAAATGTAAGTATAAATATAATTTTTTTTGTCCTTAACTATTAACAGGCTTTGCACATTTTTATTAGATTCTTATTTATGTAATAGTTTATTGTACCTGTTAACATGGTCAAATTAGTTATACTTTAATTATGATACTTAATAGTACTGTAATGTATAGTTATGATACTTAATAGTACTAATATTTAATTTTTTAAAAAATATATATAATTTTGTAAGTGCTAAAAAATCTATTTTGAATTACTTGGCCAGTTTCTGATGTTTCCTTCCCCTTCCTTTAAATAAAATTTAGTTTTATTGTATACGTGATCCATATCGAAGCTGATAAGATACAATGAAAACAAGCGATGTTTTGCCAACGAAAAGTTGAGTTGTAGCCAGCACTCGTATTTGCTTACAACCATGCACTTTCTCTATATAGAGAGCTTCAACAAAGAGTGGATATAGTTATACTTTAAATATGATACCTAATAGTAAGGTAATATATAGTTATGATACTTAATAGTACTAATATTTAATTTTTTTAAAATATATATATAATTTTGTAAGTTGTAAAAAATTTATTTTGAATTACTTGGCCACATTCTGGTGTTTCCTTCCTCTTTTCTTAATTAAAATTTAGTTTTATTGAATACGTGATCCATATCGAAGCTCCTAAGATACAATGAAAACAAGCAATGTTTTGCCAACGAAAAGTTGAGTTGTAATCAGCTCTTGTAATTGTTTACAAACATGCACTTTCTCTATATAGAGAGCTGCAACAAAGAGTTAATGTTTTGGGATAAATAACGTGAAATTTATTGCTTATATAACATAGACTAAAAGCTGATATTGGTAGGCTATAAGCGGAATATTATTTTGGTTATTTTAATTTAGAATCTAGAATTTCTAATGCCTTCTGAACTTAAGTTTTGAAGATTGTTTTCATTAAAATTAAATTTCCTTTCATATTTTTAAAGTATTTTCTATGCTTTTGTAAGAAGAACTGTACTTATAAATGTAATTTTTTTTGTCCTTAAAATGATAAGTTTTGTATATTTTTATTAGATTCTGTTTTATGTAATAGTTTATTGTGCCTGTTAACATAATCAAAAGTAGTTATACTTTGATTATGATACTTACTAGTACTGTGTAAAGTGTTAATTTTTTAAAATATATATATATATAATTTTGTAAGTGCTAAAAACACTATTTTTAATTACTTGCCCACTTTCTGGTGTTTTCTTTCCCTTTCCTTTATTAAAATTTAGATTTATTTTATACGTAATCCATATCGAAGTTCATAAGATACAATGAAAAAAAGCAATGTTTTGCCAACGAAAAGTTGAGTTGTAGTCAGCACTCGTATTTGTTTAAAACATGCCCTTTCTCTATAGAGAGCTGCAACAAAGAGTGTATCTTTTGGGATAAAGAACGGGAAATTTATTGCTTATATAGCATAGACTGAAAGCTGATGTTTGTGGGCTATAAGCGGCATACTATTTTGGTTATTTTAATTTAGAAGCTAGATTTTCTAGTGCCTTATAAACTAGAATTTTTTTATTATGACTAAGTTTTTGTTTCATACTTTTAAAGTATTTTCTATGCTTTAGTCAGAAGTACTGTACCTATAAATGTAATTTTTTTGTCCTTAAAATGATCATGTTTTCCACATTTTTATTAGATTCTGATTTATGTAATAGTTTATTGTGCCTGTTAACATAATCAAAGTAGTTATACCTTCTTTATGATACTTAATAGTACTGTAATGTATAGTTATGATACTTAATAGTACTAGTAATTAATTTAATATATATATATATATATAATTTTGTAAGTGATAAAAAATCTATTTTGAATTACAATGAAAAACAAGCAATGTTTTGCCAACGAAAAGTTGAGTTGTAGTCAGTATGGTATTTGTTTACAAGCATACACTTTCTCTATATAGAGAGCTGCAACAAAGAGTGGAATTTTTTGGGATAAATAATTGGAAATTTATTGCTTATATAGCATAGACTAAAAGCTAATATTTGTAATCTATATGCGGAATACTATTTTGGTTATTTTAATTCCGAATCTAGATTTTCTAGTGCCTTCTAAAACTAAAGTTTTGAAGAATTTGTTTATTATCACTAATTTTTTTTTTCATATTTCTAAAGTATTTTCTATGCTTTTGCAAGAAGAACTGTAATTATAAATGTAATTTTTTTTGTCCTTAACTATTAAGAGGCTTTCCACATTTTTACTAGATTCTTATTTATGTAATAGTTTATTGTACTTGTTAACATGGTCAAATTAGTCATACTTTAAATTATGATACTTAATAGTACTGTAATGTATAGTTATGATACTTAATAGTACTAATATTTAATTTTTTAAAATATATATATAATTTTGTAAGTGCTAAAAAATCTATTTTAAATGAAATATCTATTTTGACTTACTTGGCCAGTTTCTGATGTTTCCTTCCCCTTCTCTTAAATAAAATTTAGTTTCATTGAATACGTGATCCATATCGAAGCTCCTAAGATACAATGAAAACAAGCAATGTTTTGCCAACGAAAAGTTGAGTTGTAATCAGCTCTTGTAATTGTTTACAAACATGCACTTTCTCTATATAGAGAGCTGCAACAAAGAGTTAATGTTTTGGGATAAATAACGTGAAATTTATTGCTTATATAACATAGACTAAAAGCTGATATTGGTAGGCTATAAGCGGAATATTATTTTGGTTATTTTAATTTAGAATCTAGAATTTCTAATGCCTTCTGAACTTAATTTTTGGTTAAGTGTGTGTAATTATTCCACATCAGAATATAAAAAGAGAAAAATAAGAAATAAAATATTGTAAAACAATATTTTATTATAATAATAAAACCTTTTTATTATTATATGAATATGGGAAGTTAGTGCTTGAAATTTTGCAATGCATTCAAAGAAGTGAGTCATACAACACCAAAACATTTTTATTGTTGCATGAATATTCTAATTTAGTGCTTGAAATTTTGCAATGCATTCAAAGAAGTGAGTCATACAACACTAAAACTTTTTTATTGTTATATGAATATTCTAAGTTAGTGCTTGAAATTTTGCAATGCATTCAAAGAAGTGAGTCATACAACACTAAAACTTTTTTATTGTTATATGAATATTCTAAGTTAGTGCTTGAAATTTTGCAATGCATTCAAAGAAGTGAGTCATACAACACTAATTTTTTTTTAATTATATGAATATGGGAAGTTAGTGCTTGAAATTTTGCAATGCATTCAAAGAAGTGAGTCATACAACACCAAAACATTTTTATTGTTGTATGAATATTCTAATTTAGTGCTTGAAATTTTGCAATGCATTCAAAGAAGTGAGTCATACAACACTAAAACTTTTTTATTGTTATATGAATATTCTAAGTTAGTGCTTGAAATTTTGCAATACATTCAAAGAAGTGAGTCATACAACACTAATTTTTTTTTAATTATATGAATATTCTAAGTTAGTGCTTGAAATTTTGTAATGAATTCAAAGAAGTGAGTCATACAACACTAAATTTTTTTTTAATTATATGAATATTCTAAGTTAGTGCTTGAAATTTTGTAATGAATTCAAAGAAGTGAGTCATACAACACTAAAACTTTTTTTAAAAAAATCTGCCGTTAAGACGTATAAAGTTCCAACATGTGAGCATCACATTCTCAATTAATTTTATGACTTTTCACATCGTTACCAGTTGCAATGACCAACGGAAGACGCTGTGTGACACGAACACAAATAACCGTGATATCCCCAGGAAATAAAATAACTTGTATTAATTATCCTTCCCCCATTTGATAAGTTCGAAGTTCGAATTGACTTTTTCTTAGAAACAATTATGTTTTGACATTCTTTTCCCATCGGAATTCGATATGCCGGTCATTATCTAGCAAATGTCAAGAATGAATAGGAAAAAATATTCAAA
>CM063506.1:22192443-22212443 GCA_032207245.1 Pardosa pseudoannulata
CAGTTAGCGGTCGGCGAGAAGTGCCGTCTGCACACGTTAGCGTCTATATTTGTGTTCCACTGGGAAGAGTAGTTGCCAAACTGCAAAAGGAAAACTTCGCTTGCTCGGAGTAAATTCACTTCGCTGAGCATTGCCAAAGGTACCATGCCTACACACACACACACACACACACACACACACACACACATATATATATATATATATATATATATATATATATATATATACAGATATATATATATATATGTTTATATGTATGTATATTATATATCGTAATGACATTTCTTTTATTTATTTTCAATGAAAAAGATATAAAGTAACAATTTAATGAGAAAATAAGAAGGAAGTCTAAGAAAAATTTTAAAAATATCTAAATTATTTTTCTGGCATTTTCTTTGAAGAAAATTTAAATTCTGATGTTAAGGGGATTAAGAAGCATCCATATCATCAGTTAAATAAAACTAAACGAACACACGTTTTGAAACAAAAATTGGATAAAAGAACAAGTCTGTAATAAACTTAAACTGGGAAAATGTTTTAAACATGTAAAGCACAGATAAATCATACGAAGTGAGGCAAAAGACAGAAAACTGTTTTTTCACACCTCCAAACCTATAATTCTTCCGTAGAAAGCGTTGTTTTATTCGTTCGAACCAGTAAACAAGAATACACAATGTCGTTGCTCCCGACGCATCGATTTTAACCTCTGGAACAATTTATCAATAGTTGTTGGCTCGGTTTTTATTCGAGTTTTATCTACATATAAACGGAGATGCACTGCAACTGACTGTAATTAGCATATTTTTTGCTTTAAAAATCAGCAATTTCAGGAATTTAATTAAAAGTAATGTCGGATAAAAGTTATAAGTTCGAAATCGTTTTTAATTGAATCCAATTTAATTAGATGATTGCAATCTCAATTAAGAAAAAGATATAATTTAATTTCATTTGTCCTGACGTGAATTTCCGGTGCGGAAGCAAACGTGTAAATGTATGTAGTTTTGTTATTACTAAAGTTTAAAATTGTATGTGAAATGATGTAATGGTGTTGTTGTAATGTACTTACAACCTTAACACCAGTGTTTGTCTACAAAGGGGAAACACGGTCAAAATATGATACCTTATATTTGGATTAAGGCATTTATTCTGTACATTATTTACAAATTGATACCCTTTGTGATCATCATATAACATAACCAGTAATTATTTATGTTTTATATTCATATTTACACAATAATTATAACAATTCTCTTTAGTTAAGCGTTATTCCTTAATCAAAATATTGAATTACTAACTGAGGCCTAAATAACCGTCACGAATATGTTAAATCGGTTTTACCTCCAGTAAAGGCACAGGGAAACAGGCAGGGGCTTTCCTCATGCCGAGTGTCGGTCCATACATCCACATAACATTAACGTATTGGCATTCTTTATCTTTTGGTTACCGAAGACCAAAAACTGACAGACGTCCATCGGGAGTATAAAGAATGTATTTGAAGAAGGATGTCTCTCTAAAACCATAAAGTGTCTATGCATTAAGGATTAAATTATTCTCTTACTCACCTGATTAGAAGAAGGAAGTTTTGCCTCTCGAGAGATGATGATTTGCAAAGTTTCCATTTGAGTTACACTTGTAGAAGAACCATGAAAACTTCAAGATCGCTCGATATGCCTGGGACTTCAACACATAACTCCTTGTAATCAAACTTTTTTTTGTTTATCTGCAGTTAAGACAGAGAAAATTCTATTTACCTTACAAATCTTAACACATTGTATGCGGGACACGTACTAGTACGCTTTCTAACGATTAATACTTGAGCGCGGAACACATACTAGTGCGTTTTCTGACGATTGATACTTGAGCGAGAGTCACGTATTAGTACGTGTTAGTGTAACAACATGGTCTGTTTCTGGGTACAAAAATAACGGCATATACAAACAAACGAAGTCGAATGTTCTTGTCTACAACATAGATTCTGGAAAAATTTAGACAAATAAAAACTAGTTTTTACATTAGTCGATGCGGAACCACAGAACGGGAAAAAATTAAAATTATATACTACTATTTCTGTTTGATTTTTCATATTTCTTATATAAAATTATCCACTAAAAATATATTTTTTGTTTACAAAAATATTATGGTTGTTATTTATGTATTTGTTTATATATTTCAATATAAAACGTTGGTTAAAATTTAAATAATTTTCAATCTATTGAGATTTAACTGAATAACTAAATTTACGCGCAAAACGCCCGCTCCCGGTACAATTCCGCTGCGAAATGTACCCACACTAAATGTGTTAATATAAATCTCACATAATTTTTTCAAATTGCCATTACTAAGCATGATCTCATTTAACTTGCTGAAATAAAAAAGTTTTTAATTTAATTTGTACAATAAATTTAAAAATTGTAAACAAAATAAAAAAAGAACGCAATAAAAGAATTTTTATTTACGAGAATTTCATCAGATTTATGAGACTAAATTTCATGTAATTTATTTTCCTGATCTTGAGTGTTTGGAGACCTTTGTTTCCTGTAAAGTTGTTCTCACTGATACAACATTAAGATAAAATAACATAAAAAAGTAATTCTTTGAATAATATCTTTGACGTTCATCACCGTCGATGGCGTCAAAAGCTACTTGTTTGGAAGGCAAACGAGCCGTTGATGGAGCATTCTGTCATCCTTCTGCGTAATGGGTTATTTATCTTAACAAAGCGCATTCCAGCCTCCCTTATTTATGACCCAGCGATAATTTCCGAAGAACTAGACGTGTCTAAACATTTTGGACTTTTTATTCTCTTTAGCGAAGGAAGCACTAGAATACTACAGGAAAATTATCTTTATTACAGGGACAAGGTATAACAAATATGATCAAAATATTAAATATTTATTCGCTTAAATATTTGTTCTGTTCTTTATTCACGTGCTTGCAGAATTTGAAATTAGTATATTTAATATTTTAAAAGTTATTCACGTATTTGATTACTTTGACAGAGACTTTTAACTAATGAAAAGTTTTAATGACATTTTACCGCATAAAAGAAGTTAAATAACTGTAAAACTATAAACAAAGTTGTTTAATGTTTGTTTCTCTCAATTTTATATCTTAAGGGTGTTGAGGAATTTTTTGTGCTGTTAGGCGTTTTGTACAAGTTTTCTTCACGATCACACAAAATTAATGAAACAAACTTCTAGGTGGAGTAGGGTACACCTAGTAAACTCTGAATCACGTAAAAATACTGAGTCGGATTTGCAATCCCAATGGGATAGGGGGAGGGGTGTTGCTAATTGTGCTTTTGGCTTGTTGGCGAAATTTCATCGCTTTTATTGTATTTCCCATATTTGGTGCCTTGGAGACTTTTTTTGATGACATTGTTGGCCCTTATTCCGGGACTATTTAGAACATTTTACTCTTTCAGTGGATATATAAGTACTGTTGAAATGAATTTCTTGATAATGAAGTTGTTCGAAGTTTCGCAATGTGTGCTCCATGGATTCTCGGATGTTCGAAGAAGCCATGAAAATGAGCCAAAATACTCGCCAGCAAGTTAAAAACACACATCATAATAATAATCCCTATCTCGTTAGAATCGCATGTCTACCCTGCACTGCTCTACGTCTCTGAGATTTCTAGGTTACCATATACTCCCTAAAAGTTTTTTTTTACTCCAGATTTTAATCCCTCTGTATACAAACAAAACCATGTATGGAATGATCAGTGAGGTATATTTGGGGGGGGGGGTTCCTACAAATATATACAAGGAACCAGTCAATTTTTAATATATTTCAATGTGATTGCCAGTAATATTTTCCTTTATGAAATATATATTGTACAGATATCTGAATATTCATAATAAATCTTTTAAAATACTTTATAAGATTTAAAAACGCTTTGAAATTAATTTATAAAGTTTAAAACTGCTATACATTTTTTAAAAAGATTAAGAAAAGTTTAGAAATTAAAATTTTATTAATGAACTAACTCTTTAGAATTTCCTTAATATGTTTTAAATTGGGTTATAATGTACAAAACAATTGCAATGAATACTATAATACTTTAAAAAATGAAAGGTTTACTTGGTCCCTTTAACAATTAAAAACACATTTTATATAAAACTTAGTATTCTTATATAAAAGTAAAATGCATCGTTTTATTTTGTGAGAGGTGATAAAAAAGTTTCGATTCAGAGTGTGTCCTAAACGCATATGCAAATTAATATTATATTATTATTATTTTTTACTATTATTTGTTATTATTATTATTATCGTTATTATTATTATTATTATTATTATTAGTTACTATTATTTATTATTATTATTATTATTATTATTATTATAATTATTATTTTACAAAAACTGACAGATGTTCCATAGAGGTGTGAAGGATGTGTATGTTCTCTAAAACTAGAAAATGTCGATTATGCAATGATGTAATCCTTCATCTACTCATTCCAAGAAGTTTAAGAGCTAGATAGCTGCGTTAACAGTTATGCTTACCCTGTTTGACTAACAGGCCCATTGTTTATTAATTCAAGGGACCAGGTGTTTCCTTTACTGAGGCATCGGTACTGCAATCTATATAGAGCTGGGGTAGCTCAGCTGACAAAGGTATTGATTTCGTAACCTGGGGTAGGGTTGCAGGATCGAGGTTTGAGATGACCCAAGATCTGCCTTGTGCATTAATGGTGGCGAAGCACGTAAAATAGGTTCGTGGTAGCAATGTTTTCCAAGTTCCCAATCGATATCTCTGGAGGTGGCTGGGTAAGTTTGGGGGGGGTCTTCCGTTTGGTCCCTACTTCTAAATTAACGAGAACTCACTTTAACAAAGTCGTTCTTCTACCCTCGCGAGTCTGATCAAACGAAAGGTGAACCCCTTATTGAGGTTTAGTCCGTCTTCAACCCTCGGGGTTCCTCTCTTAAAGTGAAGCTAGACATTACCCATGACCATGGACAAGTCGCAGATTGTGACATGGTCTATTGAACATATTATAGGCTTTCATACATCAGAGGAACAGTGATATTAGCAACAATGATGCAGTGAAGGGCTAGAGGAATTACGGCGTTCGATTAAGGGGAAAAATCAAGGATAACTGAGAAATAAGGTGATTTAAATTCCTGAAAACGTACATCCCTGTACCATATATGTAAAAAAGTGGAAGTTATAAGTGAAAGGAACTCGAAAACACGCCTTATAGTCCTGATTTTTCCTCTTGCGATTTTCCCATTTTCGATTCTTTATAAAGGTCATATAAATGATTTCTGTTGTACTAGAAGTACAACAGATAGTTTCGAACTTCTTCAATCAGCAAAAAGAGAAGATTAAATGGTATATTTAACCCTGTGAAGTAATAGGATCAATGCTCAAGGCACTTTTGCATGACTGGCTTATCAAATATGAGCTATTCGGCTTTCGAACGGAAACTTTTTGATCGCTCGCAATGTTTGATAAATCCCCAAACGACACATCTGGTGATGTCATGTCAAGGAAGAGAGTCTTCTGCTTGGCCCTTTCTTTTGAATTTTAAAGACTCACTTTATTTGTGGTGTCCTAGGGAGTGAGTTATGTTACTCCCATAATAAAATGACCAACCAAAACTCGTGCAATGTATGGGTGAATGCTTAACAGGCAAGTGTCTCACATTATGGGATTAAAACCTCTTGGATCGACTCTTATAGTTTCAGCTAACTAATACTAAATAACTAAGTAACTAACTAAATATATATATATATATATATATATATATATATATATATATATATATATATATATATATATATATATATATATATATATATATATATATATTATCTGCTTCATTGAAAGATTTGAAATTGCATTTTTATTCATATTTTTTATTTCCTAGAGAGTAGTTCTATTTTTTGATTTAGGAACTTGTAAGGGGTTTTAAAACGTGAGGCATGTTTACTGAAAAATCAATGAGAGCAATAACATTTTATTGTATATTTAAGGGAGTTAAAAACATTTAAACATTTAAAGATGTGTATTTACATAAATGTCAGTATAGTGGGATTTTTCCGTTGGAGTGGAAACGTTCAATTTTTACTTTTATATCAGCACATCTCAATTTCTAATCAATGAAAAATCCCGTATTTTTCGACTGTTTTAATCGAGGTCAATGTCAAGGTTGATATTTTTTTTAATCTCCAAGGCAACACGAGCATTCATCATCACTAATATTTTATACATAGCCTTTAAAAATTTAAACAGGTGTTTTTTGCTAAAGTTTGATGAGCGGCAATAAATTTAACCGGGTTTGCAATTTTAACACACGCAGAATGTAATGTTTTTTTTTAACTAGAAATATTAGAAAGTACGTAGTTGATTGATGGTAGTTCTGATTTCATCTTTTTTGTGTGTAACACAAAGATATAGCTTTACATGCTCCCCGAATTTGGAAATTCTAGTTAAAAAAGGGTGGTAGTGCCTAATGAAGATATATTTTAGACTATTCTACGATTATATGTAATATTACTAATAGTCAAATCTAAATTCAAAAGTAATTTTATGTACTAAATAGTATTTTTCCTAATGCATTTGGTAATACAGACACATATATTTGGTCCAAACACGGATGAAAATCTGTTATTCATTTAACACCACTCGAGAGACGTGTATCTTAAGGAACTTTTTCTTCAAACTGTCTTAGCTTGTTAGGTCTTTTCACCCCTGAAACTTTTTGACACTGGTATTTTTCATAAATCCACTCCGGTATTTTTATAGCACGCCGAGTCATGGGGGGGGGTTCCGCAGGAGAAGGGTCAAAGTCCCATCGCAATGACTCTTGAGTGAAGGTTCCGAAGCCCAGGATTGTTACAGTCGCCTCGCTAAATTTCCTGTCTTTCTCTTTTGGCTCATCATTTCTCCGTTCTAAGGTGCAACGAGCAAAATTCTCATTGTCTTTTTTGTCTTTCATTCGATCTGCTTGGTTCTGTCCAACCCTCAGTAATTCCGGTGTCAAGAGCTCCGCTAAGTATCGAGTAGTCTTCTAAATTCCTCCTTTTAGCTCCATTCTTCTGTGTTCGCTCATGGATTGCGCCTGCGTCGCAACGGGCTTACTCCGGGTGCTTTAGCGGGAGGACCCAATACTTGCGATCTACCCACCACCACCGGGAGATGCCTGGAGGCCCATATGAACCCAGTTCAGTTTTGGATTTATTGTGTAGCTTAAGGAAGGCTGCAGATGCAAATAATATTTGTAAAAAATGTGCACCCACGACAATGTGTGCTTTTGATGATTTCGGTAACATCGCCCCATTTGACCCCTTCCACTCGGCGTTTCTTTGGAGAAGTAAGAAGCCGGCAAGCAAAAAGGGGGCTTGATAAGGATGTTTAGGTGTAATGGTTTGTTTTCGCAGGGCCTCGGAGAAGGAGGATGTGCCCTTTTCTGTAGGGCTCAAGTTTCCAGACCCCCCCCCCGAAGAAGGGAGAGATCTGCAAGAGGGCAGTTGGAGTTAGTTCAGCTCGGAGAGTCGAGATAGAGCCGGCGGCCGAGAAACATCTCAGGGTGCTGATGTGAGGAAAGACGACGCTCGGTTCTAAAAATCTGGCTAAGCCTGACTCTGAGACTCACTATGATACATTTTATTTTCTTTATTTTTGTTTTAAAATGTTGTAAATAAATGTGTGTTGTCCATCTGATCCTGATGTGCCTTAATTTGGGTAATGCATCCCAACGACAGTGCACGAACATACCTGCCCCAGTAAAGTAGGCGGGGAGGTCCTACGCTAACCTATCGCACCTAGAAAGAGGGTGTGTTACAATATTGCTCCCACTGAATTCTCTTAAATTAGAAGCAAGAACCAAGTAAAAGACCCCTATGTTTGGTCTGTCACTTCCTGAGGTATCTTTTCGGAACTGGTGGACTATTCTCTACATAGAAAATAATATTGTATTGCTGCTTATAATTTTTGGCGCATCTGCCCTTTTTAAGTACTGAGAATTCTAAATATAAATTAGTTATTTTAGGTTGAATTCGCAACATTTAATTTTATCATAGTACCTTTATTTATTTGCAGTTTCACATAGTTTATTCATGATGACGATAAACATTATGGAAAAAAAGAAGGATTTATCATAGGATTAAAAACTGAAATACATTATTTTTTATACAATGAAGGCATAAATTTACGGTACAGTCTCAATTATCAAAGAGTGAATTAACCAGAAAGAAGTTATCCCCGGGGGCTTTCATCAAAAACTTAAATTAAATTTTAAAATACCTCTATTTTTGAATAAATTTATTATATTCAAACAGGTTCAAAAGCTCACGTCTTACTAAAGATATTATTTTTCAGAAAATAAACCCATGACGTACATTTACGTGTTAGCAGGTAACGTGACGTGATAACTCTAAACAAGTTCACGTCATGAGATTGAATTTTATATAAGAATTAAGATTACACAGACGTCTTTCCTGCGTTAATAATGCAAAATAGTGTATAAAAAATAATATTTTTTAACTTTATAAAACGTGTGTTGATTATAATGTCAAAGCTACAGATTATAATGTGAAAGAGACGTTCTTTCTATATTATAGATAAAAAAATCTGATGTTACCACAGGACTTCCTTGTAAGTCTACTATTTTGAATAAATGATGCGTCATCATTATTATCATTCATACATTCCACTTTAGGTTCAAATTTTGATTCGTTTCTCAACATAATGAAAAGTTACGATTATATTCTATATGTTGTATCGAACCGAAAAGATTTTTCTTTCAGTAGATAGGTTAGAAAATATGAAAAATACTTCACTGATTTTTCAAAACAATTTTAAAGAAGTAGCTACATTTTGGTCAAGGAACTTAAATTTATTTCAAAATTCAGACATTGAAACTAGGCTATTCTGTAGAAATGTTGATGAATTAAAAGTTAAAATATCCCCTAACTTCTAAAGGACTTTTAGAACATAACCATTAACCCTTTCGTGGAGGAATGATTCTCCACATTTGTATAGATAAAGAAGGGAATCTTTATCTACACTAAGTTCCGTACTTATCCCCTGTGAGCAATTTTTATGACATTAACAATGGGTAAAATAAAAGAAAGGGAAGAAAAAAGGGTATTTTCATAGAGTGGTGGAAAAGATAATAGGACAGATAAAAGAAGTGATTGGTACTATTCTAACCCATATCTCAACAGTAGGAAAATGAAATACTTGGTGCATATTTCAACCAAGCCTGTACTTTAACGTCTAGCACTGCTTGGTTGAAATATCAACCACCCGTCCGCAAAAGGTTAAGTTATTTTAGAAGTTTTTACCTTAACAACCAGGGCATATTATTCGATATGTTGTATTCAGTAATTTGTCCCAATAAAGGTAATACTGGTGTACTTTACCACGATGGTCAGCACGTGCATGCACAGCTGTGGAAGAAATTTCCAAGAAGAATTTAGGTGCAGCTGTTGACTTCGAATTTTAGGGACCCCTGCAGAGGAGTTATAGATCACGGAAAGGCACAAGAGTCAGGGTCAAGCTCTCACAGAGATGTAACCATGAGTTATTGGGGCAGGGGCTAAAAATAGTAATGTCAGCTTTATTAAAATGAGCTATTTTAATGAGCCCACCTGCACGCCCGAAGGGGTTGCAGTTGTGGGAAAATTTCATCAACAAGCGATTGGCAAAGAAGAAAAAGGGGCATTAAAACCGAGGTGATGAGTTGTGAAAGAGAGTGAAGAAAAAGGAGTCGAAGTCGGGATTCAAGAGCTGTTTGATATCCAGAGATAGCCTGGACCAGCAATCGATTCCCGAACCCATATACCAGCATAGACGTACAGTAAAATAACGGCCGCTACGCCTGTGCCGACACCCTTTACGCCTGAAGTTCAGCACCGTGGTTCAGCCAGATGAAATCCCCAGCCTGCTCCCCTGTAATTAGTGTAGTTAAACTTGATCTTATTCATAAACCCTTACCTTTGGTCTCGGAATCTTTTGATTAAGGAATAACGCATAAAAACAAAAAGAAATCAATGAATTGTTGTAATGATAAATGTCGAGAAATCAATGTTATATATATATATATATATATATATATAGATATAGATATTAATTAAGAATGATGTTTATAAGTAATTAATGTACATAATAAATGCTTTAGTTCAAATATAAGGTATCGTCTTTTTACTGTTTTTCCCCTTTAAGAAAGGACACTGGTGTTAGTGTTGTAAGCACATTACAACAAAGGTAAAAATAGTGTGCGATATTTTAAAGTTAGACGAGTTACATATTTTTGATTTCTAAATACTTTATTTTCTCATAACTTTCTAGTTATTGCGCAAAAAATTATATCCTGCATTTGCAGACTTATAAACTAATACTTATTGTGTGGTGTGTATTTTACTAATCTATATATATAAAAAATGAATTTGTGTCTGTCTGTCTGTATGTCCTCAACATACTCAAAAACCATGCATCCAATCGCCGTGAAAATTTGGGAAATGTTTAGGTATATCCCTGGGAAGGTTTTTATAAATTTTTAACGTTCGAAATCTATTCCTTCTACCTTTTTCGAGCATTTCATGTCACTATTCCAAGCATTATTTTTCCCGGTTAAAAGCAAATGATTAACTTTTTAATTTATAGCATCATAACTAAGTGAAAGAAGCAATATTTCTAGCAATGTGACGTCATCCCAAGTAATTGTTTTAAACGCAGTTTTCCTCGGTTAAAAGCAGGTGATT
Source organism: Pardosa pseudoannulata (assembly GCA_032207245.1). Taxonomy (NCBI): domain Eukaryota; kingdom Metazoa; phylum Arthropoda; class Arachnida; order Araneae; family Lycosidae; genus Pardosa; species Pardosa pseudoannulata. The sequence goes on from CM063506.1 coordinate 22,203,153, forward strand.
AAAATTTTCAATTCATCACATAATAAGTAGGTGAAAACGATATTTTTCTATCATTATGACGTCATTACTTTAAATATCTGATTTATTCATTTCTTATTTTATATTATTTAAACATCGTCTACGTAGTATCCATTCGATTTGACCTGGAAATTGAGATATAAAGTGATTCAGTTTCACTTCTATGTGACGCAAATTATAGCATTTTTATATGAGAACTAATTTTAAATTTAATTCTTGGTTAATTTTTACGTTACAATGAAATGTTTATCAAGAATATTCTAACAACAAAAAGTACAAATTTCAGTGAATCTCATGGGTAAATATAAACCTATAATTTTATATAGTTATCTTCATATTCGTATGGTTGTCCATATGAATGTGTGTTTCTGTTTCATACAAAACAATGTGGTTTGTCCTTAATTTTGGACAACATTTATAAATACCAACAAAATTAGCACTGTTGTTGTTAAAACCTCTGCTTCACCGTAGCTAAGCACGGGCACAGTTGCTAGTAAATTATAAATAATCTTATTATCGTTTCATTTGATTATGTATTAGGGTTAAAGTAAAGAATCTAATTTCTTTACTTTGTTTTATTTCTGGAAGAAGTGCTTTTGTCACAAAACCTTCAGTAAATAAATTTTCATTACCGCAAGCAAGGAACCACTAATTTTTTTTTCTATATTTCGGATAAAATTAATAAACTACAAAGAGAAAGACATTATTGGGTTATACCATAAATTAGCATTTTAATATTTTTTAAATTCCTTACAAGCATTTATTATTAAATGAGTGTTTTGCTTCAATGAATATTTTATAATTGTATGTACTGCTCTATCAAAACTGGCACTTATCTAAACGAATATTTAGCGTTAATTGGGGATTTCTAACTTTAACAACAGTTCTGATATCTCAATCAATTCCAAGACCATTTATATTTTCTATGTAATTGACGTTTTACCCAAAGGACTTTTACAGAATATTTTCTGAGCTGTTCTGAGGACGATATTATTCTAGTACCTTATAGGAAGCCAATATTACTACTTACGGGTAAAAATGATGAAGCCATGAATTAATCGGAGAAAGAGAATTGATACTTTGGTCCAATATCTACTTTACTAAGCTTCCTGATTCTTCTGTTCACAATGCAAGTGAATAATAGAAACTTTAATATTTTCAGCTTGTTTCAGAGATTTACAAACAAGGTAATTAAGATAATTGTAAAGCTCAAAACAATGTCGTTTGTGTATTTAATTTCTATAGAAAATAATTATCCCTTCATATTTGTTTTTGTAATTTAATTATAAAATACGTTTTTTTATCATTCAGATAGAAATATTTAATTTCCATAATCCGCTAACGATATATACAGAAATTGTTTACATATTGTTATAACGATTCTGCAAATATATATACATACACACATACATACATACATATATATATATATATATATATATATATATATTATGTATATATATGTATTTATATATATGTACATATATATGTATTTATATATATGTATATATATATATATATATATATATATATATATATATGTATATATATATGTATTTATATATATGTATATGTATATATATATATATATATATATATATATATATATATATATATACATATATATATATATATATATACATATATATAATATATATATATATATATATATATTTATATATATATATATATATATATATATATATATATATATATATATATATATATATATATATATATATATATTATATATATATATATATATATATATATATATATATATATATATATATATATATATATATGCAAGTTTGTGTAAAGCAAAACAAATTTTAAAAAAGTCATTTTGGATACTTCATTATGAAAATATTTTACAAATTTATATTCTTATAATGATAATATTTTCCCAACTAATTCTGAATAATTTTTGTATTTGTGAATAAGAAAAGGTAAAAGTAGTTTTCTACTAATCTAAAAATTACTTTGACTATGATATCCAGTTTAGTAATGTAGTCGAAAACCCATTGTGTGTAGGCGTTCTTTGAAGTGAAAGCTGATTAGTTTGACATTTTGAGTCAACGAATTAACATTTTCAAAAAATCTAAATTTCAAGGAATTCATGAATTAAATTATAGAATCAAAATAAATTTACAAAAAGAAAGATTTGTTTTTGACAAAAAATATGAAATTTTTAGAGATAAGTCTATTTTACTTATAGTAGGGAATTTCAGCTATTAACGTTCAGCACATTCCTTGTATAAGATGATTCAGTACCTTTTGAGTTAAAAATTCTTTAATTAAACAGCATATTTTCAGTTCAATATAAAGTTATTTTGTTATATGAAGGAATGGATTTAAAAAAAAACATGAAGTGTGTACACCAAGTAAAATTCGGAATCTACTTACCTGCAAAAGAGAGTTCGGAATTTGTAAGTTAAAAACTAAAATTCTGTATCAAACAGAAGCTAATTATTTTTTTTTCTGTTACCCTCAGTTATATTAATACAAACAATAGATATTATTTTATATATAATAAATTTTGCATAAATAATTTTTCAATTTTTATTTTCATAGCAGTATTTTTCCTTTAATTTAAAATATCAGATATATTTTTTAAGTTTGAGCCTTACAGAATGAAACAAATATTTTGTTTAAATTTGTGTAACAATACATTCAGTTCAGTTTTTTTACCTCTTCACGTGAGTTATCGTGAAAGACATACCAGAACAGGACCGGTTTGAACTAGAAGAAACTTCGGACTTCTCCCAACCAATAGAAAAGCCCGTTGGTTTTTTTCGGGATTTCTGACCCCTCCATTTTAGAAATGACCCCTATTTTTTTACTCCGCGGGGCAGTCTGACTTTTTTAGAGGACAAGGTTGTGGCCAGTAAAGAGTAGAAGGTGAACAGCTGATAGAAAACAGCTGATGCATGCTTTTATTCTCTGGCAGGTAGGACCTCAGTAACAATCGAGTGGAGCCATGAAATCTAGGGTTGTGACACTATAACATAATAGCGATCAAGCCCTTGATGGCTGGCCGATAAAAACTAATATCCAGGCATATCGATATCCCTCCTAACCTCCACAGCCTCTGAGGTCCGCCGAATGATGGCCGATTGGTTAGAGTGCTGGCCTTCAGTACCAGAGTTCGTGGGTTCGAATCCCATAGTAACATGGTTGTTCGTAGCCTTCCGGAATTGGCTTTAAGCTGTAGGTCTCGGTCTCATTAGACCTTGTGTTGCAAAAAAGTAGACCGTAGTACTCCAAACCAAACCAAGCCTCCGAGGTCCCCGGAAAATTAGTGAGGTCATGCTGTACTGACGTCACTTCTGCGAGCTTTAAAAACGGGAGCAATCTCGCTATCAGGACTTCTTGTTTTTTTTTTCTGGAAACGGGCACCGCTTTCAAAGCGACGTGTCCGTCCCTCTAGAGAGTGGTAAGCCTTGGTGAGTGACAGGGTGACTTTATTTTCTTTTGGAAGACTTGCTTTGTGAGCCAAATCTTGAATATAGACTATTAGAGTCTAAGGAGAAAAGGTTTCTCTTCCTTTTGAGGCCAAGTTACCTGAACAGCGATCAACTTCATCTCGTGCGAGAAGCAGCGAAAACAGTCTACACCTGTTATTGACATCAGATGATCTCCTTAACTTTGATCTTTGTAAATAACTACCCATTTATCCAAGATCCCTAAATAACAGGAATTTTAGTGTATTGATTGTCTGAGTGGTTTCCCTAATCACTTGTGCATTTCAGTCTAGGTGATGAAAACATTAAGCTATCATCACTCAAACAGTGCCAGAATTTTGGTGTGGTTTAAAAAGAGAACATCCATCATTATCCAAAGAGGATCTGTCTATGTTGCTACCATTTGCAACAATCTATATTTTCAAAACGTACTTTTCTCCATATGCCTGTAAGGAAACTAAACACCGGAATATGTTGTACTAAAGCATGAGAATAAAAAATTCTCCGAAATAACCAATTAAAAAAGTAATAGCAGTTAAAAGAAAAGCTATTTATCCCATTTATTCCCTTTTCTAATTTTCATCAATGTATCATTTTACTTGTATCATTTTATTTAAAAATATTTTTGTTTCCACATCCCATTTTTTAAGTTTCGTTTACATTTTCATATTGCTTTACATTGTTTAATTTTTATGTTTATGTTTAATCAGTGATAAATAATAGGCCCTTGCTTTCTCTTTAAGTAGTATTTATTCAGTAGTTTCGTTGCTATGCATGTGAATAGAAAAGAGTACAAGGGGATATAAAATTTCAATATCACTACACTAGAGAAACAAGTGATAGTTAATAAATATGTTTCCATGAAGCTTAAAATTGTATTATGTTCACAAATAAGAAAGATCTGTAATTGTAAAAGTAACACAAGAGTAACTAGAATTTTATATTTTTTTTACTTTTAGAAGCCCTAATTACCTAGCGTAGTCATCAGCAATGCATTCAGCAAAATATTTCAGGCGTTAATGGGTTAAATTTGTGAATATGTTTTTTAATCTGAAAATAATGTCAAAATACTTTGTTATGCGGTTTCAGGGCCAACAAATAAATCGAATTTACTTTTTTTTTCGTTCCTCTATTAGACGGGGGTCTAGACACACATTTTGAAAACCTGTTTGTTTCCCACGCTTACGTTAAGTACCACTATCCATAATCAATCAATAATTATTGTTGTCAAAGTGCTTTACTTCTGGCTGATATCAAAATCAACATCTGTATCGCCATGGAAACTGTTACATGTCAAAAAGACATATCCACGGAGGAATAGTAGACAAGTTAGAAGGGGAAAAAAAGGAACACCAGATGTTTTATTAATGCTCAATCGATCATATTTAATTTTTAACGGAATGTGTTTTACAATGGTTATAATGAATTCTGATACCGCTATGAACGAGTATGAAACGGAAATCACGAGAATATTTAATGATATGGCGATAAATCGATAAAAGAATGGCCTTAAATCAGTCTCAGATATTTGAAGAAAAATGTCGTGTCAGAAACAGGTGAACGAAAGTTTAATTTTTAATTCCTCCACCCATTTCTATTCTAGAGTCTTTCTTATTCTGATTATATATTGGAATCTAAAAGCTCGAGTTTCTACTGATTAATACTGGAATTGAAAAAACTCAGGAATGTCTTCATGTTTTTTAAAAATTTTAAGAACTAAACTATTAGAAACATCTTATTGTTATTTACTTTTGTTATTGTAAGAAGAAAATAGTTACTATTACAATATATTGCTATATTATGCATTTGTTTTGTTTAGAAATGAAATATGAAGCATTCCACTGTCTTAATCCTACAAAGCTGTTACATATATAGGTATAAATAAAGCATTATTAATCTTAGTTCTTCAGCACAACTGTCATCGATTCCTTTTATCCAGAATATTGATAGATCGTTTTTTGAAGTTATAACATTGTACTGATATACTTTCCCCCGATGGTCATCACGTGCACACACAGCTGTGAACTAAATTTCTAAGATGAATATTGTGACCTATCCGGCCTCTGTTTCAGGTGACACAATGGAGAAGCAGGAGTTTCTTGATTAAATGATTTATTTACACCTTGAAGCTATATACACCTTTTTATTTACAAGCAGTATAATTACAGTTCACAAGTATGTGATACAATAAACATAGGCATGAGTAGAGACGTATAATTTAATACTGCCGAAAGATTTGAGAAACGAAGGAAGAGAACAATTCATGGTAGCTGTGCGTTGATAGTTCTCGGTAGTAAATTATGAAGACAGCACACTCAATTAGACGAGGGTGTTTGAATGTGCAAATTGGTATCTTCTAAGAAGATAAAAATAAAGTAAGGATTCCAAGGAGGAATATAACTGTGATCGATCCTGGAGAGGAATCGGATTAGGAAAAAGAAAAGCCAAGACACAGGGTATAGCAGCTATTAATTTCGAAAAGAGATTGATCCCAAGTTGGGATTTTCTCTAAGAAAACACTTCGATGGAGAGACTGGTAAAGACGGCCTCCGAATTAGCTGGATGCTAGCTAACTAATTAACTTGCTAAAAAATCTCATCTCGTCTTTAGAGATGTCCCTTTAAGTCTCTGAGAGAGGGGGCCTCATCCACAATTTCTTCATTGGATCATCTGGCGATGATCTCACCTTCAACTGACTTCATTGGTCTGGGCTAGACAATCACCGGCTGTAAACACGGGAGTATCCGGAATTTCGTGTCGGTGAAAGATCTAATGTCGCAGTGACCCGTTTGAAGACGAGCTTCACCGACGGTCATCCTTCTTGGTTATCTGCCAGGGTGTCCTTCTGTCTGCCCTGTTGTTCCGTTACCTGTAGGACACAAAAGTCTAGCCATCGCGGTGCCGGGGAACTCCTTTGTTTCCACATGAACGAAGTCCATTTTTCAAACTCTTTCGAGAAACAAAGTCTTTGTGAGTGAGGCACACCGTTACAATATAGATGCAGCTGTGGACTTCGAGTTTTAGTAGGGGATCCCTGCGGAGGAGTTATAGCTGATGGAGTGGTACAGTTGTAACGGTCAGGCTCAGGCAGGGATGCAGCCGTGAGTTATGGGGGCAGTGGCTAGGCATTAATGTGAATTTTCCCCAAATATGGCATTTTAATGAGCCCACCTGCCCACCCGAAGGGGATGCATATGTGGGAAAATTTCACTAACAAGTGATTGAAAAGAGAAAAAAGGGGCTTTAAACCGAGGTGTAAAGTTGTGGAAAAAAGTTGGAAAAGAAGTCGTGGTCGGAAACCAGATAGAACGGCTACATTTACATCCCGTGAGCAAGAAGAGGTCGGTAGTCATGAGTTGCTGGATATGTCGAGATCCCGTGAGCAAGCCAGAGAGCCAGAGACAGTAGACGATAATATTGCTCGATCACGCATCCCACAAAGTGACGACCTTCACGCCAGCACCAACGTTCAACCTACCTAGAGTCCCGATCTGCTTTTTCTTGAAGTCCTGGAGTTAACAGACTTAATATTCATGATTGTTACCTGGTTCTCATAATATTGTGATTAAGGAATACCATTGAAAAAAGGAAATAATGAATGTCGTGTCATATATTATTCAAGTCATGTATCACATCATCCAGGTAATATGTAAATAATGTATATAATAAATGTTTTAGTTTAAATATAAGTCATTTACTTTTAATTCTATAGAGTATATTTTACTGTGTTTCCCGTTTCAAAAACGAACACTGGTGTATGTGTTGTAAGTATCTTACAACAACATAGCTGTAGGATTTTAAATTTTGTTGTATGTGCTTAAATCTTGTAGCTTTTTTTTCACAATTTTCAATTTTGCAATTGCCTACTTTGCATTATGATATTTCATACATTCGAAACAAAGATCTATATTATAAACGAAGTCTGGGCAATTTTTTAGTCACAAATTAGGTAAAACACAAAGAACATTCTACTCATAGTAAAGTTTATGAATCTAGACGAAAACTGCAGGTAACTTAGAATACTTCTTCAAAGCGTTATATCTATGCCATAGCATCCGAATAAATAAGGAGCTCCTCAGCGGTACTGGTTTGGTTTGGTTTGGAGCTCTACGGTCTACTTTTTGCAACACGTGAGCTAATGAGACCGGGACTTACTGCTTAAACCTGATTCCGAATGGCTATGAACATCCATGCCACAGTGGAATTCGAACCCACGAACTTCGGTTCCGAAGGCCAGCACCCTAACCATTCGGTCATCGTTCAGCTTCAGCGGTACTGAAGATCATGTGTTCAAATCCCATTTCTATCATGGTCCAAAATCGTCTTTAAGTAGTATGTCTCATTTCTCTAATGTAGTGTAACAGTAAGTTACATTCGGTTCAGTTCTTTTTACCTCTTTTCGTGAGTCAAAGACATACCAGAACAGGACCGGTTTGAAGTAGAAAGAAACTTTAGATTATTCCCAACCAATTGAAGTGTCCGTTGGTTTGGGAGATTTTGACCCCCCCTCGTTCTGGAGTGGACCCCTGTTTTTTCTCACCGAGGCAGTTGGATTTTTTGAGCGGAGAAGGTTGTTACCAGAAGAGTAGAAGGTGAACGGCTTCATCGCCATATTGTTTTTTAGGGCCGGCACCGACTCGAGAGTAGTCTTCGATATCTACAAATGATAAGTTGATTCCAGTTGTATTCGTTAGGCATTTATTTCCTTGTACAAAATCATTTAATCAAGACCTATTTTTCATGTGTTTCTTAATAAGTTTTAATTTCTTCTTTCTCAAACACTAGGCCAACGTAACATTATTTTTTACCTGTAGAAAAACAATTAACCGTAGCACTCTAAACCAAACCGGTATTCCACTAGCTCCATGTATACCTGTAGGATAATTGTTCTACGTATAGGTGGTTTATATTTGAATGTTAGGAACATTTCACCACGTAGTAGAACAAAGAATTTTCCAGGGTTACTTTCGATCCTTTATTAACGTAACCGACCACATTCGGAGACAAAATTTTTAAGTAAGGTTTTTATGGATTTGGTTTGGTTTGGTTTAGTTTGGAGCACTACGATCTACTGTTTTGCACACGAGGGCTAATGAGACCGGGACCTACAGTTTAAAGCCGATTCCGAACGGCTACGAACATCCATGCCATCAGCGGGATTCGAACCCGCGAACTCTGGTTCCGAAGAGCAGTGCTCTACCATTCGGCCATCGTTCGGCAAGGTTTTTATGGAAATATTATTTTAGTCATTGCAGTAATAAGTTATAAAGCATAGAAAAATATGGAAATAACCATAAATACATTTATATCGTTTTAAAAATTGGCAAAAATAGAGAAAAAAACAAACATTTTTTGACATTAAGCCAACACTCCTAACTAAAAAAATACGCTAAACATATCATTTTACTTAAATAAGTGTAGACATATATCCATTATGTATGCATTGAACCTCCAGAATGAAAATATTCTAAAGTATAAATGAGTTATAGCCAATCAAGTAATTTAGAGCAAAAATTCAAGAAAAAAATAATGAAGTTTCTAACATAAATGCCCATAACTCATCTCAAAATGAATATATTTATAATCCTGAGGTTCAATGCATACATAACATCATTAAAAACATACAGTTAAATTCTAATTAAATTCTAAAAATTATTTTAGCAGTTATGACTGTTGAGGTTAGTGTAGCAAAAATCACAGTTTTTCAGAAATTCAATTTAAAGATTTTATTGGATAAATTCATTAAATATTTTGTAATTTGATAAACATTCAGAAATATGCTGGAGTAATTTATTTATTTATTTAGAAC
>CM063506.1:22217443-22222443 GCA_032207245.1 Pardosa pseudoannulata
ATGAAATTCACTAATCCACGTGATAGTGTTTGGAATATGTGTATTAAAAACTAAATTTTTAGATTGAATTGAAGTATAATATATCTCCAATAAATCTAAGACATTAAAAGTACCTGAAATTTTAAAAATTATAAAGCACTTAAAATAACAAACAAAATGAGAATTTTAAATAAAATTAGCTTTTATCGTGGAATAAAAAAATATGTTGTTCGTATTGATATAATGGATATTCACAGAATGAAAAAGAGAAGTGACTTCTGCTTTATATAAACAATTAGCATCCAATTTACAAATTTTAAACGTTGATTTGTGGAGAAGAGGATTTGTACTTTTCTCTCCTTGGCATACATATTTTATATTAAAAAATGTACTTTCTCCTTGGTGTACCTACCTGCTTTATATTTAAAACAAAATTCTATCTCTACAACAAAAATTATAGATTTTATAAAATTAAAACCTTATTAAGTACCAAGAAAACATTTATTCTTACCAAATAAAAAGTTTTTATTTTATATTAACACTTCGCGTGCTGGAAACGTATTTTTACGTTTTTTGCAGTCTGTCACTGGAGCGCGGGTGACGTAAAAATACGTATTTAGTAGATTTGTGGTGGATACCCGCTAACCACCACAAATCTACTAAATACGTATAATTATATGTCTGTGTGACATTATATGCTTGTTGTTTGCGTTGCTATGCAACACTTTGCATTTTTTCTTTTCACAAGTTATGATTGTCGAGTTACTCGGTTTTTGTTGCGTTATTTCGTCTTCAATCGAATTCCTAGCTCCAGAACGTACATGTCGTGTTTTGTCAATTTAAAGCTTGGTTTTTTATTGTTGAATACAAAATTGATAAAATGAGCCGTCGTGACAAAGATAGTGATGAAAAAATATGCGCTGACAGATTATCGGACTTTAATTTTTAAAATAATTTATTTTTGATATTTCGTAAAAATATTGTTTTTTTTTGTTAAATAATCATACAATATATATTAAAGTGTAAAATAAAAGAAAGTTTCGTTCATAAAAACAAAGTAGTTTTCGATTTACTGCGATTTTTCTGGAAAACTAAACTTTCTCGCGATTCATGAAAAAACGCCCGCTGCACGCGTAAGTTGGCGGTAAAGTATACCCACATCCTATGTGTTAAATCAAATATAGGCTGTTATATGAGTGTATTTTCGCTTGAAAAGTACTAAGTGCACTTAATTTAATACTTTTCATATTCATAGAAGGAATTTATACACTGTTAGAGCTGATTGTTGGATCAAATTAATCGTTTCATTAAAAGAACTGTCCTGAAAATAAATATATTTAGTATAGTGAGAAGTATTTTGTAGACTAAATTGTTTTTTCATCACTTGACTAGGAATCTTATCCCATTATATCACAAAATGACAGGATTTTCTCCTTGAAGTGCTAGACCATCTAAGCTAATAGCTAGATTCTTCGTTTATTCAAACACTTAAAACAAAAATTCTACCTCACTGGTGAACTTTTTTCATTTAATCGAGATGTTATTGAGGCTGTAGAATTCGCAGCATTTTCAATAAAATAGACATATAGAAAATATAGGCGCATTTCTAGTATGTACATGTTTACAACATCTATAAGCAATATTAACTGCTTCTCTTACGTATTTGTTTTGAAAAAAAATGCAAAAAATCATTATGTTTTTTATTTTATTATTAAATATAAGGAATGAAACAAAACATGTAGGTTTTAAGTAGAATTTTTAAATTTTTAGAGGTGTAAAAGCATTTAGTTTTGATATTAGTGTAATATCCCGAGTGTTTTCGGGCAAATGAAAAAAAAAGTTAAATATTAGTCTTTGTATGATAGTTTTTAAAACAAGGGACAACACAAAGGGATACATGACATTCTGTAAACTGGTATCTGGTCTCATTTCTTACTGGCTTTCCTCTGGTTTATTTGGAGTCTACGGTCTACTTTCTGCAACACGAGGGCTAATGAGACCGGGACCTACAGCTTAAATCCGATTCCGAACGGCTACGAACATCCATGCCACAGTGGGATTCGAACCCCCGAACTCCGGTACCGAATGCCAGCACCCTAACCAATCGGCATCGTTCGGCTACTGGCTTACCTCTGGAATCTGTTTTACGGAAGCACATTGTATACTGTCCCGTTGGATTTGATATTTTTTTCAGTAGCAGAAATAACATTTGGAAAATGCCTTGAGATTAACCTGATGGTAAAGAACTAATGCTGGTTCTCCCTGATGTTGCAGAAAATTCGTCACGATGATTTTCTGACAATAATTTTTCAATCAGTAGAAAACACCTAATCAATCCCGCCAAATGAACCGTGAAATCAACAAAATTTGGGAAAACTGCTGATCAAAGCTAAATATTTCTTGAAAGGAAATATTTCTTTGATAAGCAGTTTGCCAATTTTTTTTGGTTTCATGGTTCTTTTGGCGGGATTGGTCAGGTGTTTTCCACTGATTGAAAAATTATTGTCAGAAAATCATCGTGACGAATTTTCTGCAACATCAGGGAGAACCAGCATTAGTTCTTTACTATCAGGTTAATCTTAAGGCATTTTCCAGATGTTATTCCTGCTACTGTATCAAATCCAACGGGACAGTATACTATGTGCTTCCGTAAAACAGATTCGAGAGGTAAGCCATAGCCGAACGATGGCCGATTGTTTAGGGTGCAGGCCTTCGGAACCGGAGTTCCTAGGTTCGAATCCCACTGTGGCATGGATGTTTGTAGCTGTTAGGAATCGGCTTTAAACTGTAGGTCCCGGTCTCATTAGCCCTCGTTCTGCAAAAAGTAGACCGTAGCGCTCAAAACCAACCCAATCCAGGCCGAGTAAAACCGGGATAAACAAATGGTACTGACAAATTCTGCTTCGCCCGAGTTTTCTCGGGATAGTAATTAACTGCAATATATACGAACGCGAGTTTACTCGGGATAATCAGGCAAGCGGTTAAAGTTAACTAGACAACAATAATCACTAACGTATCAATTAAATACCGCATTTTTAATAAAAATTAAAAAATCGGATTATTTATATACACATAAAAAAGTTCTATATTAATACAAACGACAGAAAAATATCAATTTAAAACAACTACCTCATAAAAGACATAAAATATATTTTCAAATTTCCGTTTAAAAGTACCCAACAAATAAAATAAATAGCATTCTTAAAATGTCCATTGTTCCTTAAAATCAAGAGATTAGATTGGCTGATTTTAGCATAAATACTCAAGAAACGCACAATAACTGCCTAATTAATTGCACACACGTAGACACAGAAAAGTAGATTAGCGTGCCTGAGAGTCTTTACTTCAGAGTTCTTCGTTAAAAGGATTAGAAGCTTTTAAATCTTAAAACTTGGCATAAATGCGCATAGAAACTTCCTGGTGTTACAAAACATTTGATTCGAAAATAATGGTTTGATATACGTATGCGTCTGAGCGGCTTATAAAGGTGTTCACTTAGCAGTATTATTACTACATTTATCAGTAAAGTAATACAAAAGTAATATAGACATATATGCTTCATTAGATGAATACATTTTTATTCTATTTATTGGCATATATATCTATTTTCACTGATGTGACTAATATAAAGACAATGTGGAGAATTAGTAAAACAGTGAAACGTGGCGGTGGAATGCACCAATAGTCAAATTAGGAAATCGTTATCAGCAATATATATGCAGCGTGGAGTACTGGCAAGTGTCGGAAGAGTATGATACATATTAGATTTGTACATATTATTGCTATGAAATATTTTAAACTGAGCATAATGGTTTAATGAATTTGAAGTTTCAACTTAAGCGTGATATGTCCAATGAAAATTCTGTAGATGACATCTGGATGACATACTTTAATTAATAATTTGGAGGTAGTAAGAAAGTATGCATATAACTAATGAAGCCAAGGAGTTGGAGATCACTTATAACATCATGTCACAAGCTGGTAGAACCTACTACAGGACAGGAATAGATGTCTGACAGTCATAGTTCTTCATGACAAACCTCGCATTGGAGATCAAGTATGCTGTTTTTCTGGAGAAAACAGATGTACGGTAGACAACGTGATAAATCTTCATACTCATGAATCAGACTACTGAAGTCCGATTTTTATTTTATAATGACAAAGAGGCTGAACAAGTTTAATCTAATCGTACGGTAACCAGTACGGTGTGGGCTATTAATACTCCTTTATCAGAAATAGAATAGCGAATGTCATAATGCCAAGAACACAAGAACGGGATAAACCAGCAATGAGTGAGTTGCTGCTTACAATGAGAGTTGATTTAATTGTAATTAGGAGTATTTAACTTTAATATCTTGACGAGTGCAGTAAAAACACAATTAGACCAATACGACTGAGTTTCCTGCCTCGAAATTCGAACTTTTGTGGAGCTTGTCACAACTGAAACAAAATCACTGGCACAACTGTATCTCTGAAGTCCCACAGCTATGGCCAAATAACGGTCTTGCCGAACTGTTGCTATTCTTTTTCAACCTTGTACTGGTGATCGGTAGCGTTTCGACAATGTCGAGTAATATCTCTTTTTAACTACTTTGAAACATCTGCCAGAGCCTTGAGATCATACACTGAATTTCATATAGAACTCTTGAAACTGGTTTGAGATCGTTCAAATTCCAGTATTCTGATAATTCTTCCTTTCAGTCACATGTTTATGGAGCGTCTTTGCTATCATTCACTTTGATTACATAATTCAGCGTATAACACAATTAACAATAATTATTAGTACTTAACTTTAATATCTTGATGAGTGCAGTAAAAACACAATTAGACCAATACGATTGAGATTCCTTCCTTGAAATTCGAACTCTTGTGGAGCTTGTTACAACTGAAACAAAATCACTGGCACAACTGTATCTCTGAAGTCCCGCAGCTATGGCCAAATAACGGTCTTGCCAAACTGTTGCTACTCTTGGTCAACCTTGTACTGGTCGTCGGTAGCGTCTCGACAATATTGAGTAATA
>CM063506.1:22227443-22274943 GCA_032207245.1 Pardosa pseudoannulata
CCATTAGAGCTTTAACTATTCAGCCATCATTTGACCATTAACACATTGTATGCGACGCGTACTGGTACGTTTACTGACGATTGATACTTGAGAGCGGGACACGTACTAGTAGGTTTTCTGAAGATTGATACTTAAGCACAAGCCACGTACTAGTACGTTTTCTGACGATTGATACCTGAGCGCGGAAAACGTACTAGTATGTTTTCTGACGATTGATACTTGAGCGCTGGTCACGTACTAGTACTGGTTGGTGTAACAACATGATTTGTTTGTGGGTACTAAAATAACGGTATATGCAGGAAAACGCAGCCGAATGTTCTAGTCTACTTCATAGATTCTGGAACTAGACAAATGAAAAGTAGGTTTTACATCAGTCGATGCGGAACCACAGAAGGGTAGGTTGATTAAAAAAACCAATTAGCTTTTTTTTATCTTTGCGAATATATATATATATATATATATATATATATATATATATATATATATATATATATATATACACACACACACACACACATATATATATATATATATATATATATATTTATATATTATATATATATTTGTTTATATATTTTAATATGAAATACGAAAAGTTGGTTAAAAAATTAAATTATTTTTCGATCTATTGAGATTTAACTGAATAACTAAATTTACGCTCAAAACGTCCGCTCCCCATACAATTCCGTTGCGAAATGTACCCGCACACAATGTGTTAAATGAAAACACCTTTGTTTTGTCATTTTACGTAGTATATTTTAAAAAATAACTCAAGAAGTAAACAGATTAATTAAAGGAATTCTACTTGTGTATGTTACAAACTAAATTATGTACTTAAATATGTGTATAATCACTTAAATATGTGCAATAGAAACTAAATTTTAATTTTAAACTTAAGTAAAACCTGTGTTTCGTTCTGTAAATTAGAGTTTTAAAAATATATAAAGATTAAATAACTTTTTTTAAAAATTTATAGTTTTAAAACAAAAAAGTATTTATTATGTTATGAAATGAAATACATTGCTCATAGCAATATAAGTATCCTTTTTATTTTGTGAAGTTAAGTTTAGCGAAGAAGATTAGTGAACTTAAGTTCAGAGATAATTCACTTCTATTTAATATAAAAATAGTTAAAGAATAGTAGAAGTTAAGTTTAGAGAATAAGTTTAGTGAAATTAATCTCAGAGATAATTCGCTTCTATTTAATATAAAAAATAATTAAAAATAGTTGAAGTTAAGTTTAGAAAATAAGTTTAGTGAACTTAAGTTCAGAGATAATTCACTTCTATTTAATGTAAAAAATAGTTACAGAATAGTTGAAGTTAAGTTTAGAGAATATGTTGAGTGAACTTAAGTTCAGAGATAATTCACTTCTATTTAATGTAAAAAATAGTTAAAGAATAGTTAGTTTAGAGAGTCAGTTTAGTGAACTTCAGAGATAATTCTCTTCTATTTAATATAAAAAATAGTTTCTAACCTATACATTTCAAAATTTATTTTTCAGGTAAGTTGTTTTGCATTTTTTTCACCTGGTATATATATTTTATTTTTTAATATATTCCTCCATATAGCAAAAATAAATATTTTTATAAAGTTAGAACCTCATTAATCATTTAGGAAAAATACATCTGTTGTTGATGTTTCTCATGTCACTTGGACAAACCAAGCACTATTGAGCCTCCAGGATCTCGTATTAAGGCCAAAAGGTGCAACTTTCTTTGTAATGAGTACCATTAAGGTAAAAGAAAGTCCTCGCTCAAGTAAATTTTTGAAGCAGGGATCCAAGCAGGAGAACGGTAGACTTGGCCTGCCACCCCCAGAGGTATTGATTGAGAACTTGGAGGACATTGTGACCACGAACATATTTTACGTACGCGAGTTCCCTTTAAGGAACAAGGCGGATCTTAGGCCAGCTCGAGTGCCTAACCCGCAACCTCTCAGTTATGAGACCGTTGCCTTTGCCAACTGATCTACCACGGCTGAAAATACCTCTTCTAATCATTATTATTTTATTTTACATTAAATCCAAAAGTGGCTATTATGAGAGTTTTTGTAATCAAAAAGCTCTATATTTTTTTAAGTTTCAATAAATATTACTTTCCATGGTACATTTGTAAAATATGAAAACTTTACTATTCAAACTTTAATACTAAATAGATATATAGATAATATACAGATTTTAATAAAAATTACTATTCAGATTAATTTCAATGACAGCTTTAACTAACATTGAAGGCGATATTGTTTTCAATGTCTGTTAAATCTTTTCAAGTGGAGACTGCGAATTTCTGTTTAATCTACTGCATTAAGAAGAAAAGTACATATACTATAAATCAACTTTCCCCTCAAAATGAGTTTGTATTATCTTAAATATATCCAGCATAACGTTTCGATTGTATTTGACAAGTTATCCCGAATGCATCTTTAATGTGGGACACAACGTGACTAATGGATTATTATATTTAAAACATGCTGATGCTCCTTCAGGTTTGAATTAAAGGATTAAATCATCCTAAGCCATAATGCTTAAATTAAATAAGCTGTGAAAGTAGGAGGCTTCATAAATCATTCCAAATGCGTTTCTATAATCTTGGTAAAATATTTAACTTATCAGAAATTCGATGTTCTGAAACTGAAATGCATTCAATTTATTGCAACCATTTGGTTGACATGGTTATTCCCAGTGTACTTTCATTCAAATATATTTATTTATTAGAATGAAAATATCAAATTAAATCCATTAAATTATAAAACTTTATGAATTGCTACCATGTAAAATATTTAAGTACACAGGGTTATTCAAAATAAATCATCCCATTTCAAAATTCCATTTCCGAAAATAAATGACGCGGGAGGATACATAATACATGAATACAAGGGTAAAATATGAAAGCTTTACAATGTAAATAATAAATGGAGTTATATGTGTTATTCGTAAAGTTATTTTACGAAAGCTTTCCAGCGGAAAAAGGGGAAATGGCATCTACTGACGAGAAAATTTTGTGTGATTTAGTTTTCCGATGCGGATCTGTAATTTCTGTTTAGTTGAGTTTCGTAAAAGGTACTAATCAATCTACCATTCCTTCAACTTAATTTTCTAAGAAGACAGAACAATATCCCACTGCGCTACAAAGATTCGTAAATGCCTAAACATCAAACTACCTTGCAGTTAGATTGGTTGCAGTGAGCCAAACGATAACTTTATTCTACACACATGACAACCTAGATCAGTGGTGCTGTCTGTGGGGGTCGCCAAATTTTTATGAAATACATTATACCTGCATGCTGCATACCATACAGTGTACATAAAAAGAGTGAAGCGCCGTCACTGAAAAGTTAAAGAAAAATTTTTCGAGAAGATTCGAGGATTTTCCTGAAAACGATCTTGGTTGGATTCGTGATCCATTTTCCTTTGATA
Organism: Pardosa pseudoannulata; assembly: GCA_032207245.1. NCBI lineage: Eukaryota > Metazoa > Arthropoda > Arachnida > Araneae > Lycosidae > Pardosa > Pardosa pseudoannulata. The sequence continues at coordinate 22,230,862 of CM063506.1, forward strand.
TATATGCAGTTCAACTCTTCAAATTAGTGAGAAAGAGCAATTGATAGATCTAATTAGTGATTATACTCTTCGAAATCAATTTAAGACTCAGCCTTGCCAAAAAGTTTGGCTATCCGCGGAAAAACAATATCCCGTTTTATGCAAGAATGCCATCAGAGTGTTAATACAATTTGCATCAACGTATTTATGTGAAACTGGATTTAGCAAACTAGTTTCAATAAAAACTAAATACCGCTCGCGTTTAAACCCTGAAGATGATATGCGAATTGCAATTAGCAACATACATCCAAACATCGATGAGATAAATAGAAACTTGCAGCCACATACATCTCATTAAAGGGCAATTTATTGATTTTTGTGTTATACAAAAAGCGTTTTCTTAAAATTATAAATAAAACTAATATGAGTCAAATATGCTGATGTTTTTATTTGATGAAACGAAAGAAATGCTCGAAATATACATCGTATTTGTGAATCTCTAGGGGTCGCCAAAAATTTTCTCTCTACAAAAGGGGTCGCAGTCGAAAAAAGTTTGCGCACCACTGACCTAGATCACCAGATATGACCACTGCAGTTTCTCCCCTTATAATATTGACGAACAGGTAGGATGTTGCTTATAGGTACCTGAGTGTGAATCCCTCTAATGGCATGAACGTTCTGATTCGAATTTAAGCATTATGTTCACTCTCATTAACGTTTGTATAGCAAAATAGTAGATCTCAAAGCTAAACTATACCTTTATAAAAGGTTATAAAAGGTAAAGTGTATGTTTCACTATTAACCTGATATTTATACTCAAGAGCCAAAACATTATGACCAACTGTCAATAAAGAGTTGGCCCAACGCAGAGTTGGCGAGCAACACAGTTTCAACCCGCCTTAGCATGGATGCCACAAGTCCTTGGTAGATGACTGGAGACAGATTGTACCAGATGTTTAAACAACGGTTACGCAAATCCGAGATATTGCGAATGGGTGGTCTTTGAACTCTGAGCTACCGTCCCATGACATCCCAAATGTGTTCTATCGGATTGAGATCCAGTGAGTTAGGCGGCCAGGACTTTAACTGGAATTCAGAATTATGTTCCTGGAACCACAACACAATTTCAGACTTGTGACACTGGGCGTTGTCCTTTTGGAACATTCCCAACTGGAAAAACAGAGGCCATGTAAGGGTGCAACTGGTCCGCAATGATGTTCAGATACCCTGTAGCATTCATGGTCTGCTATACCATAACTACGGGTCCCAGAGACGCCCAAGAGAACGTCCTCCAAAGCATAATTGTATATGAATTTAAACAACGAATTTTGGCTACTGTACCATTGAGACTTTGCAACTAAAGACGTGTAACTAAAAGAAGTTATATTGGACATTTGTAAAGAAAAAACCCTTCTTAACTGTTCCTTTGTGTGTGTATTATTTATGTTAATATAGAATTTTTAAATTGGAGGATTTATTTTGATTAACCTTGTATTTTATTGGAACCGTTTGTCTTGCATTCGAACCCATTTATTTTTCAAGTTACGTGTATTGAAGCCACACTTTCTTTCGGTGTTGAGATCACCTTCATAAGGTGTGTACGGGTTTCACCCACAAGATGAACCCGGGTTATCTTTTCTGTACGTTCTTCCTGGTGGTCTGATCTTACTTCTGTAGTGTTAGCTCTTTATTGGGTTGGTCTAAATTAACTCGAACCATGAAGGGCCTTTCTTACGTCAGGAATAGTTTGGTGACCACTTCGGGTTGCTGTAGTGTCCACCTGATCCCCAGTATATAAACGTATGCCCAAATTATACGTCGGAAAAAATAATTATCTTACGTACATTGAAGGCCTTATATTTAGTTATCAGCTTCATATTTTGTTTTCTATTTTTAATTCCCGCTTAATTCAAATGAGTGATGCTCGGCTTAACTACAGTGGTATGCATTATGAATGTATTTTATCTTCATTATTATGACCGATATACAGGTATCCCCAGAATGACCGCATAAAATCTGCACAGTTAGATCCCTCATTGGGAGTACACAAAAACTGCCCAAAGAAGCATTACTGTACGAACCATAGTTTATGAGAAAACAAAGTATGACGTCACTGCCGGTGCAAGAAAAAACACTTTATTGAGCATATCAACAGCAGTATATGCACGGGCATACTCCCTAATAGTTCGTAAGGCATTTCCATTACATCAGCCGTACATCAGATACGTGTCGCAGTAGTCACGAACGGAATACATGGCCACCATACGAAGACTATCGGTAGCTGCAAGATGCAGACTTTTAAATACCAGTTCAACGGCGGCTTAACGTCATTGTTTGGCGCACGCTCATGGATGACGCGATAAGCGCCGTGAACGTGTTAAACATTATCGTGTGGAAAGATATGCAAATACTGTTGTTGATATGTACAATCAAGTGTTTATTTCTTTCCCGACAGTGACGCCATACTTTGTAATTGTTATTTTTCTCGTAAACTATGGATTGTACAGGACGCTTCTTTGGGCAGTTTTTACGTACTCCCGACGAGGAATCTATCTGTGCAGAGTTTACGTGGTCGTTTGGGGACACCCTGTATAATAATTAGTTATATTATTACAGTACATTGATAGTTTTGTGGTGTTCAACAATGGAGGCTGGGGCGTGTAAACTAAGTTTACAATCACAATGTTATCCAACGATATCTCTGGAGATGGTAGACCCAGCCCAGGGGGTCTTGTGTTTGTATAAACTATACAGACAGAGTCTTTTACGTCTCTTGAGACAATTGAAATCATATTTACATGAGAATTCATCTGAAATCTAGATGGACAGGACATGATACCAACCAGCATTCATACTAGTAAAATATAAAAAGTCTTTGGTTGGTTGTTTGGGAACGCTACGGCTTAGTACACGAGGTCTGATGAAACCTCAATGTAATTCTTAATGACGATTCCAAATGGATATAAATATCCATGTCAAAAGCAGAACTATATAAAAAAACTGTGATGAAAAAAAAACAGTCTCCGATTTCTATAGCATTAAACTTTGTGTCAACAGAGGAGAGTTTCTGAAAAAAAACAGTCTTCCGATTTCCATACCATTAAAATTTGTCTCAACAGAGGAGAGTTTCTGAAAAAAAAAAACAGTTTTCCGATTTCAATACCATTAAATTTTGTCTCAACAGAGAAGAGTTTCAGAAAAAAAACAATCTTCCGATTTCAATACCATTAAACTTTGTCTCAACAGAGGAGAGTTTCAGAAAAAAAAAACAGTCTTCCGATTTCCATACCATTAAACTTTGTCTCAACAGAGGAGAGTTTCAGAAAAAAAAACAGTTTTCCGATTTCAATACTATTAAATTTTGTCTCAACAGAGGAGAGTTTCAGAAAAAGAACAGTCTTCCGATTTCAATACCATTAAATTTTGTCTCAACAGAGAAGAGTTTCAGAAAAAAAAAACAGTTTTCCGATTTCAATACCATTAAATTTTGTCTCAACAGAGGAGAGTTTCAGAAAAAAAACAGTCTTTCGATTTCCATACCATTAAACTTTGTCTCAACAGAGAAGAGTTTCAGAAAAAAAAAACAGTCTTCCGATTTCCATACCATTAAATGTCCAAAGAGAGAGTTTCAGAAAAAAAAAACAGTCTTAATTTCATCATAAATTTTACTCCAGAGGTTTCAGTAAAAAGAAATTTTTCATTTTCCAAAATAATAAAATTCCACTTTATTTTTTGTCTATTTGGAATAAAAAGTTAAAAAGTATCCTAATTAAATTGTCTAGTAGAGTTTAGCTTCCGTTTCTACCATTAAACTTTGTCTCAACAGAGAAGAGTTTCTGATATTTACGGCTAGTTTTTAAAACAAAGACGAATGTTCGAAATAACGTTAACAACAATTCTTTAAAGCCGTAGCGGAACAATTTTCGAATGGGTCGGACGACGTCCTTTGCTACTGAAGTTCGTGGATTTTAATAACACTTTTAGCATGACTTTTCGTAATCATTTGGAATCGTCTTTTAGTCCCAGTAGCCCTCGTGTAGCTAAGAAAGTTGACTCAAATGCTTTATATCCAACCTTTTAATGTCTTAAATAGCTTCCGCATCGTGGTAAAAATATAATAAGTACTTTATATGATTTTGATAGTATTAATTAAATTATCTAATCTATTTATTTTTACCAATTAGCTCTGAGAAATATTCCAAGAATTTGAAGTTTTTCTAGTACTTAGGGTATATTATGTTTAATAGAATATGCATGCCATGTTCATTAAAGGTGAGTGGGGCACTTAAAATATGTTCGTGGTTACAATGTCCTCCATTTCTCAATCAGTACCTCTGGGGGCGGAAGTCCAAGTCTATGGGTCTTCTGCTTGGTCGATGCTTCAAAATTACAAGGACCCACTTTAGCATAAGTCGTACTTTCACCCTTGTGGTGTTCATTATAAACGAAAGGGTGACCTCTTTACCTTAAAACGAGTAGCCTCCGGTTCAATCGTGCTTGGTTTCACCAAGTGGCATAAGTCAACAACAGCAACAACAAGAAACTTCATTATATTTTTTAAACCGATTTATCGGATTTTATACTGTGATGAGGCGATTTAGATCAGTAATATAATTCATTCCTTCATACAAGAAGTAAAATGCTCGGGATCTAAATCTGACCTCATCACATTTTTGTAAAAAGACAGGGGACCATAAAATTATATTCTACGGATATTGTTGTCCTGTACGGTGCTCTCGGGCGGGGTTCTGATCCCAGTCCCAGATTAGAATCCCGTCTCCGTACTTGACATTAAATAAGAATGTACCTTTGTGGAGTTATTTATGAGTCCCTAAGGGACAGTGCCCAATTAGAAGGGGTAAGGTTTTACACGTTGACGGTCTCAAGACGGGGTTTAAGCAGACCAATTAGATTCTTACAATTATCTTGATTGGAGATAAGAAGGAAAAGGGGACAAGGATGAAATTAATAAAATAAGAAAAATCTAAAAGTTAGAAGATGTTTGATAGTCGAGACGAGGAGAAAGTCCGACGGAAGGTGTTCGGAAGTCCGACAAAAGAGGTTTGGTAGTCGAGTAGACTAGACAAGTCCGACGGAAGGTATTCGGTAGTCCAGACGAGGAGAGAAGTCCAACAGAACATGTTCGAGAGTCCAGTCAAGTCCGATGGGAAGTGTTCGTGCATCAAAAAGCACGGCCGCACACCAAACACTCAGGAGGAAGCCCCTGACCAGATAGACGGAAGATCTATAGATACCCATCAACCAGCAGTGTTCTGGGCACACCATTTTTATTCCCCAAAGGTACCTTTTACATACCTTTTGAAATTGAGATTAGGTCCTCTCTCTTATATTTACATAATTACTTAAGTATTGAAAAATTATTGTCAGTACTAATTTTGAAGGTGTTGATAAAGCATATTTTATGAAAATTAGGATCAGTTTGTGTGTACATAGATGTATATATTATAATAAATTTAATTTTTTTTATATTAAGCTAGTTTCGGATGCTGTAATGTAGCTTTTAGTTTATTTTCATATCTTATGTCTGTAGTTTCTCAGAACCTGTGATTAAATTTATTACTAAAATACTTTTACACAACGCAATGAAAATAAAATCCCACTATACATTTGATCACAGGTTAAATACTCAAATAAAAACGAGGACTACACGACATATATGTCTTTGTTAGTTCATTATAGAATTTAATTTATGGATATTTTTTCCATAATATAGATTTAGAGAAGTCTACCGACATTAATAGTACGAATATTATAACATGCTTTAAAGGACAAACTGAAGATTTCATACTATTTACTTATTCGTCTTTAGTGAAAAGGGGAAATGATAGAAATTAATGCAAAATGAAAACACGTGTGATGCGAAAAATACTTTAATAGACACCATCGTTTAAGCAACATTGATTTTCTACACTTTAGTAATACTTTTCTCTCAGTATTCTTGAAAATAAATTGTCAACATCAAATTAGCGTTCCACATGTATGTTGATATATATGTATATAAGTAGTAAAACATCATGCAAAAATGAAAGATTTTTTCTTCTAGAATTGGGTTACAAATAATTCTCTCAAATTCTTACATTCTGTATTTTATTTAACAAAATTGTTATACAGTTTTATGAAAGCAGATTGCACATGGTCGAACTCGGTTATAACGGTCACATTGGCTCGAATTGACAGTTTACTTTTGTTATTTATGATTTAAAAAAATAATCTGAAGAAAAGGAACGTAAATTGTTTAGAATATCTATCGAATTCCTTATTTTGATTTCTATTTGTAGTTCTTAATATATTAATGCCTATTCTTATTACGTAAGTACAGTACAAAATAATATGTAAATTGATTCAACGGAATATACAGTAGAATCTCTTTTTAACGACCCCACGATTTAACGATCCTTTCGTTAGAGCGACCATCTTAAAAAGTCCCAATTATTTTATCATAGGAATAATGTTAATTTTGAATCATTACAACGACCCCAAGCGTATTATTTTTCGTTAGAACGACAGCCAATTTTAGTCTGCAGAACTCATGAGCAAGTGGGCTATTTCAAAATTATTGTACTGTGGTGCAACGCCAAGAAACCTGTTTGCTGAAAGAAAGGAGTGTGCGTGACGTAAAGGGGAGAACTAAATCTTCAATTATCTTTTGATGAATTTGTTGCGGTAGACAAAACTTTTCAGTACTGCGGACAAAATTTGAATGAGGACGATTTTATTGCCCGTATTATCGGAAATGAAGAAATCTGCGATTCCGACAACGGAGAAGAAATCGTCCACTCTTTTGAAAAAGTGAATGAAAAAGAAACCTTCAATGCAATCAATGCCTTGCGTCAATATTTTAAAGGACAATTTAATTCTGAAGATTTCGTTCAAAATTTAACGTATATGGAATCAGTGATAATGAAAAATTCCCAAATGAACTTGAAGTAGACGTCAATCAAAGACTTTTTTTTCAAAAATTCAGTAATGGAAATACAAATAAATGGAAGTATTCTCTAGGTAGATACTATTGCATCATTACTTTGCTCAATTTTTTTAATTATTTTTTCAATTCGTTACAACGACCACATGATGTTGGTCCCACAGGGGATCGTTATACCAAGGTTCTACTGTATATTAATCTTAAGTTAAAGTAGGTAACAAGTCTACAAATATTCAAGTATTTCTTGTTAGTTGTGATTTTATGATTTGAATCGACATTTTATGATTTTTAGCCTTAGAGCTGGATATGCTTCATACCCGTTAAATCAACTACAATTGGAATAAATAATTGTATTATGTTATATATTTTTACTTTAGAATAGTTAGTTTGTATAAAACGAAGGAATTTCAATAATTTCTGTATTCTGCATTCTGTATTTCTGTTATATGACATCCAGGGATTTTGAAATCTACAACAGTTCATCCACAAATAAAAACATACTTTAATTTTAAAACTGAACAACCGCTTGAATTTTAATTGTCTCCATAATAACTTATATTCCATATTCAAGTTCATAATAACTGATATTTAAGATGTTCTTCAACATATATAATTCAGGTATTAATATTTTTTAACCTAACATATATTATAATAGTCCTGATATATTAAAAATATATTGTTAATACGATAAGAAAAATAGCAGATTTACAACTATTTGCAGAGATATAAAAGTTGCATTAAAAAATTCTTAACAATTCATGCAATATTTTCAGAGGAAATATGTACTTAGGAATGAAAACTTGCGTTTTAAATAAAACGAATTTTAATACCTAATTACTATGTATTTTTTACGAATCAGAGGAAAAATTGTAGTTAATTCAATAATTTAATTGAATTAAATTAATAAGTAATTTTTCTAACTAGTTTTTCTACTCTACAAAGATAACATATCTTTATATATGTTTATATATATCTTTATATATATATATATATTTATATATATATATACATATATTATATATATTTATATATGCATATTATATATACATATATATGCATATATATATATGTATATATATATACATATATATATGTATATATGTATATATATATATATGTATATATATATATATATATATATATATATTATATATATATATACATACATACATATATATATATATATATATATATATATATATATATATAAATGTAAAAAAATAAAACCCCTTAACAAAATTTTCAATGAGCAAGTTTGAAGAAACAACAAATACAATGATATCTTGAAAGCATATATACATGTTAGAATGCATATGCAAGTGACATGTTATTGATTTGAACGAGTATTTAACCAGATGTTATCTCATATACTACGAACATGAGGGAATTATAAATGCTTAAGAATAGAAAGTAATTAAACGTTAAAAAATTTCTATTATTCTCAATAAAACGTCCTCTGAAGTTCGTTATAAACGAGTTCGACTTTATTTCGCAGGCAAGATAAACAACAGTAAACTTTGAACCTTCTCAACGGGAATGTTATCATCGAATGCACCATAATTATTTCAAAATATGAACATCACAGCTTTAAAAATAATATTCAAAAGTGCGCAGTTAATTGTTGACATCTACGTAGAGGAAATATAGAAACTACGAAGAGTTTATATGATATGTATACTTCAGACGCAGTTCTGTCAGGCTTTGTTCTTCCAAATATCAGTTGAGACAAATGACATGGCTACAGAAATCAAGCTTGGCGATGCACAGAAATGATATATTCATATATACAAGTGTCTCGAGAAACATCATTTGCATAATTTCATTATTTTTTATAGCCAAAAATGTTTGAATATACAGATTTCCTGGAACATTCTGTCAGGAAAATATTTTAGACTTAGGATGACTAGAAGAAATAACGATTTTGCAATTCAGATTTGCTTTCGAGAATACTTAAATATTTCGGGAGAATTTGCTTATATTATTAATAATTTTGTTTATCATACATAAAAAATATTATTAAGTTCCATGTACTTAATAGAAATTTCCAATTATCCCATAAACGAAATAATTCCATTGCACTTTTTAGGTTAATTAATTTCAAGATGAAGCTTTGTAAGATATAAAAGCCCTAATTTATGGGCTTAAATGGATCTTATTTGAACAGTTTTTAAAGCTTTGTGAGTATTGCATTACATTATATTTTAATTACTTAAAGGCAAATAAATCTATTAATCTATTAAAATAAGCTTTTAATTGATTTCAAAATCAAATCTCAAGATGTACTTCTTGGATAATTTTTGATTTATGAATAATTATATTGTAAAGTATAGTATTAGATATTTAATTTTCCACTGAAAAATATTGTTTTTTGTGTGTTTTGAAAGAAAAATAAAATAGAAAATATTTTGAAGTGCATTAAATAAATCTATTTAAGTGAAAAAACACGAGTTAAATAAATAAATAAAATAAAATAACAGATTGATAATTTTTATGCTTAAATAAATATCCACTACGTCAAGGGTGGGCCAATGCCGGCCCTTTTGCTTACTTTATCTGGCCGTTGAAAAATCCTGCAATCATGCGAAAATCCTGCAATTTTTTAATCTCTTATATGCGATTTTTTTAAATCAACAGTATTTGTATGCGTAGTGTACACATAATTAAAAATATATAAATAATATAGGGAGTATTATAATTTGAACAGCTGTAACCATATCCCTACTTTAATGTATGCAACATACATACTCTCATAAAGCATGTGGTCGGCTTACTACATAGAATTGAACTCCTCTCACTCTTCGAGGACGACAGACCTCAGTACGCGTACTGCTTATTTTGATTTAGCACTAGTCGCATACTCGTCATTTCTTTTGAGACTAATGTTTGTTAATTTGCAAATATAATAATAAATTGAAAAAGTGGACATTTTGTAGGTAAAATTTAAAAACATTGGTGTTATTTTATTGTAATAATTAAATTATTTATTTGTAGGCCTTTGTAAAATACACAGCTTACGCGGTATAGTCCTCCGGCCCGGGAGACTTTTTGAAAAATTTCATTTTGGCCCGCGCTTTAAAGTATTTGCCCACCAGTGCACTACATGATAATCTAATTACCTTGAGATTTTTCCTTTTTCAAAGGCAAATAAATCTATTAATGTATTAACATAAGCTCTTAATTGATTTCAAAATCAAATCTCAAGAAGTACCTCTTGGCTAATTTTGGATTTATGAATAATTATATTGAAAAGTGTAGTTTAAAATATTTAATTCTACACTGAAAAATATTGTTTTTTTATAAGTGTTTTGGAAGAAAAATAAAATAAAAAAATATTTTACAATGCATCAAATAAATATATTTAAGTAAAAAATCATAAATTAAATAATTAAATGAAATAAAATAACAGAATAATAATTTTATTCTTAAATAAAGATCCCACTACGTGATATCCTAATTACCTAGAAACTTTAGCTTTTTCAAAGGCAAATAAATATATTAATCGATTAACATAAGCTCTTAATTGATTTCAAAATCAAATCTCAAGAAGTGCTTCTTGGATAATTTTTGATTTATGAATAATTATATTGAAAAGTGTAGTTTAAAATATTTCATTCTACACTGAAAAATATTTTTTTTTGTGTTTTGAAAGAAAAATAAAATAAAAAAATATTTTACAATGCCTTAAATATATTTAAGCGAAAAAACACGAATTAAATAAATAAATGAAATAAAATAACAGAATGATAATTTTCATGCTTAAATAAATATCCCACTACGATATCAAATTACCTAGAAACTTTAGCTTTTTAAGGCAAATTATATTAATCGATTTAAGCTCTTAATTGATTTCAAAATCAAATCTCAAGAATTCTTGGATATTTTTGAATGAATAATTATATTGAAAAGTGTAGTTTAAAATATTTCATTCTACACTGAAAATATTTTTTTGTGTTTTGAAAGAAAAATAAAATAAAAAAATATTTTACAATGCCTTAAATATATTTAAGTGAAAAAACACGAATTAAATAAATAAATGAAATAAAATAACAGAATGATAATTTTCATGCTTAAATAAATATCCCACTATCACAGATGATCAAATTTTAAACTTGATTTCTTTAATGATTATGGCCATATTTCTTTCTTCCAGAAACATAACTATATTTTCTGAAAAAGAACAATCTTAAATAAAACGCTACTGTATTGTATTTGGAATAACAAAATTATTTGACACAACTGATATTTATTCAGTCGGCCAGTTAAAGGTAAGTCCGGCCTGCCTGAAGAACTGCTTATTGTGAGGTTCATAAAACCTCCTTAGCGTCTGTACTACTTCCGAAGACACATCGGGGTGCTTTCTACCTTTGCTGTCATTGAGACACTTGTCTGCAGTTTCATTCCTGACGCAAAAAAAGCCTTTCGTATCATTATAATAAAAATTCTTCTTCAAGACTCTGTGGCCTAAGCCTAAGAAATTTTCAATCTTTTGAATCTCGCTGAAGGGATCAACAATTAGGTTGTCGCCATCAACCACATGAATCTGATTTCTCGGAAACGTCCTTAACCATCTTTGGAAATACAAAGAATACATCCCAATCCTGACGGCCTTATAGCCTGTGTTGACAGTTCCATCAGCTCTAAGGACCAGGTCCTCGAAAGAAGCAAGACGTCTGTCTTTTCGAGCTTTGTTAGATGCCAGCTGGGCGTAATCGGAGATCAGTCTGGTGACGGGCTCCCGCACTATCAGCAGAAGCTTGACCGATGGGTCCATCTTCCGAATTCGGGCAGGAACCGATGGAGTGATGAAGTAGGCCGGACTTTTCTCAACAGTAACTTGTCCAGGAAAAGAGTAAGGCATGCGACGTCTGTACCAGTCCAAGCCCAAGGAGTATTTATCATCGTCGTCGAAGAAGTGAATTTCTTCGGTAGCTTTCTGTATCATTGGGTGCAAGTTCATGAATTCCAGAAGAGCTCTGGTACCACACTTGCGGGCTCCGATTATGATGCATTGAGGAAGTCGACGTTTCGTACGAGGAAATCGGAGACGACCACCTTCAGAAAAGCTGAAACTGAAAAAGAACACAAGAGTTTCATAAATACTACAACCAAAGCTATAAATGTAATAATATAAGTTATAAAATTGGGAGGTCCAATGCTGTCATTATAGGCTCTAAATGTCTTTAATTGTGCAATTAAAGAAAGATAATTTCTTATGGACGTGGATTAAATTTCCTAATAAAGGATTGATGGCTTAGAATATTCCATTCTTGCCATAGTGGACAAAACTAAAAGAAAATTAAAAGAGGCATTTAAACCAATCCTCCATAGAATTCTGTAGCATATTTATTTTGCTTCGTACCACATGCCTTTGCACTTTCTAAGAACCTAGTAGCTTTAAAAAACGATTCAGTGTTTGTTTCAAACATTCTAAATCCATTAAGAATTCTGGAATACCAGATTTTTATTAGCAAATTCAAAGCGAGAAACGAACTTCCCTGTGTTCCAAATGTACTCTTTTTCAGAAATGCTCAGATTTAACAAGGATCTCTTTCTATACGGGAATTATGGCCTATGATAACATAAGCGCAATAATGAAAATGATTGTCTTAATTAAATGATCAATAACCATCCCTGATTTGTTTTATCACAGCATAAAAAATCATAGTTTTATTATTTTCAATTATAGTTTTATTTTTATTCCCCATTTGAAATGTATTTTACTTTTGTGATTCGAATTTTTGACTAAATCAATCAAGTATCTCTTTACTATATAATAGCAGATCTAGCAAGATGCATTTTAAAATTTGAGAAAACTAAAAATATTTACTACAATATGAATATATAAAAGAAAGAAGTTTTTTAAATATTTTAAATCAAATTAATTCAGTAATATTTCAGTGTATCATTTTTCATAACTTTATGTTAAAAATTTCCACACTCGCTTTGCAACGCCAAACTTTCCGTTAATACGTAAATGCAAATGTTAGTATCCGTTCATATTCAAATGTTAAAAAAATATTTTTATATACTCACAGCCCTTTTTGTTGAAACTTCCTGGCGGCTTCTTCGTCTGAACTGAAATCGTAGCCTTCGGAATCGCAGACAATTGGCGAATATGAAACCACTCCACCAGCGTGGAAAAGGAGTTGAACAAAGACCAGCGAAGTGGTGAAGAGGAGAAAAATGAAGCAGAAAGACGAAGAAATCCGGTATTTCTGAAAAAGACACCAAGAGATTCGTTGACATTCATATGTATGCTAAATATTAATAAACTAGCATATATCCCATCATAAGACGGGATTAGTAAAATTTTTAATATTCCAGAAATGTTAAGTACCCAATGAGACGTGTAAAAAATGGTTTGTTTTTTGACTGAGAATTATCTGGTTCACTCTCAATAATTTATTTATCATCATACTCCTCTAGAGTCTCCCGTCCTGTAATGCAGTTTAGAATCACATTGAATTCATTTAGTCAAACCGTGTGGTTATGTATAATAAACAAACACACAAAAGAACAAACTTCTTACTTTCCAAATATATATTACTTAAAAGTTAGATATTTATTAGTCCGTGAAATAGACTCCTAAACTTATATGAGAAGAATTTATTGTTAATACCGGTGATAAAATTTTCATTGCAACAAAAAATAATCCATGATTCAATTTAAAATTATCACACATGTACCTAATCTATTATTTAAGCCAAATATAAAAGAAAATCATTTACGTAATATCTAAGTTCAGTGATAAAAGATACTAAAATAGTGTAGACGATATTTAAATAGTTTAAAATATGAAATGAGATGTTTAAAGGAATGACGTCACAATGCTAGAAAAATTGTTATTTTTACCTATTTATTAAGTGATAAATGGATAAATTTAATCGGCTGCTCTTAACCGGGGAAAATAGGATTCGAAATAATGGCATTAAATTCTCGAAAAGGGGGGAAGGGTTGGATTTCGAACGTTTTAAAGACGACAGTATTGTTTGCTGTGATATGAAGCATATTTATACAAATTTATTTTAGAATCGGATCGATAGTTTAGGAGAAGATAAACTTTATTCTCTTTGAATGGATGCCTCTGTCCATTCCAGGTCCAACCGCTTCATAAATTGGAGGACAGACGGACAGATAACTTAGGCTATTATTATTATATAGGGGATTAAAACCGGATTAAATTAGTGACAAGTGTGCTAATACTCAGTTATTAGTATAGATCAGGAATGACCGAAATTTTGGAATCCGTGGTCTACTCCACATTTAATAAATCGAAGGCGGTCTACCAATGGCAGAGCTAAATTAACGTAACGTACATGTTTATATATTTATTTTCGGTAACAAGAAAAAATGGTAAATTATCTAATTTTTCTAAAAAAACTTAATATTAATATTTACAAAATAAAAATTTACTGACGAAAATAATCAAAGTATTCATATATCAATAATTGACCATCCTATTGACTTCGTTTAGTTGAACTGTATATCTGCGACAAGTTTATCTTATTGTGGCTGGCACGAGCTTATTGCAATGCGTAAACACGAAATTAAATGTTCACCTGTTAAAAGCGACCGATGTTTGATTTTAATGGCGTTCATGGTTGAAAAATCAGATTTGCAAAGATACGTCGATCCAAAGTAAAACAAAATCAATTTGTAAATATTTGGATACGTTTCCTCAGAAATTAATTTCCAAAAATTTTTATTTTAAGTAATTCATTAATTCTATGTCATAAGTCATAAATTAAATTGTTAATATCAGAGGTCATTATCGGGATGGTTGCGCGGGCTACCTAAAATGTCTTCACGGTCGACGTCTTGGCCATCCCTTGTATAGATTATGAATGGACTAATTAAATCTAAGTAATCGTATTTACCATTCGATACTTAACACGTTGACGGACACTTGCATCTATTGCGTCTTTAGTCTATAGTATAAAACAAAGTTCACTATGTGGCATGACGGCAAAAGCCGTCCAAAATGAAACGGTCGTTTTTAAACACTGCGGTTAAAGCGGCACAAATGTGAATTTACAAGTAGAAGCCTAGTGTCATGTTTTGAAAATAAATTTTTTTAGATTGAATTTCGTTTTCCACCTGCTACATGACTTGAAGCTTCAGTATGTACGTGGTTGTGAAGGGAGAAGTGCGATCGTGATTTCGACGAACACTTCTGTCTATAAACGCCGAAGCAAAGTTCAGTATGTGGCTTGACGGCAATAGCCGTCCAAAACGAAACATTCGATTTTAGACACTACAGCTATAGTGGCACAAATGTGCATTTAACGGCTTACAAGTAGAAGAATAGTGTCATATTTTGGGAACACCTTTTTAGGTTCAATTTCGTTTTCCACACCGAAAATAATATGTAATAATTATAAAACTATAATAAATTGTTTTGTCATTTATTTATTTTTGTTTGATTATGAACTAACATTTTGCGTAATAAACCCAAAAATGCTTTGTTGCTTCCCCAAAATTGCTTATTTTTTTCATTAAACCTGTTATTGACGTTTTTAAATTTTTGCTGTTATAGCCGACATCGTCCCCTTACTTAGTGTCTAGAGTCCGCTGGCGAAATGACGGTCAGAGCCACAACTTATTTAAAGGCTCTGAATTAATCAAAACTAAGTTTATTAAGCAGAAAGAGTAAAACTATACTTTTGATATTCTAAAAATTACAAAAACTTATAGTGTTAATTTCCGAACTTCACTTGTTCCAACACTCCGTCAATGCGTTAATATTGCTTTTATTTAAACATTTTTGTTACTTTTTCTAAATCTGCACTTGCAAATAGATTAAAAATGGTCTTTGATCGGTTGGAAGCAATAAAATTTATGCTTGCTACTAGAAGTCTAACTATATAAGCACCTATGATGCCCTGCTAAACGGAGATTTTTTGCACACTGTAATGATTGGGACCACATAATAATGTCTAAAATTTTAACCCACTATTCAGTTTTCAATTATGATAAAAAAATAAGGAATAGTTATTGAAAAACTGACAACTTCTGGGTATGAATATTTCCTTTTCATAATTTTTTGCCAGAAGATGATTAGCTCTTATTAAAAAAATAGTAATTATAAACTAAAAGAAAGCAAGGATAAAAAAAATTCGACATTACGATGCCCGGTCTTTTGATTAAC
Source organism: Pardosa pseudoannulata (assembly GCA_032207245.1). Lineage (NCBI taxonomy): Eukaryota > Metazoa > Arthropoda > Arachnida > Araneae > Lycosidae > Pardosa > Pardosa pseudoannulata. The sequence goes on from CM063506.1 coordinate 22,246,932, forward strand.
AACAAAACATAGGGAGATAAAGTTTTTTAAAAAAGTTGTAGTTTAGTAATTCCTTTAAAAATGTGTCTACGTGTTCGAGTTCCCTTTTTGAATGCTAGAAGCCGTTCAGTATTGGCAGTAAGATGTTCGTGTAAGGAATTTGGACCTATGACCTATGTTTCGCAGATGTATACCCGTCACTAATCAGGAAAATCGACCCCTCTAACACCTTCCACCTGGCGTTCCTTAGGGAAAATAGGAGCCGGCCGGTTAAGGGAGCTGATAAGGTTTTCCGGATGTGTCTCTTGTTCTCTTTTTTTTTTTTTGCAGGGAGGCAGTGCATCTGAAAGGAGGATACCCTTTTCAGAAGGGATCAAGTTTCCAGAAGCTGACCCCTCGAAAAAGGGAGAGAAGATCTGCGATCAGTGCAGTTGAGTGCGAGAGTCTACATGGAGCCCGAGACCTGAAAAGATCTCTCTGGTCAGAGTGAGAGAACGCAACGTCGTTTTTATCTTGATAGGGAACGCTGGTCCACCTAATTTTTCGATTACGTTTTTAGGTTAGTATTGGGACGCAAAGAGAATGTCTTTATTTTATATTTAATTTTCATCAATCTTGTAAATAAATGTTATTTGTAGTCCTTAAAGTTTCGGAGGTAATTTAATGCATCCCAAAGATGGTCTACGAACATAAAGCATAACTGTCCCAGTTAAGTAGGCGGGCAGGTCACACGCTAGCATAGCGTCCCAGAAAGTGGTGCTCTATAGTTAGTTTGGGTCTAGGTCAAGGTCAAGGTAATTGGGTTGAACGGAGTACCTAGCGAAGTGTAATGTCTTCACTTTAACATCCGAACGTAAGCAGAACAAAACATAAATTTAGGTCTCTAGACAAAAAGTGATCCAAACAAAAATTTAATACACTCCAGCTCACAAGGAAGCGAGGAGGTGAGTACGTTCTCATAAAAAATTATGAGTAAACAACGCGTTGTCTAATTAGGAAATAATTAGACTGGAACCTTGACAATAAACATTAGGTATGGTTAACAGCAATGTATGGATTCAACCACATGAAGCTCAGAAATAATAAAAAAGTAGTATAATCATAATAATAGGAACAGTATAAAAGTTGTAACTTGGTACAGCAATTAAAAATAAACAAAAGGTGACAACACTAACAAAAAGATATATTTTTGAGTTTTATAAAATCTAAAATTTTTTATTAAGCATTTTTCCAGTTTTTTTTATTTTTATAAACATAAAACAAGACAAAACATTACGCAAAGTAAAAATAAAAGAGAGCAAAGTAGCGCAATGATACGATACCCAAAATATTGGAAAATGAAAAATTAATAGAAAAATAGCCAAAAGGTACAGTAAACGGTACTTCACTATAAAATAACAACAAAAAACAAAAGTTTGGGTCTAATTAAATTCTGCTTTGATATTTAACCGCAGTATTAAGAACCAATTAACGAGACATCCAATCAAATTATTCTTTGCCTTCGCTATTATCATAATCACCAGCAATGAGAGTTCAGATTAAATAGCTAATGGAGAAAGAAAATGTGATTTTTTTCCCACCTGGACAGGTTGTCTTCTTTGGTACTGGCAGCTTGGCACTATCAAGTGGACAGTGGAAGATGACTGGGATGTTGACCGTGAACGTGGCGAGTACTGCTCGTTGGAGGTGAGGTCAAGACTTTGGTGGAGTTGGTCTTCCTTCGTATGCAAAGAGACGGACTCTGGGCTCATGCTGGACTAACCCATCTGGAAAAAAACATTTGGAGAAAAGTAGATGGTTAGATATGCTCGTAAGCTTACATTAATGAATACATGCCATCTTATACATAAATATCGTATAAATATATAAATATCTCCTTATTTAAATATCGTCTGCATTATTTCCTTACGTTTTATCACTGAACTTAGATATTACGTAAATAATTTCCTTTTATATTTGGCTTAAATAATAGATTATCTACACATGTGGTAATTTTAAATTGAATCATCGATTATTTTTTGTTGCAATGAAAATTTTATCACCGGTTTTAAAATAAATATCTAGCGTTTAAGTTATATATCTTTGAAAATTAAAAGTTTGTTTGTTTGTGTGTTTGTTTTTTATACATGACCACACGGTATTCAATCGATTCGCTAAATTTTGGATCATTCATATATATCTCCAAATAATCACTGTCAATATTAAAACCTCTGCTGTTCATCCAATCACGTAATATGACAAGATAAATTAAATTTGGCAAATAACATGCGGTTAGTAAAGATAAACAAATCGTTGAGAGTGTAGCAGATAATTCTCAGCCGAAAAGAAACCTTTTTTACCTGCCTCATAGGGTACTTTGAAATTCTGGAAAATTAAAGAATTTACTGATCCCGTCATAGGACGGGTTATATACTAGTTCTACGATAGTAGTAGAAGTAGCACTTCTTTTTTTAGTTAATTAAAAGTAACAGTTATTTACAGCTTAAGGGAAGTTCTTTATAATATAAGCATCACTGTGCAGTGTAGGATTAACTTTGCTTATTATAGGTTTAATTAGACATATTTTCATTTATACCTTGGTCACTTATACTACGCGCAATATATACAATCCTAATCCTAAACCCCAAAATAAACATTAATATAAATACTGTACGCAGATTCATTTTAATAAGTTCTTTCTTTTAGAACAGGAAGTAGTATGTTTGTGGGTGAATGAAAATCACGTTCCCATTTACTCGTATGAAATTGGATGTAATAAATACGAATGTAGTTCATTTAACTTGTAATATTTTTTAAAATTTTGACAGTCAAGCGTTTAATAGTTAAAGTTTGTCGAAATAGTTTATAGTTTTCAAGGTTACCAACGGAATTTAATACGTTTCAAAAATATTTAAAGACAGATAATGACTGTGTGTTTTTCCGGAAAACTGCTTGTAAACGTATTTAGCCAGCAGTTTCCTAGAAGAGTATCACATCTGTCCCTGGCGAAGACAAAAATTCTAAATCTTATTCAAAATTAATAAAAATTGTTTTTTACGTTTATTTATCATTATTTAGGCCCTTTTCGGATTTTTAATGCAGTTTATTTATTTTTAAAACATTTATTTTTATTTTTTTAAATTTTTTAACTTTATCGTTTCTGATCATTATTTTTCAATAAACAAAAATTTATAAAACATAATCTAAGTTAATAAAATTATTTTTAGGTTTAAAAATTATTATTTAGGCCCTTTTTGGATTTTTAATACTATTTATTTATTTTTAAAACATATATTTTTATTTTTTCCAATAATTTTTAATTTTCTTCGGCTTTTTTCGTACGGATGTCACTGGCCACAAAAATATTTTATGTTTTTCTCTCTCTACTCTCTAGTTATTGTGCTATGAACTCACGAATCCACCCTTCTATCTCTTTGCTCTTTTATGTGTTTATTTTTTACTAGTTGTCATTTTGTGCTTACTGACAGAAACCTCTGGATTGATGGGCTCGGCCCATATGGTCCAGTTGCATCACCATCTTTGATGCCTTTGAAGAGTATCACATCATGAGAGGATCTCTAACTAACATGCAACTAACATGAATAAACAAATTATTGAGAGTGTACCAGATAAATTTCAGCTAAAAAAAACCTTTTTTTACCTGCCTCATAGGGTAATTTACAATTATGGAAAATTAAAAATTTTACTGATCCCGTCATGTTACGGGCTGTATGCTAGTCCTTAATAAAAGAAATAGAAGCCACATCTATGATCTAATAGGCCTCATATACCTCAAAACTACAAGGACTGACCTCCGAACAAATCGGAATTCGATGCGTCCGGTAAATACTATTTATAATTTGGTTCAAATAAAGAGTTACATAGAAGATGAAAAAAACGTGTTATTTTGGATTAAATTTCGATTGTTATAAAATTTTTAACTTACTCAAGCATCTCTACGAGAGTAGTAGAAGTAGTACTTCTTTTTTTAGTTTAGTAGAGGTAGCAGTTAGTTACAGTGTAAGGGTAGTACAAGTTCTTTACAATATATGCATCACTGTGCAGTGTAGTATTCACATTGCTTATTAAAAGATTAGTTGGACATCTTTTCATTTATACGTTGGTCTCTTACACTAAGCATATCGGGAGTTGTAATGTATATAATTTTAATCATAAACCCCAAATTAAACATTGATATAAATGTTGTACACGGATTCATTTTAATAAGTTCTTTGTCTTAGGAGAACAGGAAATGTTAAATTTGTGGGAGAATGAAAATCATTTTCCAATTTAGTCGTATAAAACTGGATGCAAAAAATACGAATGCAGTCCATTTAACTTGCAATTTTTTAAAAATAATAGACAGCCATGCCTTTCCTCGTTAAAGTTTGTCAAAAGAGTTTATAGTTTTCAAGGTTACCAACGTAATTTAATACGTTTAAAAATATTTAAAAACAGATAATGACTGTTCGTTTTTCCGGAAAACTGCCTGTGAACGTATTTAGCCAGCAGTATCCTAGAAGAATATCATATCATGAGAGGATCTCTAACTAACATACAAGTAGCATGCGATTAGTAAAGATAAACAAATTATTGAGCTTGTACCAGATAATTTTCAGCCAAAAAAGAAACCATTTTTTACCTGCCTCATAGGGTACTTTACAATTCAGGAAAATAAAAAAAATTACTGATCCCGTTAAATGACGAGCTATATGCTAGTTCTACAGGAGTAGTAGTAGTAGTACTTTTGTTTTAGTTTAATAGAAGTAACAGTTATTTAGTAGCAGTAACAGTCAGTTACAGTCTAAGGGAAGTTCTTTATAATATATGCATCACTGTGCAGTATACCATTAATATTGCTTATTAAAAGCTTAGTTAGATATCTTTCCATTTATACCTTGGTCTCTTACACTATGCATAAAGGGAGTTGTAATATATATAAATATAATCATAAACCCCAAATTAAACATTTATATAAATTCTGTACTCAGATTCACTATAATAAGTTCTTTCTCTCAGAACAGGAAGTAGTATGTTTGTGGTTGAATGAAAACCATGTTCCAATTTACTCGTATAAAACTGGATGCAATAAATACGAAAGAAATCCATTTAACATGAAATATTTTTTAAAAATTTGACAGCCATGCGTTTCCTTGTTAAAATTTGTAGAGAGAGTTTATAGTTTTCAAGGTTGCCAAAGTAATTTAATACGTTTCAAAAATATTTAAAGACAGATAATGACTGTGCGTTTTTCCGGAAAACTGCTTGTGAACGTTTTTAGCCAGCAGTTTCCTAGAAGAGAGTCATATCATAAGAGGATCTCTAGATCCTAGTGGCCTAACGAAGACAGATTTATTGATAACGTGGCAGATGATGTCTGAAAATTATCTTTCCCTCTGTAGCAACAAAAACAAACGAAATGGGAAATTTAAGGACTGCCAGAACTTTAAAGCAGTGTTGTTTATTAATGTTCTCCACTTTTACTAGCTATGTTACATTTCCTATTTATTAAAATAAACCTTAAAAAAAAGTAAATCAAAATAAAAAAAATATTAAAAACCTCCTAAAACTATCTCTGCAAATATTAAAATTTCATATTCAGAATTAATTGAGTTTTTTACTATAATAAATTTAATTTCACGTAAAAATAAATTTTTTTATATTGCAGATGCCAATAATTGGTAAAGAAAACTTTGACATAAGTGTAATTAAAATATTTGCAGTAAACCTTTTTTGAAAACCAAAAACATTTTAACAAAATATTTTTTTTTAATTAAACTAAAAATTTATTAAATTTTTAAATTTTTAACGCGATTGTATTATTTATATTTCTGTGTGCACGTGGAAGGTTTGAGGACTCTAAATTAGGAAGTTACTTTTTTAGAAAAACCAAGAACATTTTAACAAAATATTTTTTTAAATTAAACTAAAAATTTATCTAATTTTTAAGTTTTTAACGCGATTTAATTACTTATATTTCTGTGTGTTCGTTGAAAGTTTGGGGACTTTAAATTTGGAAGTTTCTTTTTTAGAAAACAAAGAACATTTTAACAAAATACTTTTTTAAAAATTAAATTAAAAATTTATTAAATTTTTAATTTTTTAACACGATTGTATTATTTATATTTCTGTGTGTACGTGGAAAGTTTGAGGGCTTTAAATTTGAAAGTTTCTTTTTTAGAAAACCAAGAACATTTTAACAAAATTATTTTTTTTAAATTAAACTAAAAATTAATTAAATTTTTAAGTTTATAACGCGATTGTATTATTTATATTTCTGTGTGTACTTTAAAAGTTTGAGGACTTTAAATTTGGAAGTTTCCTTTTTAGAAAATAAAGAACATTTTAACAAAATATTTTTTTAAAAATTAAATTAAAAATTTATTAAATTTTTAATTTTTTTAACACGATTGTATTATTTATATTTCTGTGTGTACTTGGATAGTTTGAGGACTCTAATTTTGGAAGTTACAAAAACGCTTTGTAAAGTCGACCGTTCCATTAAAATTCTATTATTCTAACTGAAAGAAAAGATAAATGTAGTATGAAATTGAAAAAGGGAGAAATAAAATTTCTAAAGATTCAAACTGATTCGTACTAAAGAAAAAAACTTTATAAAAATTAACGCAAGTTGAATAAAGAACTTTACTGTTTTATTAAGGGAATAGTAAACTTTGGTAAATGTTTAATAAGCCTTGTAATATATAAGTTAAAAAACTTTGTACTTTCATATATTGAAGTATATGTAAATCCTTAATTTTTTTCTTAAAATCAAATTATATATTTAAAACAGTAATATTTACAAAATACTTCAATGTATATTCAATGTTTTTTAATCTTTCCAAATATAATAGTACTCTATTTATATTAAAATAAATCTAGGTATCTATAATTATATTTGGCCTTATTTAAATTATTAAAACACAATTTAATAGTATAAAGTCCCAATTTTTCTTGAAATTTCATCTTAAAGTCGTAAAAAGTACTTCTTATACATTAACTATATGATATACGATAAATTTAAAATAGCATCAAATGTTAAGGTGATTTAAAGTAACAATAAGAAAAATACAAAACTAATTAGCAGTTATTACACAAGAGACATTTTATCAATTACTTGAATATCTCAAAATATTTCATTCTGTTTAATAAATTATCTAAATTTAAAAATTCTTTAGAAGTGATTTATTTATTTTTTCATGCACGTGTCTACACTATTCATAAGTCCTTCAATCTCATTTAGATAAGTCCCAGTTTTTCTTGAAAATTCATCTTATAAGAAATTCAAGATGTAAGAAAAACTTCCTATAAATCAACTATTAGGTACATGGTTAAATTTAAAATGCTATCAAATATTAATATAGTTTAAAGTAATAATAGAGCAACAATAGATTTTGTTTTGGTTTGGTTTGGAGTGCTGCGGTCTACATTTTGCAACACGAGGGCTAATGAGACCGGGACCTACAGTTTAAAGCCGATTCCGAACGGCTACGAACATCCATGCCACAGTGGGATGCGAACCCACGAACTCCGGTACCGAAAGCCAGCACCCTAACCAATCGGTCATCGTTCGGCAGGGCACCAATAGAAGAAAAATTAATAATTAACTTTCAAGGGGACACTTTATCAGTCAGTTGAATTTTTTAGAATATTGATTTATTCACTTATTTATTCTTCTTGTAGATTATTATATTTTAGGAAATTTTTTTAAATGCTATTTTCTTTCATTTTACTTTTAGCGCTAAAAGGAACCACTAAGCATGGAAAGTAAATCAAAGACATGCAATTGCCTCGATATTTTTTAAAAATATTCCGTAAGCTGATCCTATATTGCCATATATATAGTTTTTTAGAGTCACCAAATAAAATAAAGCGGTATTAATGCTACCTCCAGGTAGCAAGATATAAAAATTTCAGCATAAGCGGGAATGTTAAATTCTCCATAACTTAAAAAATCTGTAACAGCTTTCAATTTTAAAATTTTTACTTTTAATTTAAATTCTTTAAAAATAAATGTATAATGGCATTTATTTAAAAGAAAATACTACTAAAATCAGATATAAATTATCCTAATTCCATTATGTGGACTGGATCGAGAATATAATACCAAAACTGACAAATATTTACACATTTTGAATACTTTAAAAATGCACCGAAGAGCCAGTACATTATGAACCAGAGGAACAAAACCACTGTGCGTGCGCGGCTGGTGTTGAATTATATAAAGCAGCAATGCATTTTCTTTCCCTAACATATAGCGCTTTGCGATATAATGGGAAAAGCAGTTGAATTAACGGACTTCGATAAGGGTCAAATCGTTGAGGCTCGGCAACTGAGAACATCAATATCAAAAAAGGGTTGTTCGCTTACAGTAATTGTGAGCACATATCGAAAGGTGTGCATGGAATGTGAAACGTTAAGTCACCAGCTAGCGGTGTAATGGCTACGTCGCAGATTTCAGAGGAGAACAGATATTTCTATGCATTATTCGCAGTGACCGCTGAGCTACGACAACTTAAATTATCACCATCTACAACAGTGGCGAACAAGCCAGTGTTTCTCAACACACTGGGTAACATACATTGCTTCGTATGGGCTTATGCAACCGGAAGCCAAAGACTGTCCATGTACTGTCGCCAGTTGCGGCTGCAATGGGCCAAGAAACATAGGAATTGGACAATAGAAGAATGGAAGGAAGTTGCATGGTTTGACGAATGACGTTTTTCGATTTATCTCATCGACAAGCCTTTGCGAATACGATGATTTCCATAGAAAACCTTGGCTCCCGGATGCACAGTTAAACGGAGACAAGCTGGTCACTGGGTATTAGGGTATGGACAATGTTTTCCTAGAGCCTATTAGGATCCCCCCCGCTACCCCCTCGCAATGTCGGGATTTGCGAGACCTGTCTGTGAGCGCTACGTACCAGTTACTTCAGACTACCTATCAGCACCTTGTGGAGTTAATGTCTCCCCAGAATAATCTCTGACGTCTGTCGGCTACATTGTTTCAGACCAGATTTACCCATTCATGACAATAGCATTTCCGGTGGGGGATGGTATTTACCAACAGGATAATGCACCATGTCATAAGGGTAGAAACGTCAAGGAGTGGTTCCAGGAACATTCCAAAGACTTTCAAGTCATGTCTTGGCCACTAAATGCACCTGACACAACCCAATGGAACAATTGTGGTCTCACCTGGAAAACGAAATAACGACCCTCTGGAGCATCATAGGCGCCCTAGGGCTACTACGGTACAACACGAGGGTATTCGCCCTCATTAACTAATTGATCATTGTAAATATCTCTGCCTATCTAATTGTATTTTATTTTATTAATATTTTCACTGTCCTCTTTCCTCTTCTCTCCTCTTCTTTCTTATTATACCATCTGTTAGCCAATGTTAAAGATAAAAATACCACTTGCGAATTCATATATTATCGGGGATAAAGGGCCTACAGCCCTAGGTGCCCCAAAATAGTGAGTTCCAGAGTTCCAGAAAATAAAATTCTTGCTGCCACGCTACCCCCTAGCAAATGATTTGACGAACCTGTTTCTGACCGCTTCGTACCAGGTACCTCAGACTACCTATCATCACCTTGTGAAATCAATGTCACGCTGGGTGATGGCAGTTTTGAGGGCTAAAGGTGGTCCCACATATTATTAAAAGGATGGACATAATGGCTGTTCAGTGTATATCTAGTAATTATTAAACACATGTGGTTAATTTAAAAATAATTATTGTTCTTGCATGCTGGCTTTTTTTGTACATTAAGAATAGTTGATGCTTTAGAAGAATTAAACATCTTTTGTCTTAACTAATAGATGTTTAACAATTACTTATTTTAGTCATACCTATATATATCATACAAAATACGTACATATGCAAAAGGAAATTATTTTATCAGAGTGTTGATAAATTAGTTGTCGAAAGTCTATATAAATAAACTTGCCAATAGGCAATGCATTTTTAAAAAGCAGCACCAGGAAACGAATAAATCTTTCCCTAATTACATTTACATATACATAGAATAATAAAATGGTACCTGCTCTTTAATGCTGACTTTGAAATTCCATGAGAAAATTCAATTCAAATTAAATTAACATCTTTATTTCTTCGTCACGAACTCTTTGGTGATAAAGATTCAGAAAACCTGGGAATAGAAAAAAAAAATATAAGCCATGAGAAAAAAATCTTATGTATATGTAAAATAAACAAAATACTAGAAATAATATGTTAAATTGTAGCAATATATAAATTTCAATTTTTTTTAGAGTGATACAAATTTTAAAACACAAATAGCTGTCACAAAGATCACTAAAAGAAAAACAACTTCGTAGTCTACAGTCAATCAACTTAAAACACGAACTACACTCACGAGCCAAAACATTAGGACGCCCCTACATGTTGCAATGAACTAGCCTGGATGACGTGGAAGGCACGTTGTCAGGTGGAAGTGGTATTTAACTACTGCTGGAGAGTCTGAAAAATCATTATTTCACTTACTTCTGCGTGTCATCAGAAAGGCTGCGGATCTAAGCAATTTTGATAGAGGGCAGATTGTAATGGCTCGAAGGCTCGGAACAAATATTTCCGAAACTGCACGACTCGTGGGTTGTTCGTGATCTACAGTTGTTAGTACTGATACAAAGTGGATGAATGACGGAGAAACCAGCAGTAGACGACATGGTCTTGGGAATCCACATGCTAAGAAAAATATCTCCGGAGACTGTCACGCATGGTGAAGCAAAACTGGAGCCAGACAGTGGCTCAGCTGACAACCCAACACAATGCAGGGCCAAGTAGAATAGTATCGGAGCACACTGTTCAGCGGACACTGTTGGATATGGGGCTACGTAGAAAAAGTCCCACTCGTGTGCCTTTGATGACCAAGCGTCATCTCCAACTGCGCTTACGCTGGGCCCGAGAGCATCGCGACTGGTCCATGGATCAGTAGGAGAGAGTTGCCTGGTCAGATGACGCACGGTTTGTCATTCCGATGGCCGTGTCAGGATACGCCGTCTTCCAGGCCAACAGTTGTTCCCTCAATGCCTGTGTATGACCTACATCATACACAGGCCGGTAGGGGTGGTATTATGATTTGGGGGACGTTCGCTTGGGCGTCTCTGGAACCCATGGTTGTGGTAGAGCAGACCATGAATGCTACAGGGTATCTGAACATCAGTTGCACCCTTACATGACCTCTGTTTTTCCAACTGGAAATGGAATGTTCCAACAGGACAACACCCCGTGTCACAAGGCTAAAATTGTGTTGGAGTGGTTCTAGGAACATGATGCTAAATTCCAGTTAATGTCCTGGCCGCCTAACTCACCGGATCTCAATCCGATGGAACACATTTGGGTTGTCATAGGACGGCAACTCAGAGTTCAAAGACCACCAATTCGCAATATCTCGAATTTGCGTAACCGTTGCTTAAACATCTGATACAATATGACTTCGGCCATCTACCAAGTACTTGTGGCATCCATGCCAAGGTGGGTTGAAGCTGTGTTGAGCGCCAAAGGTAGGCCAACTCGTTATTAACAGGTGGTCATAATGTTTTGGCTCTGCATTTCTTTTCATTTTAAAATTTAATTGAAAATTATTAAAATTAATTTTTAAATGAAATTTTAAATTGAAAATTTTGATACATTTTTTTATTTAAATACCAAATATATATGTTAATAAATATTTCTACACAAAATAATTTAACTTTGCACAATAGTTAAACAGTATACCTCATATTTAAAAAAAAGACAGGGTTAAAGTAAGACTAGTACGCTATACAAAATTCTCAATTTTAGAAAATTTATAAATATGATATTTATAATTTAGTACTTTATTGGTTAGTATCTTTGTCTTATAGTGTGTATTTCTGTGCTTGACACTTTTAAAATCTCAAATTTAGTAGAAAGAGCTTAAAATACAAGTACTTTGACCGACTGTAGGTTATTAACACTGTAGTTGTGGCTGTGGTTTAAATAACAAATGCTCCACAGTTCTAACACAAGGCTAAGATATTTTCTGCTATGTTGAATGTATTTCTGATACTGAAATTTATTCATCAGTCAAATAATCAATTTCCTGGGCCTTTAAAAAGCACTCTTTTTTCAGTTGCATCAAGTTTGATATAACCTTTCCTAGTTTGGGTGCATCGTCAAATTGGTTATAGCTGAAAATTCAACGGCAAAACTAATATAAAAATATGTATTTTAATCAAAATATGTGAAAATTATTAACTATAAACTTTTGTACAGAAAGGCAAGAAATTCATAAAAAAATTTTCCTTGCTTAAAAAACTTGGAACACTCGAATTCTGTTATTTGACAAAGTTTTTGAGATTATAACTGGAAATCTAAATACATCTAAGTAAATCTAAAGCTTATGAGATTTCTTTTAGTAGAAAAGAAACTATATTTTTATCAATAGTAGATGATTCCAAAAAAAAAAGAGGTTAATTTCGGAAAAGGACTAAAGAAACCCCCACTTGCTGCCAATTACAAGGTCTTTAGCAGCCCAGGCCAATTACGAGTGGGGAAAAACTACACCCACCATACTTTATTAGATATTAACTCAAATTACATTAACGCAAAAGTATACAAGCATATCAGTAATATAATACATAATTGCATACAAACTTTACAAACTATATATATTGTTCAGAATGCGGTAAACATGTAATTTGTATTGTATCTCGCCAAATTGGCATGGTATTCGAGACTTGGCGACATTTTTTGCCAACCACCTTTTTCTGGATTTTACTAGAAGCTTGTGGAAATTTCCAGAAACCTGAAAGCTATATAAAGGGACCATGAGTTCTCATAAAAGTCAGTCTCCTCTCAGATCTGGTGAAAGTAAGACCTGTGTTAATGCTCTCCGTATTGCTCTGAAAAGGTTTGACAAAAGATTGCCAAAAGGTTGCCAAGTTTTATCGTCATCCATTGTAATTGTGATTCATTTGGCGTGTTAATAAATTGTTATTTTTGTTGTAGCCAAAATCTATGCAATCAAAGAACTTTACGCAAGAATTTCGCAACAATATATACACATATATTTTCTTATTTTTACATGTAAACATTTAATTATAATACTACAAGTATACAAACAAGTATACTTGTACTATTTGAAAAGAGGGCTCGGAACAAAAAAACTGAAACAGGATTGATATATGAGGAAACCCTGAGGACATCCGTGTTTCTGTAGAAAAATTTCTGTTTTGGAACTTAAGAAGCTGTGGTTGGTTTGGAAAGCTACAGTCAACATTTTTTTTTTTTTTTTTTTTTTTTTTTTTTTTTTTGCTACACGCGTATGTTCAACTTCTCCAAACAACTTGTGTGTTCTACATCTATCGACTTGAGTAAATAAAAGGAGGTCCCACTGCTTAAAGTTGATTCTAAACGATAGCAAAATACTTCCATGCTAATATTGTTATTGTATTCGAATCCATGAACTGCTGTTCTGAAGAGCAGCACCTTACCCATACGGTCATCGTTTAGCTACAAATATGTGGACTTTGTGTGATGGTTTTACCTCCAATTTTTCCTTTAAGCTAACATTTAACTAACTTGCAATCATGTTTACAGCATGCTGCAGGAATACATGGAGAAAAAGCACGAATCAGTTATAATTTATTAGGGTGGCACCTATTAACTGTACAACATCAATTAAAGATTTAAGTGGATAAAGGCAATAACCTAATCTCCTTAAGGTGCTTAAAGCAAAAAGAATTGCAAAGAAACTTATAAAGTCTTGAAACAAAGCATATGTCGTTGATCCCCTCTTCCAAGAAAAATCTTGTATCATCAAGTAGTAGACTGACATAAAATCAGTAGACATGCCCTGAGTGAATAAATAAAATTACGATTAATTTTGATAAAACTGGTACATTCGATTCACTCAGTGATACTTATTGCATAGGTTTCTCTTACTGTTTTTTCATCAATGATGAAGAAGTAAATCTGTAAATAGTCTAAAAATACTCAATAAGTTTGATCAGAAAATTTCTCTTTAAGACAAGGTATCACGTAATTCAAGCATTTTTCTAAGAACCTTATAAAGTAGACCTGCCATTAAAACCCCCTAAATCTTCAGGCAGTAACATTAAAAAATATTATTTTTGCCTTTCTTTCCTCAGCGCCGAACGATGGCCGAATGGTTAGGGTGCTGGCCTTCGGAACCGGAGTTTGTGGGTCTGAATCCCACTATGGCATGAATGTTCGTAGCCATTCGGAATCGGCTTTAGGCAGTAGGTCCCGGTCTCATTAGCCCTCGTGTTGCAAAACAGTAGACCGTAGCTCTCCAAATCAGACCAAACCAAACTTTCCTCAGGCACTATTTTGTAAATTATCCCTTGACTTATTACTTATATACAAATATTCTTTACGTTTACCGAAAGCCAGTATTGGTGATACGAAAATAAATTTATGCTTACCTACACAGAACAGAAAGTTCACACCTATCATTTTTCATCTTTTATTGGCTTGCTCCTATTCACACGCTTGGCTGGTTATTTTCACCATAGAAACATATTAGTCTTTTACTTTTTATATTAAAAAATGATCACAGGATTTCTTAGAGTACAGTAAACTGACATGCAACGTCATTTATTAGTAAATAAATGAACTGTGTAATTGTACACGTCATCCCTTTTTTTTCTTTTCCTTCTAAGAATCCAGGCCCTACCCCGTAAAATAATACCATAATCCCTCTCTCATACCATGCGAGATTGGTTTTTTTTATATTTATACTTCAGATTCTCTTTTTCAGTTACAGCAGCAATAGATTTTAAGCAAGCTATTAAGAGTGGATAAATAGGAATGTGAAAATGCTTGCATATTGCAGCAAAGATTTAATATGTGATCGATATCGAGTATATGTATATGGAATTGATTCATAAGGGAATAAGAGTAACTGATTGGTAGAGAGAGCTTAAAGGGACATAGTACCTTTACAGCTGAAAAGCCTTAATCGAAACAGCCTTATTTTTCAATTAACACATTGTGTGCGGGTACATTTCGCAGCGGAATTGTACCGGGGGCGAACGTTTTGAGCGTAAATTTTGTTATTTTATTAAATCACAATAGATCGAAAATTACTTAAATTTTTAACCAACTTTTCGTATTTTATATTGAAATATATAAACAAATATATAGATAGAAATATATAAATAACAACCATCAGATTTTGTAAACAAAAATATATTTTTTAGTGGATACATTTATAATAGATCGTAAATATGTAAAAGGAAATAGAAATAATAGTATATAGTTTTAATTTTTTTGGAATTATGTTATATATAAACATATTTACATTATAAAAAATGAAAAGAGCAATCATAAAACTAATAATGTAAAAACTAGTTTTTATTTGTCTAAACTTTTCCAGAATCTATGTAGTAGAGAATAAAATTCGCCTTCGTTTTCCTGTATATACCGTTATTTTTGTACCCACAAACAAACCATGTTGTTATACTAACCTGTACTAGTACGTTACCCGCGCTCAGGTATCAATCGCCAGAAAACGTACTAGTACGTGTCCCGCATACAATGTGTTAATATCAAATAAAAATTTCTCTTTTATATAGAATACTTTTTTTTCCTATTTCATTGATAACGGTAAAAAATTAGTTTTATTAAATGAAACAATACATTTAAAAACACATAAAATGCGTAAATCAAATGGAAAAACATAGATATCCACTCACCAGCAATATAATAAAGGAAATTGCGAATTAGAAATTGACTTTTTACATTTAATATGATCTTACTTTTATTTTTGTGAACTTAACATATATCAAAGCGAGTATGAAATTCTTTTAATATTATGATAAAAGCTGATATTTTAAACATTTTCAATTTCTTAACAGTTTTAAATTTTTTTATGACTACGATAAATAATTTGATTTAGTTGGTTGGTTTGAAGTTTTACACTTTACTTTTTGTTACAAGAGGACTAATGAGTCAGAGTCCTACTGCATGAAGACAATTCAGTACGGCGACGAACATCCATGACAGTAGTGGAATGTGAAACCCCGAACCTTACATCGAAGAGCAGCACTCTACCCATTCAGCCATTAATTGGTAGATTTGTTTGTTTTGGAGCATTGTGTTTAACATTTTTGCATCACGTGGGTAATAAAACCGAGCTTACTGTTTAAAATCTATTACAAGTGCTACGAACATCTAGACTTGCATTGAAATTCGAACCTATAAACTCTGTACTTAAGAGCAGCGTCCTTCCCCTACTCGTTCATCATTCTGCCAAAATGTTTGGATATGCTTAAAATACCCACACATATGTCAACTCTCTTCTATATATGCATAATTATTATTATATTTACTTACAAGTAATTTAAATCGAAATATCAGAGATAGGAAAATAGTTTTAATATCTGTAAAGATAAATTCATGACTATATATTGTTTTAATTAATGTGATCTTTACAAAATATACGGTACATTAAAAGGTTATGTTTCTAGTTAATTTAAAGTCTTTTAAATTTAATCGGCATAATTATAATTATATAATTAGTTTTATCTATAATTAGAGTTACATGAAATATAATTTATTTTAAGAAATCTAATACATATTTTCCGCTACAGATATAATATGCTAGATCTTATAGTAATTATAATTAGGCAAATCCTGTTCCTCATTTAAAATTCAAAAATGATGTAACATTATATATATATGATTATTATATTAAAATAATAAGGAAAAATACATTCTAGGCTTAATGCATTTGTAGAATTTTCGTCAGTTATGTCATTATTCTTTCATTGTTTTATTTCTATTTAATGCGGATGCAGTCTACTTGAAATAAAGACCGAGAGTGCAGCCATCGTATAATAAGGAAGCAATTTTTTTTTCGTCTTTCAATCGTAAGTGAATTCCAGACAGTAATCTGATTGCATTTTTTAAGGCGACAGTCGAGTTTCAAGACGATTTTGTTTCTTTTTTTTTCAATCTGCTTAAAATGTAATATGTCATTAGGAATCTATTTATGTAAAATTTAGATATTAAATATTTTGAAAGATATAAATTTTTCCAAAAATAGCTTCGTTAAGGAAACTGAGACGTTTTCAGCTTCAGATAATAAAATATTTTAAATTATAAAATTTTTTAATGGTATTTATAACTAGACAAAATTTCTCAACTACAGGACTAAATTAATTAATATAAACTATATGATTATTCTATTATATTGCTGAACAAATATCTTCATTATTTTCATTTTCCAATTAAATATATGTGAGGTCTAAAAAAGTAGTAGTTGGAAATTACGTGATTTATAAAAGATTTTAAAAAAGGAACTCTTTTATAATAATAAAATATATGAAAAAGACCTCCTCTCGCGTAAGCTTTTAGGATAATCCGGTCAGGCGGAAGCATTTTGGAAGACTGTGATGAGTTTGCAAACAGATAAGAGTTAGATAGCGAGTGGACATGGAACTATGGACCCACTCTATGCGTGTCTTCTACGAATAAATGAAAATGGCTCAAGTTTTGCTTAAATGAAACGATTATTTAATAAACTTATTATCAAGAAACACTGTTTTCCATTCGACTTAACACTGGAACACGATATGTATATAACCAATTAAGTATTTACCATAAACAATAGTTCAATAATTGGTGATTCACAAGTACGTTTAAAAACTTTTCTATTGCTTTTGATAGCAAATAATACACTTTACTGCTAATAAAAGGTAGTTACTTTTAGTTAATTAATTTTAATTTCATAATATTGAGTAAAATATTTTAATAAAATGATTATAACGAAAAATTCCTGAAATAATAGACCTTTTTTTTAGGTATATGTATGTAATATATCAAAATTATTTAGCTTTAATATTTCCTTAAAAACCTCCTCTCTCCCATTTTCATTCCTTAAAATCTTTTTCCCAGCCTCTAAATGTTATTTTTTAATCAAACGAGTATTTTAGAGTTAAAATTCTTTCGATACAATTCCCAAAGCTTTCTATCCTATAGATGTAAATTTTCTGTCTATTCAACACGTTTTCCAGCTGTGGCCGGCAAATGGCTCCGCGTTTTTTCCTGATCTTAACACTTAATTCGCTGATAAGTTTCTTGTCCCTCGGGGAAAATTCTTTCCGTCTTTGCTGTTGGGTGCGCCTCTGTTCAAGCAGAGTGATTTTTGTGTCTTTCTTTTGTCTGCCGTTGACTAGTAAAGATGTCAGTTTTAGCAGCTCTAAAATAAAGTTTTAATTAGACTTGTGCCAGTCTCTTTCAATGGCCCGACTGCATCGTTAAGCCTCTTCTTGCCTTGTAGCGCGGCAAGTAAAAACAATAGGTTTTACATAATTATTGTGACTAGAGGAGATAATTTATTACATATATATTATAAATAAATAGATTATTTGAATAAAAATATATAATATTTATTGATTTCACATATGTCAGGTAAATATATACTACAAAATTTAACCTCTTTTGAAAAGGTGGGATTTTTTACAAGAGTACCAATTTATTAAAAGAAATACATTTTGTTCTAATTTGTTCTAATTTCCTTAAAAATGATTCATCACATCCCGTACAAAGTTTTATAAATTAATCTTTTAATTGATTTTTAAGATTGAAGAAACCTAATACTTTTAGAGTACCTTTAGTGTTAAGTTTGTTTATAGAAATGAATGCATTTTTCGAAAAACAAAATATGTATACCAAGTGAAAAAAAAAGTAGAAATGCGTAAACTCACCAAAAGTTATACAATGACTTCGCGTAATGTGATCAGTTTGGGACACTGTGATTTTGATAATAATAACCGATAGTTAACAATAAATGATATGAAAAAATAGATAATTTTACTCCCTCCCTTTAATTCACACGTACTAAATTTCAAAATAAAATGAAAAAACTCACTTTATATTTATGTACTGTATATTATCCTTTAAAACATAAGAATTGTATACATAATTAAAAAAGTTTATCAATTGTTGAGTGTGCCGAACGCAAACTGCCCTCTTGTAGATCTCTCCCTTCTTCGGGGTGGGGGTGGGGTTTCTGGAAACTTGAGCCCTACCGAAAAGGGCACATCCTCCTTCTCCGAGGCCCTGCAAAAACATCCAACGGCACCGAAACATCCTTATCAAACCCGGCAAAATCATCCTTTTGCCGGCCGGCTTCTTACTTCTCCTAAGAAATGCCGGGTGGAAGGGGTCAAATGGGGCAATTCTGCCGATGTCATTAAAGCACATGTTTTCGTGGGTGCAAATTCCTTACAAATATAGCCGAACGATGGCTGATTGGCTAGGGTGCTAGCCTTCGGTACCGGAGTTCGTGGGTTCGAATCCCACTGTGGCATGGATGTACGTAGCTGTTCGGAATCGGCTTTAAGCTGTAGGTCCCGGTCTCATTAGCCCTCGTGTTGCAAAAAAGTTGACCGTAGCACTCCAAACCAAACCAAACCAATTTTTGAGTGTCTATAATTTTTTCTAATAAACTCATTGATAAATTGTTCGTAATCATAATGTTTTTTTTTTAAATCATTGGAGCGGTGTTGTACTCCACGTTTCAACACTTTCAATGCAGAAGCTGTTTCACTACGAATTTTTATTTTGTTTATCTCTTCTTGTAAGTTCATCACGATTTTTAAAAATTTTGCTCAATAAAAGCTGAGAAATCTGTAACAGGACTGAATCATTATGTTGACTCATTTTTGGTAACTTATCATAACGATTTAAAATTTCGATCTTTTGTTTTAATGTTAAATCATTTCGCGTTCTAGCTCCAATATCCACAAGCTGCACGTAAGCGAGCAAGGCATAAAATGTGAATACGCTCCTTCTCAGTTCCGATAAGAATGTGTTGCCTTCTGCTTATTTGTCAACCACTGACCACCAGCAGGGTGTGCGTATTTATGAAAAATTCCAGGAACATGTAATTCCCACTCCTTTGTTAATTCCCTATTTCCCTAGGTGTTTGAGGGAGAATTCTCGGAAATTTAAACAATAGCGAAGGGAAAGAAAATAATGGGTTCCTTCTGAATACATTGTGAATAATCCTAGTTAAAATGAGGTTTGAAAACTCATAACATTAACCGATGTCACTATCCCATGAAGCGATAATTTTAACATGCAAATGAATAGAGAAAATCCGAACCTAGTGATTTCGATAACAATAAGTGATTGATAACATTAACCGCGATACTGCGAGTCCACTGTATTTGAAATTTATAAATTAGAAACTTATTTTTTACGTCAAATGGAAGATAACTGCGCTTGTTATTTTGTAGACCTAAACTACTTTAATATTAGCAATGTATTTATTTATGTCATGATTAAAGTAAATTATATTTTTTAATTTCAATTTCTTAAGAGTTTTTAATTTTTTAACTTTATAACTGAAAGATACCTTTAAACATTTTCTTTACGGAATAAAAAAATATATTTTTATTCAATTTGATATAAGAATTTAGTTTCTAAATTACAGATTTACAAAGTTATATTTCCAGTAAGTAAATTTTATTTTTTATTTCGTGTATACATTTTATATTGCCTAAAAAACTACTACCTGAAATGAAAAAAACTAAAATTATTTAAAGTAGAGTGTTATTGAAAAACACGTGAAAATTTAATTCAAAACGTAGAATTTTTATTTTATGGTCAATCAGAAAAAAAGATGTTTTAATGAAGATTTTAAGTTTCAATTATGCCCTCTTAAAAGGTGTTCATGAAACTGAGTAATTTTCTAATACTACATCAAAATGTTTAACATATACGGAATATAAATAGCAAAGTATTCTTAAAAATATATTTTAAATTGCATTCGTAATGATAGAGTAAACAAAATTTTGCAAATATATCAATGTTAGGTAACTATGAAAAAATTAAACATACTTTGTGAAATCCACAAACATAAGAACTTAAAATGTAACATTTGCTTGAAACCAGTAATGAAATTTATACTGCATTATCAATAAGTAACTTTTATTCGTCACTGAAAACACTACATTTAAATCTCCTTCATTACAACGTTGTAAAATAAATTGTAATTTATAAAATACATTCTAATTTAAAATTTAGAAAAATAATCATGGAAAAGGAGTTGTGATATAGGAACATTAAATATTTCATATATATTTAATCAACACTTACAAATAAAACTTTATATGCTTGAATAATTTTTCAGTCTGTATTCCACTAGCAAGAACCAACTCACAACGTCCAAAGTAAGCCCACATGTGATGATAAACTGCAGTTAATCATAAGTTTCTTATTATATATCAGTAGGCTTAACCGCTGTTTAGTATTACGAAATCTTTTTCTGATAGATTCCACAGCCACTTTAAGAAACAATATCCAGAAGCATGTTTAAAGACTGGAATACCGACATTTATTTAATCAATCGCATTTATTGTTTATTAAAATGGGATTGAAACACAAATATGGCAATTGATAAAAGCTTTCTGTTCCCTCCTGAAGCATAACTCCGAAAGATCGGGGATTTAAAAAAAAACCAGAAGCACTGTCTCACCGTAGTCGATGAAAAATAAACAGTATTAATCTACTATATAAATATATAACTATATGATAAATAATCTATTATTTGAAATGGAAGAAATGTTATATTGAACTAGACAAACACAAAAGGAATTAATGTAAATGTGAAAGACTCGGGAAATATATATATATATAAATGAATTTGTGTCTGTCTGTCTGTACACAATAGACTCAAAAACCATACATCCAATAGCCTTGAAAATTTGGGAAATTATTAGGTATATCCCTAGGAAGGTTTTTAAAAATTTTTAACGTTCGAAATTCATTCCATCTCCCTTTTTCGAGCATTTCATGTCATTATTCCAAGCATTATTTTCCAGGTTAAACGCAAACGATTAACTTTTAATTTGTCGCAGCATAACTAAGTGAGAGAAGCAATATTTTTAGCAATGTGACGTCATCCCATGCAATTGTTTTAAGCTCAAATTTCCTCGGTTAAAAGCAGGAGATTAAAATTTTCAATTTATCGCTTAATAAATAGGTGAAAACGATGTTTTTTTTATCATTATGACGTCATTCCTTTAAATATCTCATTTATTCATATGTTATTTTATATTATTTAAACATCGTCTGCGTAGTATCAATTCGATTTGACCTGGAAATTGAGATATAAAGTGATTCACTTTCATTTCTATGTGACGCACATTATAGCATTTTTATATAAGAACTAATTTTAAATTTAATTCTTGATTAATTTTTACGTTACAATGAAATGTTTATCAACAGTATTCTAACAACAAAAAGTACAAATTTCAGTGACTCTTATAGGGTAAATAAAAACCTATCATTTTATATAGTTATCTTCATATTCATATGTTGTCAGTATGTGTTTCTGTTTCATACAAAACCATGTGGTTTGCCATAAATTTCCTTAATTTTAGATAACATTTATTTATAATACCAAAATTGCACTGTTGCTGTCAAAACCTCTGCTTCCTATTCTACCACGTAATATGGCAAGGTATATTACTGTTGCTATTCAACGTACAGTAGTAATACAGAAATGTAATTGAGGGTTAAACTTATATTTTACCATAAAAAAAGTTAGAGCAAATTTAATATAAGACACAAATTTGATTATAAAAACTGAATAATGTTATAATACGCTTAAGATAAAAATATATAAATATGCCAATGACTCGAACTGAACTATGCCGAATTTAGAAAGTTATTCACGAAAAATAAATCTTTGTTTAAAAGTAATATCACGAAGAATAAATCTTTGTTTAAAAGTAGTATATTAAGTTCACAGTAGCGAAGCACGAGCAAACTTGCTAGTACCATATAAAAGTAGATACTCGCATTGTTTATATTTGAATGGCAAAGTCACAACTCGAATTTTCTGACCGCGATTCAAACAGATTAAGGGCCAGTCTCACCCAAGTTGTTTAACGCTAACCACGATTAATCTCTGTTTAAACAGAGAATTGCGTCCCACCATTGGTTGACGCCAAGGGCTAATCGTAGTTAACCGTTAATAAGACCAGCCATAAGT
Source organism: Pardosa pseudoannulata (assembly GCA_032207245.1). Taxonomy (NCBI): domain Eukaryota; kingdom Metazoa; phylum Arthropoda; class Arachnida; order Araneae; family Lycosidae; genus Pardosa; species Pardosa pseudoannulata. The sequence goes on from CM063506.1 coordinate 22,269,910, forward strand.
GATTGAATACCTTTGAATCGCTTTCCAAATTTCAAACTAAAAATATTCGAAAGCAATAAAAGAGCATAAATATTGATCAGTAATAAAATTTTCTTTTTTAAATCTTTCTAAAACTGTTATACTTATGTAGTTAGAAACAATTCACGTACATATACAAAGATCACAGAGAGTTATAATAATGATTAGTTAATTTGGTAAAAATATAAGTCTATATACATTTGAACTTCGATAACTTGAAGTCCCAGGGGACCCCAAAAATATTTGACTTATCCGAAGTTCGAGTTATCGAAGTTACCTATCATTCTTCTCAACTGACACTTAATATGGGTCGACATGGTTTAAATGGTTTGATATGTGCCATAATACTATAGATGTTCGCATTTCAATTTTTTAATAGGCTATGTAAATAACGGAGAAGAATGGGCTGAAAAAGTTTAAAACTCAAGAAATTTGGCTTCATTACATACTATTTAGTATATCTCATTTGAAAAAAGCATTTATTTCTTGTTGTTTGCATTTTTAAGGTTGTTGGTATTCACAAAGTCACCTAATTTTGAACACAGTTAAATATGGGGTTGTCTTCGTTGGTCTCCAGGTATCGTTGTAAAATGTGAATAGTGTCCTGTGTCGTGACCTCCCGCTTCGAGGTTCTCGAAGGTCACGGGTGGACTGGCATTCGAAGTTTTGAACAGAATTGTGTTTTTTACCCGGGAAATCTATAAAAAAATCGACTTGGAAGATGTTTACTTCGAGTTATCGAGACATTTTGTTAAAGAAAAGTATAGAAATGATTCGGGACTTGACTAAAAGTTCGTGTTAGCGGATTATTCGACTTATAGGAAGTCGAGTTATCGTAGTTCGACTGTATAAAAGTCATTAAAAACCGGTACTTATAGCTTAATACAGATAATGAACGTCTGAGATATTCATGCCAGCAAAAGGTTTCGAAACTACACACTCTGGTAACAAAGAGCAGCACTTTACCTATTTGGCCATCTTTCGAATAATGACGGAAAGATACAGTTCACTTCGAAAGAAATCCAGTATATAATAATGGCCTAAGTTATCTGTCCGTCTGTCCTCAATTTATGAAGCGGTTGGACCTGGAATGGATAGAGGCATCCATATTGGATTCTTGATGAGTTAGTTTTAGCAAAATTCCGAGTGACTAAAGTTTATCATCTCCTAAACTATCGATCCGATTCTAAAATGAATTGATATAAATATGCTTCATATCACAACAAAAAATACTGTCGACTTTAAAGCGTTCGAAATCCACTCCTTCCCCCTTTTCGATAGTTTACTTCCATTACTTCAAGCCCTATTTTCTACAGTTAAGAGCAGGCGATTAAATTTATCAATTCATCGCATAATAAATAGGTAAAAATAACATTCTTTTTCTAGCCTTATAACGTCATTCCTTTAACAGCTTCATTTCATAATTTCTTATTTTAAATTATTTAAATATCGTCTGCATTATTTTCATACTTTTTATCACTGAACTTAGATATTAAGTAAATAATTTTCTTTTATATTAGATATAGATTATGTACATATATCATTATTTTAAATTTAATCATCGATTATTTTTTGTTGCAATGAAAATTTTATCACCGGTATTAACAACAAATTCTATCTACCTCCAGGTTGTAGTGTAAATGATAGTTTCATTCCTTTACTTCATTAATTACTGTGGCAAAAAAATTGGGAAGAACTTGACGATAATTTCGACGTAGCTAAGAAAACTTTGAATTATATTTCTAAATGAATTCAACTTGATTCTAAACTGCATTCACAATATCGAGAGACTTTCGAGAAGTATGAAGATTAACAAATTATTGAGGGTGTACAGATAATTCTCATCCCCAAAACAAACCATTTTCTTTACCTGTTTCATAAGGTACTTTACATTTCTGGAAAATTAAAAGTTTTACTGATCCGTTATATGACGGGCTATATGCTAGTGCTTTTAATAATAAAAGAAAAATGGGTGATTTACATAAAACACAATAAACGAGTTTATCTTTATGAACTTACCCCAGTAACAGCATATACCATTCTCGAAAACAAAAGAGGATTGTATCTCCATTTTTCAGCTGCAATTAAGCGCGTACAACGGAATCTGAAGAAACCCATTAATGAGTCATTATTGTGGTAAAGTAGGGTAACTCTCCTATCAGATAAAAGAATCCAAAAATACACGGAAAGAGTAATCTCCTTTGTGTTTGTTTTAGTTCTTTTATTAGTACGGAAATATATCTTTTTAATACAGCTTAGAAATACGATATCTTAATACATTGCTGCTTTGATGTGCAATCACTGCTATATTAACACTGAAATGATAGTTTCTAAGGTATAACTACAATCCCGAATATAGCCCATGTGATATATATTATTCTATTTCAATAATAAAATAGCTTATACTAATAAACACAAAACTTAAAATATCTATATTTTTAAATTAAAAGTTTGTTTCATAGATTGTTGAAACTATTGCATCAAGACGTCATAGATATAGTAAATAGCTATAGCAATAACTATAGCTAAGTTCAAAAGGTAAATACAATAATTAATTAAACACTTTCAAACCTCTTAAAATCACAATCGTATATTTTTTTATTCCAATACAACTGATAGCACATAGAATAGTTTTGATAAGAGAACAGCTTTTAAGGGAATTTACCCCTTAAAGAGGGAGTAGTGTACACTAAAGTGTAAAAAAGACCATAAAACTTAACTACCACTTTTTATTTACAAGCTATTTACATCAGCGGCAGCAAAACAACCTATCCGCTTCTAACCACCGCGATACTATCACAGGATCACAGGATGGTCTTGGCACAGAACTGCCTGGGCCTAGCCCTCTAGTTCTGCAATTCTAATGGGATAGGCAAAACAACACTATTGAAATGATTTGGCTCTAACATGTGAAAATAAGTATAAAAATGAAGGATAAGGGTGCTTGAATTTGGGCAGGGAAATAAACACAGATGATGAAAACGTCGACAAGTGATAGATAAATACGTATAGTTAAGTAAGGAATATCAGGTTAAATGAGCAATTTATGGCACAGTTAGGTAGTACAGTAATTATTTTTATTTTTATTTATTTTTCAAGAAAGTTCAAAGATGAACTCGTAGTAAAGTAATCGTCTGAAAACGAGCAAGAGTTGAAGCGATTCAGACGAGAAAATCTCAGCGAATCAAATTTGTGCTGAGGACCAATGGCAATCTTAGAAATTGACCCACCAAATTGTGGCCGCGAGAAGTGCTGCTTCAGGAGAAGTACTGGAAAGAGAGTTAAGGGGGGAGAGCAGAGCAAGGCAGTGGGGCTGGATCCAGAGAGATCCAATAGAATTTATCGAAGGGGAGCTGACTGACGAATAGATTGGTGCTGGGTATTTATACCAGTCAGGAAAATCTCTGGCGTTTTCTTCACTCCGGAAATTTGCATTTCCCACTCGGTGAAATCTGCATATCACACAGTAGAAGATGCGACCATGGTGAAAGTCGTTTGCATTGAAGAGTGACGCCACAACACTAACATAATAAAACAAAAAATAAAGCATCCACCCATATAATTCTCGTTGAAGAATGTGGTTTGTTTATGGGACTCATCACCTTTAAGCAATTATAAGCAGTTTTTTTCGACATATCATTTCTTCTGCAACTATTATCGTAAATACAGTCTGTTCCATAAGAGCTTGTCGCTCATAACTTCGTCAATAGATAGCGCTCAGATACCGGCTTAATTTGCAAGTATTTTTCAAACATTAGAGAAGAATTCTTTATGGTTATATTCTTTATTCGATTCGTTTTGCTGTGTTTAAATCAACAATTCCAAAATGAGTGCCTCGTATGCGAGCCATTTTGAGGCAGTTTTTCTGTGTAACCATCCAAAAGGAACCAAAATGTCTTGTGCAGGTACATGAGAAAGTCAGAATCGTTCCTCAAGAAGTGGGAAGCACGTTATAAAAAGGGTACAAAATGTTGATAACCTACCGGAATGGGGGATCACCGCTCAACGTCAAAATCGAATGATAAAGTGATTCTTGTATAATCGATAATAATGGAGACTGGACAACTTATTAGGTGAAATGCATTTCAGTTTGATATGTATAATACCCGATAGAAATGTATTTTTAACTAATTCTTTTGTATTTTCTGAGAAATAGACGACACGATCTTATGGATCAGACCGTATATGCACGTGTGTGTGTGTGTTAATAATATTTTAATCAAATTAATCAAAATGATGAAAATTATGTTTTAAAATAAATATCTGTCGATTCTATGCCTAAAGTGAGAACTTTTAACGAAGTCTTTGTTTATGTGATAATCTGGTAACATTTGGCGAGAACAAGAACACAGTTAACTTAAGCTTAGCACACCTAATCTTATGCAACTTCTATATGTAGTTTCAGTTGTAGCGTCGCCAGGTGGTATGCATGCAACACCTAATTAGCTGAATTTTTTATGTGCTCAAGGCACTTTATAGGGGAATGTAAAATATATCAGCTATAGACCATCGCACACCAATTGTCTCAAAAAACTCTATTTCATTATGAAATTTCGCTTCTTCCATGGCCTCACAACTGTGCTTTATTCAACATGGACATAACTCTAAATTTGTAGTAAATAGAAAACACCTAATCTACAGGGTGTCCCAACAGGTCGTTTAAAAATTTAACATGCTGGTCTGTCATATAACGATAAACAAGATTTGCATAGGAACTTGTGTCTGTAAACGCAAACTGCAACAGCTAGAGCGCTATGATCACAAGTGTGAAGCAAGAAAAAAAAAAGGATATCGACAGCGGTGTTAATATGATGTTTACTACAGATGATGATTACATCACAGCAAATGCTCAAAATTGTTTCCCTTCTCCACAATGCACGTTTCACAACGTCGGCGCATATATTCACGAACCCGTTCAAATTGGCTAGAAGTGTCACGGACACGTGCTGCCGCTTCCACGATCCTGACGATAAGATCCATGTCCTATGTTACGGGTGTCTTGTACACAATAGACTT
>CM063506.1:22279943-22354943 GCA_032207245.1 Pardosa pseudoannulata
AAATTGTTATAATATAAATAATTCCAATATAAATAACCAGAGAAAGAAAAGAATTATCTAATAAATATCCTCTGGTGTTGAAGTGCTTATCATTTTGAAAAGCCTTAATATTTTAATGAACTCTTAATGCACTATTAGTCCTTTTGTTAGCTTTTGATTGCTTTTACTTAAGGACCCAAAACATTAAGTTCGTATTTTGTACCAATCTTGGAATGGAAAGGACCGTTGAATTGGTTGCTGTTAAATGGCATGGACGCTCGCCGGGTCTCTAAGATCTGTGCGTTATAAAAACATTCCACACAAAATCACCTAATAGAAATAAACGTTCTCGATTTTCAGTAGCTGTCTGATAAGTCTTCTAGACCCCCAATAACAGGCATTTCCGCAATTTTTTCTGTATATTTTTCACAGAAAAAGGCACTTTTAATTTTTTCGGACTTCAGACACCGAGTTCTATATATACATTTTTTGCATTTTTATTAAGGGTTTGTAGTCGGAGGAGAAATTCTGTGAAAAATACATCGTTATTTGATTAAAACGATTAAATATAAAGATGGGATTTAAATTTTTAACTTGTATTTGTCTTATGCTTTTGTTATCTGAATGCTAATATAAAAAGATCTACATAACAAAATACTTTTAAAATTTATATTTTAAATAGCACGAAATATATTTTAAACTTTTAATAAATAATAAACTTTTAATAATAAACTTTTAATAAATTTTAATATAAATTTTCTGTTCATTATCAAATTTTGTTGATATTTGGGTGAGAAAAAAAGTTGCAATGCCTCAGAGGGTTCTCTCTCTGCGGGTATCTCGCGTCCACGCAGGTTAACCTTTCCATTTTTCTCGTAGGATTTTTGAGTAAATATGGTTAGCAGAAATATCTGGCGGTAAGCGCAAAAAAATGTTTGATAACCGCTCTGTACTTCTGTAGGACATAATTATTAAAAAGGGGAATGGCATTTGTTAACCCATTAACGTCCGAATAATATATTGATGAATATCTAATAAAGTTACTATCGAATCTATAAAATAATATATATATTGTGGTATAGCCACATTCTATTTAAAAGAGAATGCCAGGAATTGTCGGCTTCCTGACCCCTTATTTTATGGAATGGGGCTTGTCCATGTCCAAGTCACCCTGAATCTTCCCGTTCTGACCATACGTGGGTTGTCGTTTTGCTCTCCCCGTCTTTCACCATTTGTCCAGCTTGAACGTTTCTTGGCGCCATATGATTCCTAGGCTATTCTTCCTACGTCTTGGCGATCGTCTTGGGGGATTTTTCCACTGACCTCGCCATGCGCGGTGTTGAGTGAGCATCATTTTGGCCGAAATTGGGGGAGAGATCACTCGCATCATTAAAAAAAGAGTATTTTTTAGCCATTTTGCTTTTTCTTATCTTTGTTTAATGTCGAGAACGTGTATTTTTCTGACAAAGTCAGCAAGGAATAGAAAATAAATAAAATTCCTTTAAGCTAATCAATTAATAGGACTCTTTTCTATTCATCAATTTGCATTCACCTTTGTTCTAAAATCGACGTAGAGCATACCATATGAATACGCTGAATTGTGTCTTCCGCCATAAATTATCACCAAAGAACAGGTGAAAGGTTATTGCGGCGTAAAGGAGGAATGTAGTATTCCACAGCATCAATAAATCTACAACAATAATTCTACACACACACACACACACACACACACACACACACACACATATATATATATATATATATATATATATATATATATATATATATATATATATATATATATATGTGTGTGTGTGTGTGTGTGTGTATAATGTATACAAATTTTAAATATAAAAGGCTATACTCATTAGTAATTGGCTGTTATTTTAAATACCAGTGTATGCCAATTATAGAAGAAGAAACAGTTCTAAATAGATATTTATTTGGTATTAGGTTTAGACACAGTACTGTGAAATGCAGTTTTACAATAGATCTATAGTCCCGATTTCAGTTCTTGTACTTAATAATAAAATGTCTATTCAAATGCCAAAATTCTGAATAATATCAGTTACTAGATAAAAGAGGGAGGTAGTTGCATCATCAACATTCAGAATCTACTTTCACTGTAAAGGAAAACTCTTTCTAAAAAAGCTGAAACGCTTCAAAATAGTACTGTGAAATGCAGTTTTACAATAGATCTATAGTCCCGATTTCAGTTCTTGTACTTAATAATAAAATGTCTATTCAAATGCCAAAATTCTGAATAATATCAGTTACTAGATAAAAGAGGGAGGTAGTTGCATCATCAACATTCAGAATCTACTTTCACTGTAAAGGAAAAATCTTTCTAAAAAAGCTCAAACGCTTCAAACTGTTGAAACAGGAACGCTATGTATTGACAGATTAATTCATCAAAAATTAACCTTCAAAGCTATCTTTTCTCTATGGAAACATATTACCATCGTTTCCAGTAGCATATGCGACTAATATGAGTTATGAAAAATATGATAATTCTAGATAAAACGCAATATAAAAATTTTAAAAGGAAAATATCTGAAGAACTAAATGGGAACGCCTTGTTGCTCAGTTTACGATCGGAATTCATAGTATTTGGATGCTTTTCGTAAGAGTTAGACATCAAGCATCGTAGACATTGGACATCAAGTATATTCAGGATATTAATGTTTACTAATAATATGATAAAATATATTTAGTCATTCGAAGAAACTTATTTGATTGTACTAAAAGTTTTAAGAATGATATCATATTTGATTAGAAATTAATTATGGAGAATTGCTCTTTTCATTATGGTATTATCATTTTTATTCATCAAAGTGCGACAAGTAATTAAGATTTTAATCACATAATGCTTCTATTATAGTTTTATCATTATAAACTGCTAAAGCCATGGAGTTTTTAGTGCCCCAAGTCACCAATCTCTTGCTGTTGCAACAAATATTAAAAACTGTATAGAAATTCGATCTGGAGAGAAAAAAGAGATAAAACACGCAGTTCTCCTTTATCAATTCATCTCAGCTTAATTGATGTTGTGTACACGTCAGTGTTTTCAGAAATTTCCTGATTTAAAAGATATTCCTTAGTGTACAGTCAAAGAAATTTCTATATCACTCTGATTAAAAACATTAGAAAATATCAATGACTCGGAAATGGCAAATGTCTATGAACTGGACGAAATGTTAAATTAAGATTTATAAAACTTTGTAAGCGTATAGTTTTCTCATTGATGTTGTCTTGGAGTCTCATATGAGTTAATATAATTTTAGTTAATTTATAAAAGAAAAATTGATTTGATAATGAAAGAAATCGATTTGTGAACTTAGTTACAGAAATATCTAAATTCGCATTTCGAGATTTTAGTGTAAGTGCTATTTTTAGTTTTGAATAGCCACTAATATTTCAGATTGATTTTTTGCACATATTCCTGTGTTATATGACACTAAGACTTAGTTTCTGTTATTTAAAGATGTTTTGAAGAAATTGAAACAGAAGTCTTGTAACATTAATATGCATAAAAATATTTCTTAACGCTCTAAAACTTTATAGATATATTATCATAAATTTAATAATTGATAAAGATAATAGATATCACTTCAAATTCTGAAATCATGTAATATATTAAAAGATGTGGCTATTGCCAATAATTCCGACGTAAGTCAAATGAAACCTCTCTTACTCCATCTTGTAGAGAAAAACTTTAGGTTTCTTGTCTAAATACCAGACGATGCCAATTATGAAAGAAAAGAATAGTTCTAAATAGATATTTATTTGGTATTACATATAGACATAGTACTATGAAATGAAGTTTTACAAAAGAATATATAGTCCCGATTTCAGTTCCTGTACTTGCTGAAGAAATAAAACTTATGTGCAAGGCTCTAAAATAATAAAATGTCGATTCAAATGCCAAAATTCTAATTAATGGCAGTTACTGGACCAAGAGTAGGGAAACTACGGACTATAGGAAAATCTGACCCATGCAAACAAATCAAATTGAGATCGTGTGGACAGTATTATCCAATTTAAAATTTTAATAATAACCTTACGTGGCTTGTTGTCAGTGTAGAAAAGGGTAAAATGTCATGTGATGTCGGGTTTGTTGTAGATATAGTAAGAGGTGCTATCATAAAGTCCCCGGACTGAAGAATGAAAAGGTTTGTGCAAATCAAACTAATGATAACAGCTTTACCATTCAAAATATACCTTTTAAGGACTTATACAAATATCCAATCGATTTTTTACCTCCTCTAAAACACTCCTGAAGTCAGTATTTCAAAAGATGTAAAGAATGTTCTGCGATTCTCATTGAATGTTCAACACGGATGCAAAAAGATTTTCTATCAGTGTCATTTTCATCTTTGTAAATAAAGGAAAATCTCAGGAAGCTATATATGTATAATAAGGTGTATCAAGAATGATTCTTAGTCCCCTAACGACTCCCACGACAGACGCCCTCTACATTTTGTTTACATTTTAGGGAGAGACTGAACCGCCAAGAGAGAGAAGAGAGTACGCTATGGATCGACGTCTGAAGTACTTGTACGAGACTCCTTCGCAATTTCACTGTCTAAGAATCCTTGTTTATTTTATTCTTTGTGTGTGTGAGTTACTAAATAGATGTTTGTCCTCGTAAAGACTGATGTCAATTTCAATACCAACTTACACCAAAAAACCCAGACCCTTCGTCATCCAGATGACAAGGTGAATGGAGAATAACAATGCAATTTTTATACACTTAAATCCCTGTTGTCTTCATGCAGTAATGCAATGCTATGATGAAGATGCCAGTCTTCAAAGTTCACTTCAGTTTCGTCCTATACCTTCTTTCAAACGTCTTAGAATATCACTGTGGTAATAAGAATTAACTGTGACATTAAGAAGGATAAATTCGCCTTGTTCTGCATTGTCAATTTGTTGACCATTTTCGTACATTTTGCTAGTTCTTTGTCACCCGGAATGCATTTCATGCTCAAATGAATCATTTTCCATCTGAAAGCGAGTTCTATTTAAAAATCACTGTCTAATTCTAACGCCAATATTAAAAGTAATCTCTAAAGAAAGTACGCCTCTACAGAAAAAGTGTCAAGAACTTTAGTTGCAGATTTTCAGAGTTTCCTCAAAATTTAACCTTGTTCACATGCTGTGAACCATTCTTCTACTAATTCGCAAACAGTTCTAAAAATTGAAGTGGGGAGAAAATTACATTCTCATAAGTTTTTGTCAGTCAGATGAGGGTTATAGGAATGTGACTCCCACAATTCTCCATGTAAAAATCCAGCACAAGTCAATATAATCTGATGCCAAATTACAAGCAAGGTTCATGATAGAAATCACTTATTGGTAAGTCCCATAAGATGACTTATTGTCTCGGAAAAAACAATGTCATTCATTATATTTATAGAAATTTCCAACATTGTTTGGTGCGTTCATAAAAAAAGTTTTTGTTTCTAAACATTAACAATAATGGGTATAAGGAGGATGTACGTAATAATATTAATTACTAATAGATGCAACTAAAGTTTTTAGTGGAATTTTGCAACCTGGGAGGCAGAACCAATTTTGTTTCAGATATGGTTTGGAGCTACTTTTTGCAACATGAGGTCTAATGAGACCGAGACCTACTGCTGAAAGCCGATTCCGAACGGCTACGAACATCCATGCCATGGTGGAATTCGAACCCATGAACTCCGGTACAGAAAGCACCCTAACCATTCGGAAATCTTTCAGCTGGTCTTATCCTGAAGAGTTTGCCGACCACAGGTCTGAACTAGGTTTTCCCAAAGTGTATTCTTCGGAACTCTAGAGTTCCACAACGACCATCTGGTGTATCTCGAGATATTTTTAAGCATCATTGAAATTTTAAAGGAAATCTGTAAATTGATTCTCTAATTTTCTCAAGTTCTTTACATAATAATATTAATAATAGTAATATTAATAACAGTAATTAATACTCCAGAAACGACAGAAATAGCAATGTAACAGTGAGTAAAAAAATCACAAATGACAGTACAGCACAAAAAGGGGTGAACTAGTATCGTTTTACTAGTATTATTTCATAAAAAAATTGCTTCTATGTCACCTTTTGTAAGCATTATTTACATTCTTATAATGCTAAGTATTTATGTATGATTAGTAATAAATAATAGTTTCTTTGTTTTTTAGTAATATTTATTCAGACATTCCTTTGTTATGTAAGTGGTAAAAAACAGGTTCCGTGAAAGTTTGGGAACCACTAATTTAGACCCCAATAAATAAAATCAGACAAATATGTATTAAATTTGCTTATATTTCGTGTCAAGAATAATTATTATAAGAGAAAAACCATAATAACAATACAGAAGCAGTAAAAATAAAGAAACAAAAACCAACCATCAGGAAAAAAATTACGATTTTTATTAACTTTGTTTGATAAAAACAGATAAATAAGTTAATAAAAATGCAAATCCTCATTTTAGAATAAAGTGGAATGTTACGGTCCTGGTCACGGAAAAAGACAAAAATGTTGATATAAAAATAACACTCAGATAGTCAAAGAGTTGTTACAACTAATACCTAGATTATGGAGATAGGATATCATCGTTCTGTCCAGAAAAGCATTATTTTCAAAGTAAAATTATACCCCCCCCCCTCCTCCCTTCAAGTGCTTTCGAGTTATTTCGGGAATTCAGGAATTTTAACGGAACTGTTACAAAACGAATTTTTCTTTCAATATGAAAATCAATTCATGGCGTAGAAAATGAGAATCTAATTTCTCCCCAACTTTGGGCACGAACAAAAATGCTATTCTGCGAAATTCCTGTATAAATGATAAGCGGGGTCTTTCGGAGGTAAAAAGGCGTAAATATAATCTTTAAGCGTTTAATGTTCAATTAATAGAAAATTATTTTTAAATAAATGGGAATTTAATTACAAAAATCAACATTTGCAGCGTAGTTTTCTTTTGATCTTCGCTTAACGACATTCCACAAAGATGCACAATAAGTCAGAGGTTTCACCTCCTTTATTCGGCAAAGTTTTAAATGTTTCTACTAACAAGAAGACACTCGTCATTATGTTTTAACATATTTCTATGTAAAAAATTCATCCTCTGAAAGCATTTTTTTTTTTAGATTGTGCAGTTAATAAGTTTTTTACATTCCGATGATTTGTTGGTTTTTCGAAAATAAGAATGATTAATGAAGCAAGACTGAAAAAATTAAAAGATTTCTTAGGAAAATCTACTCTGTCGAGAACTTATATACTTTTAAAATATGATAATCCAAACAAATTTATTAAAAATAAAATATTTAATAATTAAATTTGAATGCATTCAAATTTAGTTCTCCACTTACGTTCGTAATATCCAAATATATGTATGTATACATATACATATATATATATATATATATATATATATATATATATATATATATATATATATATATATATATATATATATATATATATATATATATATATATATAATCAGGAGTTCGTCGCCAATCACAATAATCATAAAGTAGTCTTAACCAAAAACTTTTATTTCCATATTGAAATACGTACAGCCTTCTTAAGCCTTAAGCCACACTACACATTCCATCATCTAATCGAATAATGTGTCTCGCCCTGTCACGTGACGATCAACACCGGAAACAAACGACCCCATATATATATATATATATATATGTGTGTGTGTGTGTGTGTGTGTGTGTGTAAAATGAAAGTTATGTTTCATATCGGGGATTTATCATATTTTTGCTTCTTGTATATTTATTTACCTTCTGTGTAACGTTTTCTAAATTTCTTTGCTGAAAATTCTTCGTAGTTCAAAATTAGTTTTAATTTATAAAATACAGTTCTGGTTTAATGTTAAAATCAATTTGTAGAAGATAATGAGTTTCTAATCGCCTGTTATATCACTCGCTTTTGCATCTTGAGTAATAATGCTGTCTGGTGCGATTATCTTGATATTTAGAGTTGCAAGAGTTGTTTCATATAAATGATATATATCTTTTGTGAGTCATCGATATTAATGCCTTCCCAATTTTGCCTGTACGCCGTACGCACTCTGTATGCTTGCCGCTGTTGATTTGCCCGTACGTCATACGGGATTTAGATGTTTCTCTCTTGCTTGTACTATTTAGTCCGTATATTTTCTATTTTTAATATCAATTTAGTTATAAAAATGCTTACTAAATGGTATTTTACTTTTTATTGTATTTTAATTAGTTCTGATTTTACGTACTTTTTTTTCACATGTTTTGTATCGTTAGACGAAACTATCAGTGCTTAGCGTTTTACTTGTATTTTGCTAATTACTATTTTTATGAGCTGCAGTATCTCAGTCGGCAAAGGCAATGATCCCGTATCTAAAAGGTTACGGGTTCGGAACCCAAGATCCGCCGTGTTCTTTAAAGGAGACTCGGGCAAGTACTGGTGTTCGTGGTCACAGTGTCCTTCATGTTCTCGATTAATATCTCTAGAAATGGCAGGCCAAGTCTAAAGGTTTTCTGCTTGGTCCCTTCTTCAAAATTACGGGGACCTACTTAAGCGAAGTAGTTCTTTTACCTTAATGGTGCTCATTAAAACGAAAGGCGCACCGCTTGCCCTTAACCCTTCGCCTGCGGACAACGTATATTTACGTTTTTTGCAGTCTGTCACTGGAGCGTGGGTCACGTAAAAATACATATTTAGTAGATTTGGGGTGGATACCTGTTAACCACCACAAATCTACTAAATACGTATAATTATATGTATGTGTGACATTACACATGTGTTATGCGTGTTATGTGTGACAAAAAATGGAAAGCGTTGCATAGCAACGAATTTGAGTGTTGTTTGAGTTGTTATGCAACGCTTTGCATTTTTTCTTTCCACAAGTTATGATTGTCGAGTTACTCGGTCTTTTGTTGCGTTCTGCCGTGTTCCTCTTCAAAGAGGAAAATGCTTTGAACGGTACCATACTGTAAAGAACTATTAACGTGTTATCAGTTCTATTTGTACTTGTCATGAAAAAATATTTTTGAATACATTGTAAAATTTTAAAAATCGTTTATTTTTGTGATTTCGTAAAAATATTGTTTTTTTTTTATTTTTATTTTTTTTTTTAATTTATTTTTTTTTAAATAATCATACAGTATATATTAAATTGTAAAATAAAAAAAAAGTTTCGTTCATAAAAGTAGTTTTCGATTGACTGCGAGTTTTCTGAATAACTAAACTTTCGCGCGATTCATGAAAAAACGTCCGCTGCAAGCTTAAGTTGACAGTGAAGTATATCCGCATGCCAATTGTTAGTACGAGAACCTGCAGTCTCAATCGTGCTTAATTTATCCAGACTTGGCATGAGAAACAACAATTATTTTTATTGATGTAATCTACGTTTCTTTAAAATAATTGCTGATTTAGAGAGTATTAAGCTAATTTCTTGTGATTCGAGCTGTCACTCGGAATCAGAATCTAAAATATCTGTAAATGAGTCTGATAGTAGTTAGAATTTACTATACGACTTGAATATTACTGATTTTGACATTATAACGAATGACTTCACTTAAGGAAGGCAGATATTTTTAAATCCATTGGAATACCCCTCAAATCGAGGAAAAGAAGGTAAATAAAAATAATTATAATCGAAAAAAATCTGTAAGGTAATTGTACTGATATTTATAAATGTAATAGTTTATTTCCTGTTAAGCTGTCATACAGGAAAAAAGCATATCACAGTAAAACACTGTTATTTTCATTAAAGTAAAAATTTATATTAAATGCTTAAAAATATTAGAAATAATATTTATAATAACATTTTCTTTATTTAACTTGTAATATTGATAAAAAAAAATATGAAATAGAAAAATGTGACATTTTCTGGTAGATTTTTGAAATAAAAATGAAACTTTTAAACAGTTACAAAATTCAAATTTTAACGACACCGGAGCTTTCATTCTACAGCTGTAATGCTGTTAAGGAAATTAAATTTCCTTAAAGACTTAAAATTTGATCTCACACTAGTAATTTATAAATAAAAGTAACTTAACTATTAAAATTTTCACTTCTGTTTTTTCCTTTTTTAGGGTATATTTAAACTAATCTATCTTTGAACTAAACTAGCTTCTTTTATGGAATGTTAATCCTAACTAACTTTGAAGCATGTACTAAACTCTAAACTTAGATTTTAAAAAAAGAAATGTGCTTCAGATTATTTTCAAATATGGAAATCTTATTAGCTTTTCTTTAAGAACTTTTCCAACTTTCAAATAAATTGAAAAGATTTAAAGAATTGAAGTTGATTTAAGTAGATTGGATAGTGCGCAGAGAAAGTATTTGTACAGAGGAAGTTTTACGTTTTAAGAGAGGCTTATCATTCAATTATGATATGCATTAATTCTAAATTAAAATAATAATAGTAAGTAATATTTTGTTAAGAAACTTAGAGAAGTAAGCAAAAATAGATTTAATATTTTATTATAACGTAAAAATATATTATTCTTTCGCAGTAATCTCTTATGTAAATTTCGATATTTTTTTGGGGAAGTATTTAATTTTGCTATAGTGTCTATCTAAAATTTTTAAATTTCATTTTAATACTACAACGGATTTAATGCTATTTGCAGTTATGTCAGATATAGTTATTATCCACATACATGAAAAATTAAGTTAACACGCTGACGGACACTTGTGTCTATAGCCGTTAAAACGAAGTTCACTATGGGGCATGACGGCAATAGACCTCCAAAACGACACTACGGCTATAGCGGCACAAATGTGCATTTACCGGCGTACAAGTAGAAGCCTAGTGTCATGTTTTGGAAACAATATTTTAGGTTGAATTTCGTTTTCCACCTGTTCCTTTTCCACACAAAAATAATGCGTAATAATTATAAAATTAATTTTTTGTCATTTATTTATTTTTGTTTGATTATAAACTAACATTTTGTGTAAAATTCCCCAAAATATTTTGTTGCAAGCAAAAAATTGCTTATTTGAGTCATTAAAACTGTCATTTACGTTTTTAAATTTTTGCTGTTATAGCCGCCATCGTCTCATTACTTAGTGTCTAGAGTCCGCTGGCGCCATGACGGTTATAGCCGCAACCTAATTAAAGGTGCTGAATTAATCAAAATTAAGTTTATTTAAGCAGAAAGAGTAAAACTATACTTCTAATATTCTAAAAATTACAAAAACATATAGTGTTAATTTTCGAACTTTACTTGTTCCTACAGTCCTTCAATGTGTTAAATATTTTAGAAATTTTCTTTTTCTATATATATTATTACTTACCATTTCATCCCCAGCATTTAGTATAAGTTGACATAATTAGTACCTTCATTTGATTTTTGAAATTAATTTGTCGTGATATTTTTTATTTAAAATAATGTAATTTAAAATAAATTATAAAAGAAATAAATTACGTTTTTTTTTTACAATTTATCCTTTTACTTGACTAAGGATCTCAATTATATGCAGTAGTCCTATTTAATATCGATTATACTTTTCATAAATGAAAACTAAAAGTAAAACCTAGTGCATTGTTAAACCAAAGAAACTTGTAAAAGAATAAGAGTAAAAACATTTGCTGATAGCTATGAATCCCTTTATCACAACTATATTCTATTTAAAGTGGGTGTGTACCCGCCATATTGGTCTGATGATCCCAATTGAGAAATATTTTTTAATTGTAAATAAGTGCATTTTGATTTTTGTGATTTTTGTTTTTGTCTTCAAAGCGAGCGAACAAAATTCTGCATCAGCTCGCGACTGACTGTGATAAAAAAAAAAAAAGAAAAAGCTGGACTTTTACTCAGAAGCATATGAGTTCCTGTGCACGCGGCTAGAGGGAGTATCTTCTTTCCAGAGAAAATTACCATCTTTAAAAAAAGAACGCTTGTAAGCTTGTAAGAGCAGTAAAAAAAAACGGCATGTTGAAGTTGCTGTTTCAACGACCTGGAATCCTATTCCGCAGTCAGATGCAGTTAGCAGGTTCAACATTACAGTACTATCTCGCCAACAACTTCGTCAACCTTCTTAGCTGTGCAACTTCATCAACAGTTGGTACTAATGCTTGATGGACTACTCATTTCTTTATTTTTTAGTCGCTTATTTTATTAAATGGAATCGTACTTTTGTAACTTTCTGATTCCGTATTTTCCCATGTGCACAATAAATTTGTAGGAATACTATCGTTTGGCATCATTACATTGGTTTTCCTTTAGCTCAATGTTAATGTAATATTTTAAAAATAAAATTCTATCTGATCGCCTCGTGTTTCAAAAATTCTTTAAGCAAATTTTACCACGGGATATAACAGCAAATTCTATAGGATGATATCTTTTTCTTTCTATTTTTCAATTTATGTCTCTTAAATGT
Source organism: Pardosa pseudoannulata (assembly GCA_032207245.1). Taxonomy (NCBI): domain Eukaryota; kingdom Metazoa; phylum Arthropoda; class Arachnida; order Araneae; family Lycosidae; genus Pardosa; species Pardosa pseudoannulata. The sequence goes on from CM063506.1 coordinate 22,292,283, forward strand.
TTGTATTTGAGTTTGATAAAGCGTATTCTGATACTTCTTACAAATAATTTAAAATCCCCTATATAATAATAGCTTAATATTGTCTGTACATCTGTCCGTCTGTTCTCGAATTTATGAAGCGGTTGTACCTAGAATGGATAGAGGCATTCATATTGCATTTTTGATGAGTTAGGGTTAGCAAAATTCAAAGAGAGTCCGAAAACTTTCGAAAACCACCTCTTCCCTCCCTTTTCGAGTGTTTAATGCCATTATTTCAAGCTCTGTTGTCCCTGGTTAACAGCAGAACATTAAATTTATGAACTTATCACATAATAAATAGATAAAAGTAACATTTTTTCTAACTTTATGTCGTCATTCCTTTAATTATCTCATTTGATCATTTCTTATTTTTTAAATTATTTAAATATCATCGGCATTATTTTCATATGTTTTATCACTGAACTTAGATATGACGTAAATAATTTTTTTAACCCTCTGACTGCTCAATTTGTAAACAGAGATCTATCTATCTATCTATCTATCTATCTATTATATATATATATATATATATATATATATATATATATAATATATATATATATATATATATATATATATATATATATATATATATATATATATATATATATATATATTTATTAATTTATTTATATATATATATATATAAAAATTGGATAATTGAAACACTAATTTTTTTAGAAAAGATTTTTTAGATTGACTTTTATCATTTATCATGAGAAACTAAGCTTTCAGAAAAAGTAATTTCAGATGTTATCACATAAAAAATTCATTTTTTAATAAATTTCAAATGAAACGCAGTTAATTTCTATTTATAATATACTATCTATAATTTTACTATCTAATATAACTAATATAAATATAGTTCTAGTCATATAATTTTATTTATTACTTAATTAAATGTCTAATAATGTATATAATTTATTCCACTGGTAAAATTTTGAAAAGACGGAAAATGCTTCTTAGTAAAGGAAGAAAAAAAACATGCCCGCGAAAAGAGCGGGATGATCAAAATTTGCTACATTTAAATTGCCCGTGGAAATCGCGGGATGAGCAGTCAAAGGGTTAATATTTGTATTAAATAATAGATTAGATACATGTGCTAATTTTAATTTTAATCATCGATTATTTTTTGTTGCAATGAAAATTTTATCACCAGTATTAACAACAAATTCTTTTCATAAAAGTCTAGGAGTCTATTTCACGGACTAATAAATATCTAGCGTTTAAGTTACATATCTTTGAAAATTAAGAAGTTTGTTCATTTGTGTGTGTGTGTTTTTTTTATACATAACCACGGTTTGCAATCGATTTGCTCAATTTTGGACATCATTAATATATACCGCCAAATAATCACTGTTAATATTAAAACCTTTGCTGTTCATCTTATTACGTAATATGACAAGATAAATTAAAGTTGGCAACTAACATGCGGTCAGTAAAGATAAACAAATTATTGAGCGTGTACCAGATAATTCTCAGCCAAAAAACAAACCATTTTTTTACCTGCCTTATAGGGTACTTTACAATTCTAGAAAATTAAAAACTTTACTGATCCCGTCATATGATGGGCTATATGCTTGTTAATTATATTTCTCTAAATGTTTTTCAAAAATAGAAAAACATGATCCTAGAGAATTTTTCTTTCACGTAATTTTTTTAAAAGAATTCCTACTGTTTCAAGCGGCTATATGTTTTTTTTATTTTTCATAATTGATAATATAGATTGAAATAAAATTTATATAGGTACGCACGGAACTACCTTAAGCAGATAACTTTACGAAATTTCATTATATTACGTTTTTAAAAAGGTTTAAAAAGTGTAATTTATTAATATCTTAATGCATTTTAAAACACGCCGTAAACTATTATATTTTTAAGTAATTACAGGTTGCTAAGTTACGAAATAGCTAAACTGTTTATTTCATGCGGTAAAATCTAATAAAAACATTTCATGTACTTTCATCCACCGTCGAGTACTAGTATAGAATGTACGTATTATCGTCAAATCTCGTGACAGGATTGTACAAAAGATTTTAATACCAGCAGTACTCGTTAGAAGTTATCAAAGATTCTCTAACCCAAATTTAGAAAATATCTGACATATGGCGTGGATATGTGTAGAATACATACAGAGGGATACTGTCTAATATATTTTTCTGTATAAAAGTAAGTGGATACATGTATGTGTATAAGTGTGTATTACATTTGTTTTGATTTGTATACAAATCCAAATAGTTTGTCGTGTATTCGCTAATTTTGGACATTCATTCTTAACACTATCAATATGTTCCTTCTATAGCAGAACATTTACCATAATCTATTTAACACAAAATCTCAATATAATAAATTCTAACGTTTCCGATCACCGAAAGATGACAATACTTAACTCTTCAAAAAACCAATATATCTGAAAACAAAAATTAGTAAATTTAAATATTTAAAAATGACCATTCTAAACAGATGTTTGGATTTCACACACATAAAATACTTGCTTCATTTCTTTTCTTTAGTATAAACTTTTCATATACAATACAAATTTATGAATATATATAAATAGATAGATATTATATTCGTTCAAAATATATAAATATTTCGAAATACTTTAACGTTCAATAATATTTTCCATTACTTAGAAAAATAAGAATTATAGCAGTTTTCTTATCTCTGTGTCTCAACGCATTATATGCGGGACACGTACTACTACGTTTCCTGACGATTGATACTTGAGCGCGGGGCACGTACTAGTACGGGTTAGTGTAACAACGTAGTTTATTTGTGGATAATAAAATAACGGTATATACATGAAAACGAAGCAAATTATTCTTGTCTACTACACAGATTCTGGAAATATTTAGACAAATAAAAACTAGTTTTTACATCAGTCGATGCGTAACCACAGAACGGGAAGGTTGATTAAAAAATCAATTTAAATTTAAAATTAACTTTTTATTTATCCTTGCGAAAATGATATTATATATATGTATATTTATATATATATTATATATTATATATATAAATATATATATGTATATATATATATATATATATATATATATATATATATATATATTTGTATTTATATATTTCAATATAAAATACGAAAAGTTGGTTATAAATTAAATCATTTTCGATCTATTGATATTTAACTGTATAACTAAATTTACGCGCAAAACGCCCGTTCTTGGTACAATTCCGCTACGAAATGTACCCACATACAATGCGTTATTGAATGAATTGGCGTTTTTGAGAATTAAGTTTTGAAGATTTGTGATATAGTATCAATACCATTTTTCCAAAATATTATTTATTCTGGAAATTTAAGCGTTTACTAAAAAATACATTCTATTTTGTTTGTCCGTGCATATGTTTTGGCTTATCAAATCTGCTCGTGGTTTGGGGGAGTTTTTCGAATCAGTGCGTCGATTAGCCGGTTATTTGCTAATGAATCTAGCGTTTACATTGTTCTAAATTTTAATTTAAAATTTCATGTCTTTCTAGGTTTGTAGTGCCCATATTTTATCCCTTTCGAAGGCCGTGGGAAAAATTACTTCCCACCTACATGATCTTAATACACCTGGGGAAAGCGTAAAACCCATTATAATATATTGGCCTTGCTATTATAAGGATGGGATGACTGATTCCCACTTTAGTTTTCCCCTTTCATCTACTGTATTATTAATTGTTTATAATTAGCACTTCTGTCTTGAAAGTTTGAAGAGTGTGAGAAATAAAGGGTCCGCTAAAGAGTTAATCTAATTAAAACTAAAAGTACATCGAGCTGCAAATGCTATTCATACGGTATATATAACAAAAGTTTGAATATCCCAAACGTCTAAACAATGAACAGCATGCGCCTCCTAAACTATGTTCTCCCGATCATTGGTGCAGAATTCTTGTGGATTACAGAAGGTGGTTCGTACTTTAATCGGAATGAAATTGATATTTAACTTTTATCCGTAAAATATTGTTACGATATTCAAAGCTGGGTTCAGGGATTGAATAGATTACAGCACGAAAATAAAAATTTATTGGCAATCAGTTGGAAAATACAATGTTAGAAAGGCATCAAGGTTAAGGTACTGCACACTTGTACCAAGCTTACAAAATCATCGCGAATCAACTCGAGGAGAATGCGGTGGGTACCTCTTTCCGCATAAAACAAAACGGAAGCACCAGTAAAACACAACACACCCTACGTACTGTGTACACCGAGAAATCTACTTAACGACTCTCTTCGTTTGGGACTCAGCCTGCCTTATATAGGCCCGAAGAAACTGGTCGAACATTCCAGATTATACCAGAAACCGGAACCGGAAGTTGTAAAGTATCGCCACACTTGGCAACATTTGGCGACACTTGGCGATATTTGGCAACGAACTTGGCGACAAAAATAAGTTGCCAAAACTGTCGCCAATGAGCCAGTATCTCGTCAATTTGGCGAGATACCCATAGAGTCCCATGTTAAATTTAAGGTTCACTAACAAATTCGTAACAATATGTATTTCTTGCAGAGATTTTCTCCAAACTGAGAACTTTAACTCTTTCTATAGTTATTGCTAAATTTTTTCCTGAAATTAATCTTTTATTTTCGTACTTTGATTCCTCGTATCAGACCGTTTACCATGATGGGTGAAAACACTTCGTGATAACATCAATTTGATTTCCTCAGGAGGGATTTTTGCTCCTGATTATGTACATCTATCGCAGTGAGAGGACATTCAGACCCACAAATTTATCCCGACTATTATCTGGGTGTACGGGGAATGTTTAGTGTGGTTATCTGATTTGAAATCCGCACCCTGTGATTCTAGACCGATAACTAGTAAACCATCTTGCACCGAGTGGTTAGCAATCTATTAGTAGTCTAAGTTATGAACTTTACCCATTTCCAATAACCAATTTTTCCAATGTTTATGGGTTAACCAATATTTTACCCAAATAACCAGGTCATCATAGAACCTAAAAAATTTTATCAAACCATTTTAAGATTCTACTACATGTAGATAAATATAAGATATTAAAAATCTAGAAAACTCAACATTCTTGAAAAAATCTAACGCATTGACATTGAAAATATTCTGTTTAAAAAATTGTCAATAATTTAACAAAATATCACTCAAATATGGTCTTAATATATTTTAAGCAATAATAGCGAAAAAAAATAAAAATAAAAGACTTTCTTAGAAATAATAAAAGTTTTAAAATTTTAATTTAAAATATTAACTAATTATATTTATAAATATTATAGAATTCATCATACTTTAATTTATATACCTAAATATTTAAATTGAAATATAACTAAAATTGCTTTAAATAGATATTTTCCATACCTTCCTGGAAAATAATTTTAAAAAACATTTAATTATGTTTACCATTCTCATTGCTAAAAAAAAAAATTCTTGAACATTATATTATTTTAGTTTTAAAAAATTAGTGTATAAAATCAACTCTATAATTAGAATAGTAATTATTTTTTCGAAAAATTAATATAAATAATATAAAGTTTTGTTAGGAGCTTATCTATTTTTAGCTCAAAATAATAATTGAGACAGAATCTTAAGTTACAAATCTGGTAAAGTAAACATAGAGAATTAATTAAATATTCTTATTATGGATGGCTTACGCATTTAACTAATGAAAAATTTCATGTAGAATAACAAAAATATAAATAAAAGAATAGTCAGAAGAAGTTTTGAATTTTTTCATATGCGAGTTTATGTAATGTCGATTTATGAAAAAAAGCTATATTTGAAGATTGTCAAATACACTTCCCTATTTTAAAAGTAAAATAGTAAAATTCTAATTGTAAAGAATGCAAAAGAAGATATTTCTTAGCTATAAATGCTGTATTTAACCTCTTGCCTTATGAATCGAGCGACGATTGTGTGTGCCACTTTCGATGAAAGCTTTTCTCATGCGTCGTGACCAGAAGCAGTCTCATTGCGGGCTAAATTGTGAGCAAACCAATGAACATTAATAGGACTGCATTTCATCGCTAATACATTGCTCTGCTTAGCAATTTGTTTCAGTTTCAACAATTTCCCAAAACTTTTTGTCAAATATTGCATGTAAAAAGTCTAACTTTCCACTGTTTTCATTTAACTCACCTGTAGACGTTACTTTTATGCCAGGAGTTTCTGTATACTTCCATATCTTCGGTTGATTGCGAAATCCATCGTTCTGATGATTTATTCCTGATATTTACTTCTTCATTAGTATCGCTTTCATCACTAATTTTTACACGCGTTTTTTACAGGACAAACTACAATGCTATCTTCAGATGTATCCAAATCGGTATCTGTTTCAGTTTCTAAGGTGTAATCAGGACACTTTCCAGCACCGTTATTAGTATCAATTTTCATTTTTGCCATTAGGTTAAATTTTTAGATTTTTTTAAAGAATTTCTTAAGCACCAACAGTTAATTATTTATTGCATATAATATAATAGTCTATTGCAATTACGTCTAAGAATTAACGACCAACTCTTATATTGCAACTGAAACAAACAATAACGCAAAAACAAAAACTTCATCGCCTAAAAACAATAACATGTCTGACACGAGCTTTTCACTTTTGGCCAGAAAGAATCATCACGTGTCTGACACGAGCTTTTTACTTTTGGCCAGACAGAATCATCACGTGTGTGATACGGGGTTCTTATTTTACGCACAGCAGTACGATCACGTCTCCCATACGTTGTTTTAAGGCAAAGGGTTAACTAAATAAGAATGTAGCTCTGCATGAATAAATGATAATTTTAAATAAATTTAATTGGGACGTTCTACAAAATAGATGTCTAGTATTTACTTGGAAATGCAAAGTTGATGTTAATTTTATTTAAAAATTTATTTATAAATTTATATTTTAAAATGTATATTGTAGAGTACGATCTTAAATTATTTTAAAGCTATAAGATCTATATCAAATGTGTGAGGTCAAATGGGTCAGTCAATATGTTCGCCAACTAAAGGACGCATTGTAGTTACTATTTGTAAATATTTTATAACGTGGAAGCTTCTTGACATTTTTCTTGGATTCTTTTGAACCATCCCAACTCGGGCTCCAAACCCACAACCCTCTAGTTACGAGAACTTTGCCTTTGCCGACTGACCTACCGCTGCTCACGTGTAAACATAGTAACGAAAGTTAAAACTTACTGATGGTTTAAGTTATTTTCCATGATTTCAGTCGAAATACCCGCCGAAAAATAAAAATTATGTGTGAAGCTCACAGTGTTATCTCAATATTATGTCATCTGGATTGACAGCATAAATGTCAATCCAGCTGACAAAATTATAAATCTTGGTAGATGCTCCAAAATTTGGTTGATTGTTTATAGGATAACCAAATACTTTCGTTAAAAAGGAAAAGTTTTTCCGAGAAAGCATACGAAATCTACAAACTATACTGTGACTGTCCCTAAAGAGAGAGCTAAGTATTAATGAGTTAAACATGTTCCAATGATAAAACGGAAACGTAGTGAATGGGGTTTCTCAAATATTTATAAATCACTTGGTATAAACATTTTGTTTAATTACTTCACAATACGCTCTAAATTTGAAATAAAAAAATCTCAAATCCTTGTGATAACTTATAATTATTGGATAATGCAAAGGGTTAATGTTGTCATAAATTTGTCATAATATTTGCCTTTGGTACTAAACAAATAGCCTTTTAAGTTCGTTACATAAAAATAAACAAGGCCATAACACGTCGCTAATCAATTCGTACCTGGCATGTAATTATTCATTTCATACAAGTCAACAACACGTTTAATTAAATTCTAAATAATTAATACCAACACTCACAAAAGTAACAATGAACGTTTCACGACCACTAATTACGCAAACCAGTCAATCGTTAATAAATGAAAGCGCATAACATTGTTATTAATGAACAAAAGAGTTTCGAATTATGCCTGTCTGTTTAACGATCAGAAACAATACTTCAGGGCTTAATACAGACGAATGTAAATAAACTGTTTGCTGTGTAGTACTAGATATTTATTATTAGCTTCGAGGAATCATTACTACAATTCAATGTTTGAAAGTGTTGTTGTGCACTTACTTAAGGAGTTTTACCATTCTTAAAATGTTCAAATTATGTATTTATAATATTACTATCTACATTCGATGAAACAAAAAACTTGTTCCGAAGGAAAATCAGCAGTGTACAAACTATATTTTAGCGTTAATGGGTGAAATAACAGATGAATGAGGCGGTAGCTCAGTAGGGAAAGTCAGCAATCTAGCAAATGAAGGTTTGCGGGTCCGAGGGTTAAGCCAGCCTGAGATCAACTGTGTTATTTAACCCCTTGAGGACCAGCACGTAAATGCTATACGAGTCGACCGTTGTGAAAACCGTTGCTGTTTAAGCCATCTAGTAATTAAATCTAGCATTTAAAAATTAAAATAAAACGTTCAGATCTCCTATTACGCATACGTGATGCTGGTCTCTCAATACCAACCGGAGATCATCGCGTGGCGGCAACGCTGGACTGATGAGAATGAAATCGCTGCGTCGCTTATACGAGACGTTGGTCGCGATGGGTTTAATAGTGACTGGTGTACGTAAAATAAGTTTATGGTCTTATTGTCTTTCAGGTTACCAAACGATACGTCTGAGTAAGGTAGGTCAAGCCTAGCGGTCTTCTGATCGATCCCTGCTTTTAAATCAGGAGGACACACTGTGAGTGAAATCGTTTTTTCACTCTTAAGGTGCTCTTGAAAAAACAAAAGCCGAACCCTTTTGCGAGTAGCCTCTGACTCACAGACTTGGCTTGTTCAAGTGGCATTAGTAACAACGTAACACAATGATAGACGGTGTTCGAAATTTGAGAGATATTAAGTAAATATATAATGTACCCGAATTATAGGAAAATCAGTATCTTCAACAATATGAAATTTAAACTTACAACAAAAGGTTATGTAGTTATTGAGGAATTTATCATTGAATAGGGATAAAAAATAAACAGAAAAAGAGATAAAAACCAATAGAACCCTATCGGTAACATTTTACTACAGTAAGAATAAATAGCTACTTATTTCTTTAACAAGTGTCGTAGCAGGTATAAACATCCACTACAGAAGACATTTTCAGGCCTACAATCTACGGATACTGGAATGTCCGACTGCATTCTATCTGTCACGACATATTCCAGCTAAGCGTAAGTTAAGTGTTTAAAGGTATGAGTAATAATTTTTAGCATTTTGATTACTGTTATTTTTAAAGTACTTTCTCCGAGAAGGATTTTAAACCAATTAAATAAACAAACACTCGCCATTTTCAATTTGTAAAAGTTTGTAGCCTTTTCATTTAAAGCAATATGTCCCGGTTTCATAAGCCCTCGAGAAGGAAAACAGTAAATAATAATGCTCTTGACCAAAATGAAGTTGGACGAAAAATTATGGGACTGAATAATAATTTTCAGACCAGTTAAACAAACAAACATTCGCCGTTTTCTATTTTGTGTGTGTGTTAAACGGTAGACGAATGATTGGGATTCAGTTTTACATTATCGGAGTTCGTTGGGTGAAACCCCACTGCTGGTGTCAAGGTTTGTAGCTTTTTTATTGAAAGCAATAGGTCCCAGTTTCATTAGCCCCCTAGAAGGAAAACAGTAAATAATACTGCTCCAGACCAAAATAAAGTTGGACTAAAAATCGTGGGACTTATAAATAGAACAACATTGAAAAATTAAAAAGCAAAGGAACATATTAAGTATATTTCAGTATATGGAAATAGATTAAAATACATAGTGCTATAAAAATTTTCACTAAGTTAATATTCTATAAAATACTGAACTTTATTATAAGATATTTTGTATCTCAGAAATACGAAAATTAAAGCTTTTAAAAACTATGAAGAGAATAAACTACTCGCAGAAAATATCAATATGGAGACATTATAAAGACGTTATATGTGGGCACCGTCGATTATTTGGGGGTTCATGTGTGTATATATATCTTAACAAAAGATAGCAAATCTCGTAAAATGTTATATAGTATAAAATTTAGTAATTTCTTCAGGAAGTCTTCGTTTATGGTCAAGTAACAAGAAAAGGGTCGTTTTGTCCCCAAGCTGTCATTTTATGATCTATCGCATTTTTAGTTTTTCTATGGTCTTGATAATACTTTTTTTTCATTTCTGGCACACGACTGGAATACATTAAGCTCAACTACGTTAATAATTACACCCTTGTGATTTATATGCTTTCTTATTTCAATATCTACACAAAATTGTATAAAATAGAAGACTAAAATTTACATCAAACACGGTACTGAAATTACTGTGTCTGTCACTTGAATAATTTTGCTGGAAAGAAGTCTATTTCTATGCTGAAATATCTCTTGATGAAAACCTTCTTGTACATAGGAAAATTGTACGAAATAAAGTTCCATAATAATAATCAAACTCAAAATGATTAAAATTATATAATATTTAAAAAAAATCCAGTAACTTATATTTGATAATCAATAAAAAATGGCTCTCATTTTATTTGTAACACTGATATTTATGACTGTACAAGATTTCAAACCTGAATCTAAAATACTTTTATAACAATTTATGTGTTTATGTTATAAACTCACGGTTTCAAAAACAAATATTTTAAAATTACAGTATTGTCTTAATATAAATTTTTATTTTATAAAAATAACTTCATTTTTCTTATCTTAGTTTTAAACGGTTACATTACAGTGTAAACGTGTTTCAATTTTGACTTTCAATATTTTAATATTATTGCCTCTTTGAAAAAACTGTTGCAGGATTTGGGGAAATTTTAAAAAATAATATATTTAAATAAAAAAGACAATCTGTTTATTCTAATTATACAGCTTATCGTTTTGAGATATACCCAAAATAATTTATATGCATTATATTTAAAAAATTATAGCACAGAATGCAGATTGCAATTAAAATTGGAAATACACAGCTAGAAGTTATAAAAGTCCTAAATACAAAGCTTTTCTACTGCTAATCCGCCTTAAAATGATGTCAAAAGTCATCATTATGACGTGCCAAGTATGTGGAATTATGGTACCAAATTCCCCTCTCTGACGACTTCTGACGTTATTATGACGCGGAAGTCGCATGTGCTCGACTTCCTCGACATATCTCGATCCTCAATAAGGTAGAACTCAATCTTGAGACTAATTGCTTAACATGCATTGTTTCAATACACGTTAATACGTCCATCTCTTCCTACTTTCAATGTTGTAGACTGGTATCATTAGTTTAGTTACATTACGTGCTTATTACAATCAGATATGTAGGTACAAAACTAAACGGTATAACAGTTTAAATGAAGAATATCAATGTTTTTGCTAATAGTTTTGGCATTATATACGGCAGCGTTTACCTGCGTTATATTGAAATTTTTACTATATAACGTGCAAACTTCAATCAAAAGCACAAATAGGTGGTAAAAAAATTCTAAAATATGAAATTCCAATCTTCTAAAGCTAAGCGTTTTTAAGTTATACAATAGAAGTTCTTACGTACCGATGTCATGGTAAAACCTGCACAAATGTACTCAAGGATAATTAACTTGAATATTTAAAGTTTCAGAGTGATAGTTTCTTTGTATGTATATACAAACGTAACACTGAAACTTATTAAAATTGATTAAAGCACAGCTAAAATGAGTATTTCTATTTACAACTAGATTTACGGACCGAGCCAATTTGACTCACTATATACGTTTGTTTTTAGTTAAGTAAGTAATAAAATGTATGTAAACTTTCATTCCTCTTCCCCGCAGACCTCTTGATTTCTCATTATCAAATGTGGTATACCTATTCTCCCGGTTGGGAGCCAATTTGACTCATAGAATGGTTCAACAGGGTTTAATGGTATAAAGAGACGACCCAAGTAAATATTTCACGAAAAGATTTTATTTTCCAATTGGCTGAAGAGCTAAGAAGTAAATATAGAAAAGAAGTCGAGAACACATCCATTTCAATGACAGAAATTCATGCTACTGACGCACGGAAGAATTGTCAAGTTCAACAATCATGCAAAAGAAACAAATGTAGAAACCGTTGTGCTAAATGTAATAGAATCGTTTGCGGAAAATGTGTTTCAAAAACGAATTTTATATGTAAAAAATGTTTTTCACGAATATTTTTATAATAGACATTTCATTTTAATTAATTTGGAACGATTTTCTTTGCAAAAAACTTCAATTTTCTTGTATGAGTCAAATTAGCTCACTTAGATATAATTGGCTTAAATAGGTATATGATTAGCAACCGTAAATCTAGTGTTAAATATGAACAGTAAAATTTTTTTGAGATTGCAATGCTTTTTTTACTTTGTGCAAGGAAGTAAAAATTAATTGTAGCACAAAAAATTAAAAGGTATCTAGAAGAGAATTAATTAACATAAATATATTAATAGTTCCTCTATTTTTTGGTTAATTATTCTAGTTTAATATTAAGTAGAATAATCTCAATAAATTTAAATATGTACAAATAATAAGTCATGTCTTCCAAATTATGTGTTTAATAAATGAAATAACATTTAAAAATTAATTTTAAAAGAAACATAGATGTATTTTCTTAACATATACACAGTTTTAAACATTTCCATTTTGTAATATTGATTTCATAGTAAAACCATTAACAGTAGGAAAAAAGCAAATATCTGTTAATTATTTTATTTATTAGAAGGATATAGAAAAAAAATATACTTAACTCACCTAAACAATCTGGCTATCCAATTCAACCCGGCTGATAGATCGAAAAGAATCGACTTGACTTGTTACCGAACAAAGGTGAAAGAGTGAGATCGCTTAGTAGATATTTTCCGCTAACAGCACATTATAGGTCTCCCCCCGCGAGTAACAATTTTGATAGCTGAGGAATAACACTTCGATAATCTTTGCTACCGGCCACTTCATCATTTTCTACATGGTCGCCAAGGAATGTAAATGATCGCCAAAAAAGGCCATCAGCCGAAAGAGCGCTTAAGTGTTCTGTACTTCATAAAGGGATTCTTTGTGAAAAGAGATCTCTGCTCTAGAAAAAGCGTCGCGAATCGCTGGGGTCGAATGTTCTTAGCACTTATGAGAATTTGGCGATTGAAGGAGTGCCCGAATAGGAAACAACGGAGATTTATATAAAATCAGGCTTTCTTTTTGTGGTCTGATTTTAGTCATATTTTTTAAAATTGTCAACATGTGAGTCGACTTAGGGGTATTAACCCTTTGCCAGTGGAATATATTTGAGAAAAAGTGTCAAAACTTACTTAAATTCTCTATATTTTGTTCGTTATCATTATCAAAATGTTAGATATAGATTATGCTATAAAAAATACAAAATTTTAAACGAAATAACTATATTCAATATTTTCATATATATTGGACATGTTAATGGATTACAGTAGTTTTTGTTCAAATTATAGCAAAACGAATCAAAGGACATAATTTTAAAGACAAATATAATAGACTAATACAACAACATTATTATGTATACGAGGGTGACTCTGAAATTTTTTAGATACAACTAGGTTTACAAAATTTTAGGTGTGTTCAAAGTAGACTGCTTCAGCATCAATGCACTTTTGTAGCAGAATTTTCCACAGATTAAATGCCTCAAGCCATTAATTTCTTGGAATAGAGGAATAAATACCTTTACAGCACATCAATCTGTTCTTACGAAGGAAAACGACGTCCACGTAAGTTCTTTTTTAGATTAAAGAATAACCAAAAGTCACACATAGCTAGATCAGGTGAACACGGCGGATGTTCTATCACTTTAATTTGTTTTTGTTTAAGAAACTCAACTGCTTATCCGGCTGTAGACATTTAGTGGAAAACATTTATTGGTATACCAGTTTGCTGCTACTGTCTTCTGTCTTTCAAATTGATGGCCTTGACCAATCCCGTACTTTTGAAGAAAACGGCATACATCACTTTTTTCAGTGCGCTTTGTCCTTTCCCCATTGTCGGCGTGGGATCATCTTTATTCATCATCATCATCAAGACCCATACTTTTCTTTCTTGACATGTTAGAACGTCAAAAAACGGTATGTACGTTTTATCACCAGTTACAGTTTTAGGAATGATGCGGTGGCCACCATCATTTATCAAATTAAGAGTTTCTTTACTGATTCTGACACGCTCCCCATCTTAGTGTTCAGCTAGATTATGAGGAACCCAACGGCAAACTAATTTTTTCATGTGTCATTTTTCATTAAAAATTTTGTGTATGGCTGCGGAGCAATGTTACGTTCCTTCTGTATAGTTTGATAGGTACAGCGATTGTCATCCATTAACATTTTTTGTATGGCAAACACATTATCCGGGATTACTGCCTTCCTGTGTATTCTTCATCCTGAAGGAAATTGCGACCTCTGCTAAATTCTTTCAACCATCTGAATACAGTAGCACGAGCTGGAGATTCATCACCAAATGCCAACTGCAACCGTTGAAAGCATTCTTATTAATTTAATACTGCTTTAATATCGTAAAAAATCATAGCGTGAAAATGTTCTCACGCCAACTCCATTTCTCTTCTCTTTAAAATCTATTCTACGCTAAACAAGTTGAAGTAAGTCAGTAAAAAACCGTCTCCTGTGTTAAAATACTTTGTATTTTAAAGTTAAACCGTTATTTTTATTTTATAAATTCTTGTTGCGCGTATCTCAAAAATTTCAGAGTAACCCTCGTAATAATTGTCATGTACTCCATGTACTTTAGATTCTATTGAACTTCACAAATCCTTTATAGTATCTAACAAATGGAGTGAAACTGCCAAACTTTTACCATTAGTATTACCATTTATTGAGAAAATGGTAAGTTGCATATTACGCATTAGAAAAATTATTTTTGCGCTTCACGGAATTGAAACACCGATTTTTCTCATTTTCACCGATTTTCTCGATAAATTTAGAATGCCCGAACTCAGTTCGGGCATTCAAAATTTAGCTCATTTGCGTTGCCCGAATTGAGTTCGGGCATCACAGGCAAGGATAGTACTCAAAAAATCGAAAATATTTTATATTGAATTATTTTTAGGATTTTCAGCAAATTAAAAAATAAATTGAAAGATTTCTTGTAGAAAGAACGCCAGTTATATTCCATATTATAGAGTTATATCTGTCATTTACGGGTTGTTTAACTTTAGGTATTTTTCAGATAAAATTGTAAGTTTTACTACTATTCATACGATTAAAAAAATCTAGAGCATAAATTTTACATATTTGCTTGTATAAATGTAATGAAAATATTAGGATATTTTTAATAAATTTTTATATCTAAATGATATTAAAACTGGCATAATAGTTTCTTTTTCCACTTCCAATGATTTTTTAAATAGTTGTTAATACCATTTTTATTATGTAATTAATTAAATCTATAGACAATGCATTTTTGATCAGTCGTTGCGGACTGTGATTTATCAAGGTCCGGTATTAATGAAGAAATGTAAAAAATGGTAATTTAATAAGCTAAAATCTTTCATTAAAATCTTTTATAGTCACATAAATAGGACTAGAGAGTATTTTCTTCATGAAATGTCTTATAAAACTTCTTTTTCTTACTCCCAGACACAAGTATCGTGGAATTAGAGTTTCAAAATTCTCTTTGCTATGTGTACGAAAACATGATAGTTAAGCTATAAAGAACATCAGGCTCTTTATCCTGAGTTATTGCGTCACAGTGAAATGTCATTAAACAACTAGTACTAGTGTTATGAGTAAGTGAGAGAAATAGGCTATTTGAAAAAAATGTACAATCGAATACCAATACAAAAAGCACACATTTTTAAAAACAATTTTAAAGAATAAAATTAAAGAGATAACGAAGCGGAAATGAAATTAAGCGAAAACTTTCTTTGCTTTTATTTGTGAAAAAAATCAATAGGTAAGCAATAAAGACTAACAGATCAGGTTCCCTTATCTGAATTATCTCGTCACTGTGAAATAGTCTTAAACAATTAGTATTAATATTATGAAAAAGTAAGAGAAATAGCTAATTTAGCGAAAATGTACAATTGGGTACTAATACATAAGTCACAAATTTTTAAAAAGAATTATAAAGAATAAAATTAATGAGATAATAAAGCTGAAATGAAATTATGCCAAAATCTTCTTTGCCTTTCTTCGTGCGAAAAATCGATAGGTAAGCAATAAAAACTAACAGATCAGGTTCTCTAACCTGAATTATCTCTACACTGTGAAATAAATTAATAAACTATTATTAATACAGTGGACTCCGATAATGTGATCGCGGTGAATGTTATCAATCGCTTATTATTATCGAAATCACTTGGTCCCGATTTTCTCTATTCATTTGTATGTTAAAATTATCTCTTTACGTGATCGTTACATCGGTTAATATTATCAGTTTTCGAACCTCATTTTAACTGGCAAAGGAATATTCACAATCTATTCAGAAGGAACCCATTCTTTTCTTTCCCTTCGCTGTTTGAATTTCCGAGAATTCTCCTCTTCAAACTAGGAAAATGGGGAATGAACAAAAGAGTGGAGGTTTACACGTTCCTGGAATTTTTCAGAAATACGAACGCCCTGCTGGTGCTCAATGGTTGTCAGATAAGCAGAAGGCAACACATTCTTATCGGAACTGAGAAGGAGCGTATTCACATTTTTTGTCTTGCTCGCTTACATGCAGCTTGTCGATATGGAAGTCAGAAAGCGAAATGATTTAACATTAAAACAAAAGATCGAAACTTTAAATCGTTATGACAGAATTGATTATGATTACGAACAATTTATCAATGAACTTCTTCGGAAAAGTTGTAAACAGTCAACTATTGATCATCTTTTTAATTATGTATACAATTGTTATTTTTCAAAGGATAATATACATTACATAAATATAAGGAGTATTTTTTCATTTTGTTTAGAAATTTAGTACGTGTGAATTAAAAAGGGGGGAGGGTAAATTTATCTAATTTTGCATTTCGTTTATTGTTATCAAAATCATGGTGTCCCAAACTGATCACATTAAGCGGAGTCCACTGTATTATGAACAAATAAGAGAAATAGCCAATTTATCGAAAATGTGCAATTGGGTACAATTAAAGAGATAATGTAATTAATAAGATTAATATGATAATGTAATAAGAGTAAAATTAAAGAGATTAACATTGAAGCGGAAATAAAAGTAGGCCAAAAACTTTCTTTAATTTATATTAATCTTCTTTAATTAATGTTTAATTTTTATGAAAGTAACAAATTAAGGTCTTAATGTTATTTTTTGTACATTTCAATTTAATGCAATATGTTTATAAAGCTGTGCAAAAATTATAATAATTTCAATATTATGAAAGTTATAATAACCTCACTAATTTCACTAATTCTCTATAAGTATATAAACCTTTACGGCCTCCTTTAGTTCTGCCTAATTTAAAAGTGTATTAGAATAGTAAAATTCTTTATAGTAAAATTTAATAAAAAACAAAATCTCGCACATATTTTTACCATTAATTTCTGAAAATTCAAATATTACTAAATATTACCTTAATATATATATATATACTAATTTATATATATATACATAATATATATATTTATGTATAATATATGTGTATATATGTGTGAGTATATTTAGTTTTAAAAACAAACTGTCTGGGTGTAACTTTTGAAATAAGAGTTCGTTGGTCTACCGACTGGCTTCTTCAGATAACAGTAAGAGTTTAGTCTCGAAACCTAGCCTAAAATGTGAAGTATGTAAATAGCGCCAAGTTTCTTGCCGTCTTGTAGTGGCATCAAAGTAAGATGTTTTCTCAGAAAAGCGTGTAGGCGCCAAACAATTGACACAGCCTTTAGTCTCCTTAGCATCCAGATAACAGAGACGATCAATTTCGTTTTGTTTCATGCGATACAAACTCCAAAACTAACACTCTCAGTCAATCGCCGGCACCATAGTTTATATTAAATCTTCGATAAGATTGCCTAATGACGCTCTTTAGGTTTTTCGCCAACAGGATTACGGTTCTTTCGCCAAGTACGTAACGTGGGAGGTTTGCGATGACAGATGGAAATGGAAAATTGTCTGTTTTTTTAAGTGAGCGTGTTGTAACAGCAAGCTAGAAACATAGTGCTTCCCACCCCACCCCTCTTCTTTACCACACTTGTTCTTCGCGCTACATGGAAGCTTTTTAGATTTAAAATCTTCCTTTTAACAACCTGTTTTCTATTCATCATAAAATAACGTCATAAAAGATCCGAAAAAAATCTCTTATTGAATGAACTTTTTACAAGTTCTTTAATTTAACTTTAAAAAGTACTTCGTTTTGTTATTACAAGTAGTATATTTAATACGGCAACGTAAAAAGTACAGAAAAATCAAGTTCAATTGCACGTAACATTCGAAATATGCATTGTAGAAACTTCATTTTTATATCAAATTAAAATAAACGATTCTTTTAAATTCTGCAAACCGAAACTTAAGAGGTATTTGACGTTTACAATCACAAATAATTAAATTAAGTATATTTATAAATTGAATAATTTCATTAATTACCCTACGTCATGCTATGATATGAAATGTAATACTCATATTAATTGAGGTACACAGAATAAAAGATAATTAGATTCTAATTGTAATAATAAACTAGTTTCTAGGACACGAATATTCATACATTTTTCAATGATAAAATCCACATGATACAAGCGGCATATAGGTTTGTTGACGAGCTATAAGTTTTAGGACAAATTCATTTCTACTTTGCGTCTGACGATATCAAAACCCCATTGAATTTTCACTAACCATATTGTAATACACAATAACACAAAAATAAGTATATTGGCGTTAATTCTTCACTCTTCCGTACAGACACGAAATTTGCAAAATTTAAGAAAATCTCAAAGTGGGAAATTGGAAATAGTCCTTTTTTTTACTAAATAAAAGGTAGAGCTTGAACACACAGAAAAAACCCATCCTAACTAAAATTTCGTAACCACGTCCATACAGAAGGATTTTGATCTTTTTCAATGTCTTTATTTCAGACGTTTTATCCTCATATCTAAAATATGCTTTCTTTCGTTGAAGTAGGTATTCCTAATTATGGAATTTTGTCAAAATGTGTACCAAATATAAGAGAATAACCTTTAGGCCGCGGAATATTCTCAGTCACGTTTTCCTTTCCTAGAGCAGAAACAATGTCCTGCTACAGAAGATATGATCTTCAGTAGCATACCAGTAGTCAGACCTCCCTAGGAAAAAGGCAACACATCTCTTATATCATAAACGCCCAAAGAATTAAAAAAAAGATTTTCGACTTTATCACTGACTGAAAACAATTTTTTATTGAAAGGAAACTAAATAGAATAAATGCATATTATTGAGCGATGGTAGAATAAGTATGTAAATGTTTTCAAATCATAAAATTAAAACTTTAAGTTTTCTGATAAAATGAAAAGAATATAAAGTATTCAGAATGATATTAGACATAAAGAAATATTTTTAATGATTATTCAGTTACAAACATTGATTTCAACAAATACGGGTTTAGGTTGGTTGGAGTGCTACGGTCTAATTTTTGCAACACGAAGGTTAATGAGACCGGGATCTACAGCTTAAAGCCGATTCCGAACGACTACGAATGTCCATGCTACAGTGGGATTTGAACCCACGAACTCCGGTACCGAAGGTTAGCACTATAACCCATCATTTTTCGGAAATACGGGTGTAAATCCTTGTTGAAGAATGATGACCGCTCAGATAAGATATTACACATCGGATTTTGTTGGTTGTAATTCAACTTCTGGAGATGACTGATTTAGTGTGGGCTAATCTTTGATATTGGTGTTCATGACTACGAATACCACTGCAGGCATGGATGTTCGTACATACTCTGATTCCACTTGAAATCTGTAAGTCAACTTAAAGTAGTAGATCCCAGTCTTAGCACTTTGAAAAAAGTAGACCGTAGCGCCCCAAACCAAAACCAGAAATACACTTCTTGCCTGAATGTTTGTTGCTGTGTGGAATTTATTTTTCTTTATTTTTTATTTAAATATTCTTTCCTGTCTAATTAGATCTCGTGTACTATATCGTAAATGCTTCACACTAACTAGCAAAATTCACTGTACACGTACATATTACAAAATTAGTAATGTAATATCATTTATAGAACTATCAAATTTCTACTTTGTCAATATCAAAGGTTTAGAATTTTCTGCATCTGTAATGTAATGTGCCGTAACACGAAAGTGCGGAATTTAAATAAAAGATCAGTTTGACTGTTTTAAACTGTCGTAAACAAACAGAAATAAAATTTGAAGTTAAATATAAACTAGTACATGTTTAAAAATTAAAGCAATGCTGTTTATTTCTTTATAGTAAAAAAATGTGGAATGTGCACAAAATATTTTTAACTTGAATTTCGTGACCACATTTATGTAAGAGGAATTTATTCTTTTATCAATAGCCCTCAAAGGCTTAAAATATTCTTTTTTTTAAATTTATTTTAGTATTTTCTTCGTTTCTATCTTTTCGATATGAAATATTTCCTCTCGTTGAAGTTGGTAATTATAGAGTCTTTACAATCGGTACTGCATTTAAGAAAATGACCATATAAGAAACCGCTTATAAGAAATAACCGAGGTATATTCTCAGTCAGTGTTCTCCATTTCCAGAATATTACGGACCAATAACTTTTACCAGGCCTGTTGAGATAACACAAAGAATAAGACACCAGATACAAACGAGCGAAGACTTACCCTTTTGCAGAATATTTATTAACAGTACTATTTTTGATAAAGAACAATCTGGTGAAGCAAATAAAACAAATTAATATCAATCTGAAGTCTTCACATACTTATGAAACTGTTGGAGCAACTCTCTGCCTCTGATAATACTATCCGTTCAGATGAAAATGTTGGAGCAACTCCCTGTCTCTGATAATGCTATCTGTTCAGATGAAAATGGTAGAGCAACTCCCTGCCTCTAATAAAGCTATCTGTTCGCTCCGTCTTGGCCTGATTTTTCTCTGGAGGGGCCTTCAAATCTACTGAACAAAACCCAATGACTACTGTTACCAGGGCCAAAGAAGACTGACGCTCGTTAGCAACCCATCTTTCCAATGGTGTCAAAGGGGGGGGGACTGACATCGCTTTCATCCATTGGTCAGTCTCTCGCGCTGGCGTTCTGGCGTTGACCAGTAGTGTAACTCATTGTTACACAGAACAAAAACAGTATGTTGCTACAGAAGGTTATATCTCTGGAACTGAACTGGAACAGGTACGGTGGGTTTTTACTGTGTTGTTAGGATGCATAAAGCAGTCGGACTACTTCCAAAGTTCATAGAACAAGTATTTATTTACAATACATTGAAATTATTTGCATGAAAAAATCATCATTTGATGAACCTCAGATTTGAGACCATCACCAACCGAAATTCATGGAAGAGCGGTCTCAGAAAAAACTGTCATAATCAAACCTTAGGTTGCATTTTCTTCGGCCCATTGGAAAAGAGGTCAACTCTCTGGAGAGAGAAGTTTCTCTGTCCCAAGGCACTCTGTGATCTCCCCCTCTTCTCTCTGTCTGTCGCTTTCACAGGACTCCAACCTTCGTTGTTGTTGTTGACTTATGCTACTTGGTGAAACCAAGCACGATTTAGCCGGAGGATACTCGTGTTAAGGCAAAGGGGTGAGCCTTTCTTTTTATAACGAGCAGAACAAGGGTGAAAGTACTACTTATGCTTAAGTGGAGCTTCGTAATTTTGAAGCAGGGACCAAGCAGAAGATCTATAGACTTGACCTGCTACCACCAGAGGTATTGATTGAGAACTTGGAGGATATTTTAACTACGAACATATTTTACGTGTCCCAGTCACCTTTAACGAACACAAAGGATCTTAGACCGGCTTTGGTTCCGAACCCACAACCTCTCAGCTACGAGATCGTTGCCTTTACCGACTGAGCTACTGCGGCTCCCAACCTTCGTAATCAGATCCGCTGGAAAAATCGTCATCTTCAGAAAATTCTCTTCCCACACCTTTGTCTTAGAGTTTCGTCGATCTTTTCACAACCATAACCGAAAAATATTAATTCCGGATACTTTATGAACCCAGTTGACAGGTGGCTCCCATATTCCAGGAACACAAGGTGGAGGGGTCAAAAGGTCGATAATCTGATATCAGGACGGGCTCAAGTGTTATAAACATTGATCTTGAATCTAAAACTGTACAGTAATCAATAACGATAGTTTAAGCACAATGCCGCTTTATCAATTCCCTATATAATAGTTAGAAGTGGTCAAGAGTTGGGCGCAATACCACACTGGAGAAAATTTCTCGCTACGTTTTTGGTGCAATTGTCTGGTTAACGTATCCGTCTACGTCCGGAGAACTTTTTTCTTTAAACATAAAAATTATTGCATTTTTTACATTTTTAGATTTATTTTTTATATTATCATAAAGAATTGCTCTTAAAAAATTATTCCTGGAGAAGTTTTTATAAAATTTCTAATAAATAAAGAAAATTTAGTAAAAAAATCGGGTTTTTTCAAAAGGTCTAATTTTTTAATAAATTATTTCAATATTTTTTAATACAACACAATTCTTATATACTGGACTAGTGAATCACCTAAAATCTTTGTTTAGTTTACATTTTGTAAAAGATTTTGGTCCTTCAAAATCATACACATTGAATTTTTAGCGAATTTTCATTACGTTTATATCTAACTGAGTGTAGCATCATTAAAAATTATCCAAATTTAAAGCTTTTAGATCATTCACTAGTAAATACTATCAAAAGCATTCATAATAATTTTCCACAAAATATTTTAAGAACTTTTTGAGAAATGACATTTAAAGTTTTACCATTTTATTAAAAATACCGTTCTGAGAAAAACGCATTTGAAGTTTAGGAAAGTAACAGCGAAGACTTACCCTTTTGCAGCATTTTTACTTACAGTACTATATTTGATGAAGAACAATCAGGGGAAGCAAATAAAACAATTAAGTATTAATCTGGAGTCTTCACATACTTATGAAACTGTTGGAGCAACTCCCTTCCTCTCATAATACTATCTGTTCAGATGAAAATGTTGGAGCAACTTCCCTGTCTCTCATAATACTATCTGTTCAGATGAAAATGTTGGAGCAACTGCCTGCCTCGGATAATATTATCTGTTCAGATGAAAATGGTGGAACAACTCCCTGCCTCGGATAATATTATCTGTTCAGATGAAAATGGTGGAGCAACTCCCTACCTCTAATTAAGCTATCTGTTCGCTCCATCTTTGCCTGCTTTTTCTCTGAAGGGGGCCTTCAAATCTACCAAACAAACCAGATGACTACTCTTCCCAGGGCCAAAGACGACTGACCCACGTTAGCAACCCCTCTTTCCAATGGGGTCAAAGGAAGGGGCACTGACATCGCTTTCATACATCGGTCAGTCTCCCAGTTGCGTTGTCCAGTAAATGTAACTCATTGTTACACAGAACAAAAACAGTATGTTGCTAAAGAAGGTTATATCTCTAGAACTGAACTGGAACAGGTACGATGGGTTTTTTTCTGTGTTGTTAGGGTGCATAAAGCAGTCAGACTGCCTCCAAAGTTAATAGAAGAAGTGTTTATTTACAAAACATTTAAATTATTTAAATGAAAGAAAATCACATCATTTAATGAACCTCAGATCCGTGACCATCATCAATCGAAATTCATGGAAGAGAGGTCTCAGAAAAAACTGTCATAATCAAACCTTAGGTTTCATTTTCTTCGGCCCATTGGAATAGAGGTCAACTCCCTGGAGAGAGAAGTTTCTCTCTCCCAGGGCACACTGTGATCTCCCCCTCTTCTCTCTGTCTGTCGTTTTCACAGGACTCCAACCTTCATTGTTGTTGACTTATGCTACTTGGTGAAACCAAGAACGATTTAGCATTAGGCTACTCGTGTTAAGGCCTTTCTCTAAGGCTCGTGTTAAGGTCGTGTTAAGGTTTAAAGAGGTGAGCCTTTCTTTTTATAACGAGCAGAACAAGGGTGAAAGTACTACTTATGCTTAAGTGGGGCTTCGTAATTTTGAAACAGGGACCAAGCAGAAGAGCTATAGACTTGGCCTACCACCGCCAGAGGTATTGATTGAGAACTTAGAGGATATCGTGGCCACGAATATATTTTACTTGCCCCAGTCATCTTTAACGAACACAGAGGATCTTAGGCCGACTGGGGTTCCGAACCCGCAAACTCTCAGCTACAAGATCGTTGCCTTTACCGACTGAGCTACCGTGGCTTCCAACCTTCGTAATCAGATCCGCTGGAAAAATCAACATCTTCAGAAAATTCTCTTCTCCCACCTTTGTCTTAGAGTTTCGTCGATCAATCTTTTCACAACCATAACCGAAAAATATTAAGTCCGGATACTTTATGAACTCAGTTGCCAGATGGCTCCCATTTCTCAGGAACACAAGGTGGAGGGGTCAAAAGGTCAATAATCTGATATCAGACGGCTCAAGTGTTATAAACATTGATCTTGAATCTAAAATTCTACAGTAATCAATAATGATAGTTTTGGCACAATGCCGCTTTATCAATTCCATAGATAATAGTTAGAAGTGGTCAAGAGTTGGGAGCAATACCACAGTGGAGAACAATTTCCCTCTACGTTTTTTTTTTCTCTTGAGAGGAGGTGGTGCAATTGTCTGGTTAAATTTAACAGCACGGGCTCAAGAGTCAATGAGCTTGCTCAGACAGATATTTTACAGTTTTCTCGGCTCTGTCACCAAACAGAATAAATGTATAGACTTGGTATACATTTTTAAATCAAAAAAATTATTATTGTTAGTTCTAATTAAGTATGTAACATGTTTTTGGCATAATGAAATATTATCAGTGATTATATAATTATAAATATTTTGTCAAATACACCAAATTTACTTGTTAACTAACATTGATATCATCAAATGCGGATTTATATCTTTAATGACAGAAGATAACCAAGCCCTTAAGATACTGCCTCTCAGCCCCGGATTTTGGTCGTGTTAAGCCCTCTTCTGGCAGGAATGTTTGTAGATGTTTGGAATTATTTTCTCAGTATAGGTCCCTGTCTCACTAGATCTCATGTAACATATTGTGGCATTTCTTACATGTCAAAATTACATGTTGAAGAAAATGAGAGATTTCGAGCATTTTTCCATGATAAAATTCACAGGATAAAATTTCTTTGTATCTGTCAATATCAAAGGTGAAGATTTTGCCTTAACTGCAACGTAATATTTGTAGCACAAAAAGAGATGCATTAAAATAAAGGTCACCAACAAATTTTGAACTGCATTAAACAAACATGGTAAAGCAAATCTTAATAAAATCTCAACTATATGTCAAAATTAAAATAATCCTATTTATTGTTTCATAATAAAAAAAAAGATTGAAACGTGTAAAAAAATTTAACTTAAATTTCGTAACCACATTCTTGCAATCGGAATTTATTTCTTTTTGAATAGCTTTATTTTATTTTGGACGCTTCAAAAGTTTAAAGGTTTTACTCCGCCCCCATTCTCTCGATATCTGAAATATTTTCTCCCGTTGAAGTGTGTATTTCTAATTATGGAGTCTTGTCACATTCGTACTGCCTATAAGAAAATACCCATTAAATCGTGGAATATTCCCAGTCACGTTCTCCTCTTTCCTGAATAGAAACAATGTTCTGCTACAGATGAGATGATCTCTTGGGGTCCCCAGGAAAAGAAAACACATCTCTTTCATCTAGGACAATAAGAGAATTTAGTATTTTGGCTTTTTCTGAATTTATCATCGGTTTCAAACAAATATTGTATTTGAAAATATACTAAGTAATAAAATGCTCCATTTGTTATTATGGTTTATTTTATATATGCATTATGGTTTACTCTATGGAAAGAGGTCAGATCAAATAAACCATTCATAAAATCTTTTTAAAATAGAAACACTTTAAATACTTATAATTTTGTGTTGAAGTTAAAAACATATTTAATAGTGATTTAAGAATAGTATAAGATATACAAAAAGCGGAATAAACGAAAGGGTTCAATCGTATTATCAACTCTTTATGCAAATAAATAGATTAATGTCACATAAAATTAAATTGCTAATTTATAAAACTTTCATTAGACCTATTATCACATATGCAGAATATATATATATATATATATATATATATATATATATATACATTAAATCGTAAAGACTAAGAATTCCTGAAAACTATTGAAAGGATTTGAAAATATACTAAGTAATAAAACGCTCCATTTGTTATTATGGTTTATTTTATATATGCATTATGGTTTATTTATCAAAAGAGGTCAGATAAAATAATCCATTCATATATTTTTTTAAATAGAAACGATTATAATAATTATAATTTTGTGTTGAAGTTAAAGGAATGGTTAAAAATAATTTTTGAATAGTATAACATATACATAAAGCGAAATAAGCGAAAGAGTTCAAGCGGAGTCAAACTCTTTATGCAAATAAATAGATTAATGTCACATAAAATTAAATTGCTAATTTATAAAACTTTCATTAGACCTATTATCACATATGCAGAATATATATATACATTAAATCGTAAAGACTAAGAATTCCTGAAAACTATTGAAAGGATTTGAAAATATACTAAGTAATAAAACGCTCCATTTGTTATTATGGTTTATTTTATATATGCATTATCGTTTACTCTATGGAAAGAGGTCAGATCAAATAAACCATTCATAAAATCTTTTTAAAATAGAAACACTTTAAATACTTATAATTTTGTGTTGAAGTTAAAAAAAATATTTAATAGTGATTTAAGAATAGTATAAGATATACAAAAAGCGGAATAAACGAAAGGGTTCAATCGTATTATCAACTCTTTATGCAAATAAATAGATTAATGTCACATAAAATTAAATTGCTAATTTATAATACTTTCATTAGACCTACTATCGCATATGCAGAAGAAAACATATACATTAAACCGTAAAGACTAAGAATGCCTAAAAACTATTGAAATGATTTGAAAATATACTAAGTAATAAAATGCTCCATTTGTTATTATGGTTTATTGTTATATACATTATTGTTTACTCTATCAAAATAGGTCAGATAAAATAATCCAATCATATATTTTTTTAAATAGAAACGATTATAATAATTATAATTTTGTGTTGAAGTTAAAAGAATGGTTAAAAATAATTTTTGAATAGTATAACATATACATAAAGCGGAATAAGCGAAAGAGTTCAAGCATGGAATCAAACTCTTTATGCAATTAAGGACTTGTTTAACAATAGATTAATATCACATAGAACTAAACTGCTAATTTATAAAAATTTCATTAGATCTATTATCACATATGCAGAAGAAACATAGACATTAACCCCTTGACATGCAAGTAAAACGGAATCTGATGTTTCCGAAAAATACTGTTTTTTTCAGGCTCATCTGAACAATTTTGTCCAAGTTGAGAAAAAGAACGTTTTATTTTTTTAAGTTTCCATTGCTATGTAACATTTAATGAGATTTATATATGATACTAATGTACAACAATTAAGTAACAATATAAAATTATGATTTAATATAATGTTGCATGACGTTTATCGGAGACACCTATTGACGTCATGGAGACGTCAAAGTTTACTTTGGCACATGAGATGACTGACGTCTCCCAGAGTTATTGTATGCCAAGAGGTTTAATCGTAAAGACTCAGAATACTTAAAGACTATTGAGAGGCAAATTATCTGACCAAAATTAGTAAATAATAAAAACAAGATTAGTAAACAAGACAGTCAGACTCATATAGGCACAAATAATCCGATGTCTTGGACAAATTCAAAGAAAAAATGAACTGTTGACACGAGGCAATCATGCCGGCCTGAAGTCACACAAATTAAGGCGCAGGGGTGTGCCTTTCATTTGATGACCACCACTAGGGTCAAAGAACGTCTTAGTCGTCACCGTGGGTTCACGTAATTTAGAACCAGGAACCCAGCAGAAAACGTCCAGTCCTGGCCTACCCCCTAAGAGGTATGGTTTGAGAACATGGAAGAAATAATGACCACGGATATATTTTATATGTCCCAGTTACCATTAATTAGCACGACGGATCTTAGGTAGACTATAGCCACGAGCCTGCAACCTTTAAATGCTAGATCGTTGCCTTTGCCAACTGAGCAACAGCGGCCATTTTAACTTTAAAATGCTCAAATATATTATATCTTTCGTATTCTTTTTAAGTAGTTTTCTCAGCCTTCTCTCGAATATCTAAAATATTTTCTGCCGCTGAAGTCGGCATTTCTAATTATGGAGTTTTGTCTCAATGTGTACCGCATATAAGAGAATAAGTATTAGACCACGGAATATTTCCAGTCACGTTCTTCTTTTCCGGATCAGAAACAATGTTCTGCTACAAATGAGGTGATCTTCTAGTCTCCAGGAAAAAAAACCATACCATATCTCTCCCATCTCGGATGTCCAAAGATATATATTTTTTTTCTTAACTTTACCGTGATTGAACAAAAATTCCTTTATTAACCCATTAACGCCCAATTATTTTATTTTGACGCACTGACATATAATTCATAAATTGGGTGTCTTTTACCATCAACATGAATATTATTATCGAATTTTATCAATACGTACCTTAGTTTTTTTTTAAAATGCTGATCTAAAAATAGATCACTGGGCGTTCGGAGGATATATTTTAGCAAATACACAACAATCATTAGTACTTCAATAACGTGGTAAAATCGAACCAAATAGATAAAAACTAATGCATTTTCTTTTAAAAAACGTTTATTTATGCAGAATTTCACAATATTACAGAATGTACTTAGTAAAGTTTAATTATTTTAAAATAATAAAATTTCAATGTTTCTACAGTTTAGTGTGGAATTTGAAGAAACACTTCTTGCATAAAGTTTCATCGCACTTCACACAATATGTTAGGGGACTTCCTTGGCACCCTACAAGTCGACAGCGTCTTTTGCCCTTTCTTTGTCCCATATTGTGATCCCTTTTATAAAAGCGAACATCATGACTGAGATTAGCTTTTGAGGATGAAGGAAAACTGTAAGGTCGACCTTTCAAAACTTTTTTTCCGATTCCCAATTTTAGATATTTTACAGCAACAGCTCTTCGAAAATCTTACATGGGCATAGAATCACCTTTATGAATATTTCTGTGCAGAATACTTGCATTAACTACAGCCATATCAATTATTCGAGTGAATAGACACCAGTACCATATTTTACCTCTTATTCTCTCCAAAAGGAGTTTTATCTTGATTTGTCATTCTTACGTTCATCTGCTTTTGAAATGTCTTGGAAATGAATATATGACTTTATTTTTAGGTAAGCATTTTTATTAAAAGAGTCCTGTACAAGACCTATCACTAAATCTTCTACATCACTCCAATAATATCTTTCACTTGAAAGAGTAAGATAGCCAAAATATATCAAAAACCCTATAAATATCTTTATATCTTCTTTAGTGATAATTAAATCATGGTCGTTTTTGACATTTTTAGCATAGAAAATAGTCTCATCCACAATTACGTTATATACTTCATCAGAAAAAAGTTTTTCAAAGCAATGATGCAAGATGCATTTGCAAGATCATTTTCCATTGCCAAAATATTATTCTTATACGTTTCCCCTAATTCCGACCATTTGGTATAATTCGGGTTTTTTTTTCCAAACAATTTTTGGCTTTTCTGTTTTTAATATTTTAGGCTTCCTCTCAAACGTTGAAGGTAAATCTATTTAATCACACTCATATTTTGATATTACTTCTATTTTACCAACAATATCATTTACAAATGGAGCATGTAACTTATCATCTATTTTCTCTTCATCTGTCAGTTCATCTACATCAGTGGATATGGCAATAATATCCTCTTTAATTTGTTCAGAAAACAGATAATCAACTGCATCCTGAAAGCTATTAAATACTTTTCAACTCATATTTTCATCTAAAGGTGAAAAAACGTAATATTACCAGGGTCAGGAAAAAAAAACGCCCGAACGCCCAGTGATCTATTTCTAGATCAGCAGTATTTTGACACTAATTTTTACTATTTATATTTGTTTTAAGATAACATCGGTTTATATTCTGATAGCTACATCTATGAAGATATTAAATCGCCAAAAAAAAATTTAACTTTCGCTTATTACTTAGCTGTTTTCAGTGTTTATGCTAAGAAACGTAGAAAAACGGCGGAACGAAAGGGCGATACAAACTTTCTCTTATCGCTTTAGATCAATGATATAAACAAAACAAGAAAACCACTTGTTGGTAAACAGGTGCATGCCTTGTCTTGCCCCCTGTGCAGTATAGAATGTGTGGGGTGGGTTTAAGGTCATCTAAAAGCGAGTTTACCAAGCTATGTTTAGCGATCTAAAAATAGATCACTGGGCGCTAATGGGTTAAGAGAAAACTAAATAATATAAATACATCTCTAGTTAGTATTGAGAGATGGTAGAATAAGTATTCTGACAATGATTATTTAAAAGCTGAAGCATTTTAAATAATTTTAATTTTACGCTGAAATTAAAGGATACAGAATAAAATATATAGAATGGTATTGGACATATTGAAATAACTATCAGTAATTATTCAATATTAAATGTTTTCATATATACACATATTTTACTAGTTAATAAACGCTGCTTTCAACACATACGAGTTCATATCTTTAATGACTGACGAAACCCAAACAGACAAGGAACAGCCTCTCAACACTGGATTTTATTGTTTCGAATGAAAATTTAAGCCTGGGTGTTTGTCACGGTTAGGAATATTTTTAAGATATGAACCATGATATCAATGGCTCTTCTATAGAATAAAACTATATATGAAAAGGTTTTTAATGAGCCATTCTTTACATATTTCAGAAAATAGGAGATTACGCGAGACTTCAGTATTAAAACCCATTTCTTTGATTAATTCACGAATTGATTAAAAACTTAGTAATAAACTACAAATTATCCTGATATCAGTAGCTATTGTATAGAATAAAACTATATGAAAGAGCTTTTAATAAGCTATTCTTTACATAGTTCAGAAAACAGGAGATTTTGACCATTTTTCTATGCCAGAATTCAGTATTAAAACCCATCTTTTTGATAATTTCACGAATTTATTAAAAACTTAGCAATAAACTGCAAATTATAGAAATATTTAATTCCCTTATTGTATCTATCAATATGAAATGAATCAATATCAATATCAATATCAATATGAGTGGAGGCACTTGAAAAATACAACAGTCAAAACTTTTTGAACTGTCATAAACAAACATAAAAAAGTCATTTTTAACAAGATCTGTCAAATCAATATAAAACTAATCTTTTTATACTAACATTTAGCCCGTCATGTGACGGGATCAGTAAAATTTTTAATTTTCCAAAATTGCGAACTACGCTATGAGGCAGGTTTAAAAACAAACTTGCTGAATAAACAAACCTACTGGCTGAAAATTGTATGGTACAAGCTCAATAATTTGTTTATCTTCATATTCCTCTAGTCTGCCGATACTGTGAATGCAGTTCAGAAGCACTTTTTTTCTCAATAGCATTATTTCAGATGCATAAAAAATTGTGCAATTTTAGGTTTTTAAAGTATTTTTATCTGCTCACACTCTCATATCTAAAACATTTCATCTCAGTTAACATGTATTTTTTTCTAATTATTAAATCTTGTTGTGGTGAGGCGATTTAGATCATTAATATAATTGATAATTAACATAATTGATATAATTAATATAATTCATTAATTAATATAATTGATATAAATAAAACGAGAAGTGAAATGCTTGGGATATAAATCTAACCTTATCACATCTTTTGTAAATGAGAGAGGACCTATAAAAATTAATTGAATGGATTCGTCGTGTGAGGGATTCTCGGGCAGAGTTCTGATTCCAGTCTCAGATTAGAATCATGTCTGCGTCCATGTACCTTTGTGAAATTTTTTAGGAGTTCCTAAGGGACAGTGCCTAATTTGAAGAGGTAATGTTTTCAACATGGTTGTGGTTTAAGGGCGGGGAAAGGGAGACCAATGGCCATATTCAGCTCTGCTAATTTGACGAAGGGAAGTAAGAAAGGACAGAGATGAAAATAATATATAAAAGAAGATAGTTAGAGTTCGGGAGTCGGAGAGCAAAGTTCGCGGACCAAAGGAAGAGTTGGGTCCAAGAGAGACTCCGAAAAACCAACGAGGACGACATCTCGCAACGACCAGAAGTGTTGCAGTGCATCCGCCTTTCAAAATCACCCCAATTATTTAGAAGGCACCAGATCACTGGGGACACTGAAGTTAGCAGTATCTACATCCTTTCACCAAGAGCTTCCAACCTGAGTAACGCCCTGGCACATACCTGCAAATCCACAAAGGTACTTATTATAAAAATTTGGATTTGGAATTAGGTCCTCTCTCTTCTTTTTTATATAAATGAATAGTATCTCAGAAATTTAAAATTTTGAATAATGTGGCACCTAGTAGAAGGTTTGGGAAAGCTAATTTTATGAAGTTTGAATCAAATATTTGTACATAGACTTGTAAACAGTATAATAATAAATTTGCTTATTTTTTATTTTAAACTATCAACTTTGTATGTGTTTATTTTAAGTGTGTAATTTTTCATTTTAGTAACTCTTAATTTAGCTTATTATTCTTTTAAAAATAAGTCTACAGTCTCTTAGAATCTGTGTTTAATTAGTTTGTAATAAGATTCTGATAGTTACATAGAACGTACAAATCTTTTTCTCTCTCTCTATCTCCTCCTTTTTGTTCATAACATATTAGTATCATAGTATATGACGTCAAAAAATTATATTAACCTATGAATAAGACAAATAGTTTTTAGACAAACAATTTTTGATATTAACAAGTGACATCATTGTACCTATATTACACTTGCGACCATGGGGTCTACTTTTTTTTATCGTAATTAAATGAGGAGGGCAAAGCGTTGCATAGGTAACATTGCAAAGACATTAGACTCGGGCATCTACTATGATCCTCTCTTATTTTGTGCAAAAGTTTTGCCAGGAAACAAGCAGCGTTCTGCTACTTGTCCATTGTTTTGGCACTGTGTAACGGATCTTCACACATTATGTGCGGGTACATTTCGCAGCGGAATCGTACAGACAGACTGCAGATCCAAAAGATACTTATTATAAATATTTAGATTTGGAATTAGGTTCTCTCTCTCCTTCTTTATATAAATGATTAATCTCAGAAATGTAAAATTTTGAATAGTGTGGCACGTAGTAGAAGGTTTGGAAAAACTAATTTTATGAAGTTTGAATCAAATATTTCTACATAGACATGTAAATAGCGTAATAATAAATTTGCTTATTTTTTTATTTTAAACTATCAACCTTGTATGTGTTTATTTTGAGTGTGTAATATTTGATTTTAGTAACTCTTAATTTAGCTTATTAGTTTTTTAAAAATAAGTCTGCCGTCTCTCAGAACCTGTGGTTAAATTTAAAACTTAAATAATCTTCACACCGCAAGACAAATAAAATTTGGTCTTTGACTAACAAAATGATAACCGCTATAAATTTAAACATAGGCAAATACCTAAATAACTACACATAGGTAAACTTAATGAGAGCTACACGACACTTGTCACAATCTGTTTTAATAGTGGAGAATAACCATTATAAATCGGAATGTTCTTAATCACGTTCCCTCTTCAGAAAAAAAGATGTTATTCTGCCGATGAGGTGATCTCCGAGCTTCCTGGAAAGGAAACCGTATCTCTTTCAACTTGGAGGTTGAGAGAAGTTTCACATTTTTTTTAACTCTTTATAGCCAAGTGAAAAGAAGTTATGTTGTTGAAAGAATACTAAATAATATTATCGCATCACTGGTTATTATCGTTAGATAGTAAGAGAAGTAAGCGTCTTTAAGATTTTAAATAATAATCATTTTTAAAAAAGTGAATCCTTTTAAATGCTCTTAATATAGTCTTAAAATAAAAAATGAAATAAAATAGAAACTTTACAATGATATAATACGTAATTAAATAATTTTCGGTGATTATTAAATTTTAAATATATTTTAAAACAGCTACACTTGCAAAAATTTTCATGGCATGAAATCCTAATTCTCTGCTTAAAAGTTATTTAATTTTGACATAGAAGAGCTGGAAGAATAGTTTAAGAATTCGGTTCAGGGCTTGACTAAGGAACTGGGTTCCCCCGCCAACTTCGCGATAATGGTTTAAGTATGGTCGCCTAACATTTTCTCCTGATCTCACCGTGTCCAAACAATTTGTATCTATATTATGATTTATATGATATTTGCATCCAACTCTCCTTGTGTAACTCTTTTCTTATATATTAAAAGTGCACAATGCTTAAAAAATTGAGATATAACGAACCATTAATGGTTCACTACGGCTGATTTCTAATAATTTTGGAGCTGTTGCGTTTGTAAACTGTTAAGGGATTAATTGCCCATAAATATAAACGTCCGGTTTTGAAGTCGTTTTCTTTAATTAAGTAAGAGTATATAATTCTATTACGATGTCGCATTGTGCATTAATTAAAGTCGACAGAAAAAGCAAGAAATACAATGTTTGGATGGATTACCTTTGTGTTTTAGTAAATATCACCGATATTTTCGCCAAATTTGGAAAGGGGAACCCAATTCTTAAGAAGTCCCTCTGTGCAGACAGGCACCGAATCCTACGATTTAGAGTCTCCCTTTTATCGTGGAATAATGTTTCTATTTGGGTTCAGATTTAAAACGTCGTTCCATGTGGTATTTGCCTTCCTCTAGAAAAGAGTTAAAAGTACCATTCTCGATGAGAAAGTCTCAACTATTTATGGAAATATTAAATTTAGAGAATTTTTATGACGATACTCAGAAGACAGTAATTTTTTGATATCAACTAACTATCAATTACCAAACGTATTCTATTTTTTCATAAAACGATCACAGTATATAAAAATTTCTGTTAATTCAATATTTCTTCAAACAGACGTTTTTTACTAGTTAAAAATTCTAATTTCATCAATTATTGGCTATATAAACTGTTGTAATGTACTTACAACACAATCACCAGTATTCGTTCTCAAAGGGGAAACACAATAAAATATACGCTATAGAATTAAAAGTAAATTCTTTATATTTAAATTAAAACATTCATTATGTACAATAGTTACAAATTAATACACACTTGATTAATTTTTAACATGACCTGCAATTATATAGTTTTGCTATTCATCAATACTCTTGAAATAATATTCCTTATTATGCGACCCAGGTAATAATTATGAATATTATTAAGTTTACCTGCAGTAATTAGAGGGGAGTAGGATGGGGCTGTCAACAGGCTGGGCTTCGGTGCGGGCGTGTGGCTGTTATTTTGCTGGACGTCTATGCTGATATGCTGATCATACGCACGAGTGTTCTGGAATCGATTGCTGGCCCGGACTCTCTGGCTTGCTCACGGGATCTTGATGTCCAGCAACTCTTGAATACCGACATCGAGTCCTTTTCCCCCTTTTCTTCCATAACTTTACACCTCGGTTCAACGACCCTTTTTTCTCTGTCCCAATCACTTGTAGGTAAAATTTTCCCACATCTCAACCCTCTTCGGGAGTGCAGGTGGTCTCATTAATATTGCCCGTTTGGTGAAAGTTAATATTATTGCTTAGTCCTTGACCATATATCTCATGGCTACATTCCTGCCTGGGCTTGACCGTTACACTTGTGCCACTCCGTGATCTATAACTGCTCCGCGGGGGTCCCAATTAAAACTCGAAATCAACAGCTGCACCTCAATTCTTCTTGGAAATTGAGCCCACAGATGTGTATGCACGTGCTGACTATCGTGGGAAAGTACATCGGGTACATAAACACTAAACAATAAATACTGAAGAATGGACAAACTCGTAGTGATAAGCCTCTTGGTACCGTACTCTAAGTTGAAACCCAATTTCTTATATAGTGTTTGTACACGTGTGGAATTTCATTAAAGAGGTGTATCTCGTGATTCCACAATCAAAAAGTGCACCAAAAGATAGATGATGTCAATCAACAGACCCTTAACTTACTTCACAAATAATTCTAACATTTCCACATGCCAACGTAAACATGACACGAGTTACATAACTTCAGGATAATCAGAGAACTCTAAGGATAAATTTCTACTTAGGATCGATTTTTGGCAAAACTCTAGATTTCTCAATGTATAGACAATTTCTGACACGAAACAATGGCGCAGAAGTGTATATATATTGACGTCAAATTTTACAACTTCTTTCATTGCATCAAGCAAACGTAGATAAATGTTTAATAAAATTTCATTTGGCATCTAAACCAATCCTCTTTTTTTTTTCATAATAAAGAGGGAAGAAGGAACACAAAAGAGCCTCAATTTTTCGTGACCATGTTTCTAACATAACCGCCAACAATTTTGGGAAAGTGTTCCTATAAAATGAATTGATTCCTACATCAATAGATTTATTTTATTTCGGACGCGTCGAAATTCGAACCTTTTCGTATTTCTTGAGGTATTTTCTCCAAACCATTCTCTCAATATGTCAAAGCTCCGAAAAATATTTTCTCCTGGAGAAATTGAAATTTCTAATTGTGGAGTCTTGTCACAATCTGTACTGAGTATAAGAGAATAATCATTACACTCTAGAGTATTTCCACTCACGTACTCTTTTCCAGTGTAGGAACAACGTTTTGCTACAGATAAGATGTTATCCGACATTCCAGAGAAAAGAAAACACATCTAAGTGTCTCAGGGAATTAAAAGAATTTTTGTTTCCAGTGTCAAAAAGGAATTTAGTAATTAAAAATATGTTAAATAAATAATAGAAATGTGTTATCTCTCGTACCGGCTACGCAGATTGCATTTATATAAATGATAGCAATGGAATTGATGTATGTGACTGGCTGCAGTATAAAAGTATGATAAGTATAAAGACTTTGTTGAAAACATCTGTTTAATATTTAAAACAAGACATAACTATGGTACTTACAAAATAAAGCAATTTAAAATAAAGCACTGCTGTAAGCAACACTTGCTACAGCTAACAAAACAAACACCGTGCTTACATTCAATCAGCCCCGCATTCAACCCAAACCACAGGTGTTCTTATACGGCAGTGAGATTCTACAGCAAACTAAAAACTTGCAATGAAATAAATTTGCATGAACAGTATTCTATTTTGCTGTGTTTAAGGAACAGATGCGATATCTATGCTCTTCCGGCCGCCATGTTTTTTTCTTGGTGATCTTGGCAAAAAACCCCATTTTTGAAAGTCGCCAAACAAAAATGGCACTTTCTGAAAGATCACCAAGAAAAAAACATGCACGCCACCACATGGCTTTTAAGAAACCCTGTATAAAAATGGCGGCAGAAATGGCATTTTCTGAAAGATTAAAATATTAATTTTTTTTATTTTTGAGGGGGGAAAACCCCCCGCAACCCCCCATATTATTAGAACAAATATAAAAAAAGCATGCACACATTTTGAGAAACATTAAAAGAAGAAATTATGAAAAGCTGAAAAATTATTTTAAAAACATATATTTTTTTTAATTTTGAGGGGGGACCCCTCTCAACCCCCCATAATGTTACAACAATTATAAAAAAAACATACACACATTTTGAAACACACAAGAAATTATGAAACATTGAAAAATTATGATTTCTAACGCATAATGCACAAAATACTTAAAAAGATTTTTAAAAAAAATGGTACAACCGGACCACGCGAGCACTCCAATCAGACCAGCACGTAGAGTAACGCGAAATAACTCTCTAGAGGACAAATAATTCCAAAAAGACGCCAGTTGGTCACGCACAATTTTAAGAAACATTAAAAAAAAGAAATTAATTAAAAGAAAATAAGAGATAAAATAAAAAGAAATGAATTAATTCGCGTTACTGACCAGCACGTATGGTAACGCGAAAGAACTCTATAGAGGAGAAATAATTAGAAAAAGGCGCCAGTTGGTCACGTGCACCAATGGGGATTAAAGAACGAATCCGGCTGCTTCTACAAAGGTCCAATGTCAGGGAAGTAAAAGATAAACAGTCATCGCCCAGCAAAACGCCCGAAAAATCGCCAAATTTGGCGTCAAAATCCGGAGTGTAGATATCGAATCTGTACCATGTTTTAAATAAAATGAATCTGAATGCACATTTGGATGGAAAGAATAAAAATAAAAATAGGGCCAGGCACTTCATATTACTAACAAAATGTATTGTAGGTTATTAACGATAGGTATTAATATAAAAATATTCATAAAGGCTTTTTTTAAATAGCAACATTTTAAAGGCCTAACATTTTGTGCTGAAATTAAAAGTATTAATTAGAAAGACTTTGGAACGAAAGGAAAAACTGTCAGAGATTACACTGTTTGAAATATCGCGCAAAGACTGCTGAAGAACAAGAACATATTTATTGTTTCCTTGTAAGAAGTAAAGCAAAATTTGTCTGTATAGTTTAACTATACAGACAACTTTTGAGCATACATATATATATAAGCACATACACATACACACACACACACACACACACATATATATATATATATATATATATATATATATATATATATATATATATATATATATATATATATATATATATATATGTATATATATATATATGTATATATATATATATATATATATATATATGTATATATATATGTATATATATATATATATATATATATATGTATATATATATATATATATATATATATATATATATATATATATATATATATATATATATATATATATATATATATATATATATATATATATATATATATATAAATTATATACATTTAAGCTTTGATACCTTGACTATCCATTTTGACCATTACTGAATACATCTTGACTAGGTTTGTACGTATGTACGTATATAGGTATCTTTACAATGCTGTAAAGAAATACAACTTTTTCTTTTCGCGTAGGATGTCAAAAGAACTACAACTTCTAATTTTCGCGGTGAATGTTTCCCGGTTTTGATTGGTATTTTGAAAAAAAATGTCGTTGCTTCTCTGTATGATGAGCCAGTGTGAAGTTATAAATTTGTGATTAATTAATGTTTTTTAAAATTGAATAGTGGAGTGATATGTTCAAGTTACGTGTATTTTGCACATCAACAAATAAATAAGAATTGTCAATACATGACAACGCAAAATACAAAAGCGATGACATTAGTAGAATTTGTAAAATTTGTAAAATTTTTATAAAATCTAGATGTGAACCACCCTTTAAGATTGTATTTTGCACGCAATATAAAAAATATTCAGTATAATGGATAATAATGCATCTGGATACAACTCAAAACATGTTTAAGGTTGTAAAACATTTAATTGGGTTAGAATTTTTGTAATAGTTGTATGACCGACCAGTTGTGTACCTCCAGTTTTTATTACAATCTATACTCTACAATTAAAAATAATTAATAACGAGTAATATAAAATAATTATTGAATTAATTTATATTAGTGTATACCACTCACTTTAAACCACGCAATTTTCATTTTATACCACATATTTTTATCTATACCACTCAACTTGAATTGATGTATAACTCTCATTACTGAATACGTTTCTACTCATTGTTGATTAACACATTGTGTGCGGGTACAATTCACAGCGGAATTATACTGAGCGTAAATTTAGTTACACCACAAACAAATCGTGTTGTTATACTAACCCCTACTAGTACGTGAAACGCGCTCAAGTATCAAAAGTCAGTAAACGTACTAGTACGTGTCCCGCATATAGTATGTTAATGTATACCCCTCACTTTATACCACATGTTTTTCATTTAAACCGCACAATTTTAATTTTATCTATACCACTCTGTGTTGAATTAATGTATACCTCTTATTTCTGAATATATTTCTACTCATTATTGATTAATATAACAAATGTTTAACAATCCACTTTATGAAAGAATTCGAGGATTGTATCTGACATCTAAATAAAGTGCAAGAAAACATTTCATCAGTTTATTAGCTGTACATGGAAGACGTGTGGTGAACATTTTTTATACGGAATATTATAAAACGTTTTAGATGTTAGCAAGACAACAAACTGCATTATTTCTTCTTGAACAAAAATTATTTAATACTTTTGTTTTGACTTTCATCACAGCATTTTGATTTTTCCATCGTATTTAATCTAATTATGTAGGTTTGGTTTATAAAGATTAAAATACTGTTAGTTAAAATTTTTTTTACATAATGTCGTGTAGTTCTCATTAAGTTTAGGTATTTACTTATGATCCAATTTAGAGTGGTTCTTATTTTGTTAGTCAAAGACTAAATTTTATTTGTCTTGCGTCGTGTAGATTATTTTAGTCTTAAATTTAACAACAGGTTCTGAGAGACTACAGACTTATTTTTTAAAAAACTAATAAGCTAAATTAAGAGTTACAAAAATCAAATATTGCACACTTAAACACATACAAGCTTAATAGTTTAAAATAAAAAAATAAAGCAAATTTATTATAATGCTATTTACATGTCTAATATACAAAAATTTGATTCAAACTTCATTAAATTTGCTTTTTTAAACTTTCAACTAGGTGACAGATTATTCAAAATTTAACATGAGATCCTAATCATTTATATAAAAAAAAAAAGAGAGAAGACCTAATTTCAATTTCAAATATTTATAAGTACCTTTGTGTATTTGCAGGGATGTGCCAGGGAGGTTCTCAGGTTGGAGATCTTGGTGAAAGTATGTAGACACTGCTGACTTCAGTCTCACCACTGGTCTGGGGCCTTCTAAATAATTGGGGTGATTCTGAAAGGCGGATGCACTGGAACACTTCTGGTCGTTGCGAGATGTCGTCCTCGTTAGTTTTTCGGAGTCTCTCTTGGACCCAACTCTTCCTTTGGTCCCCGAACTCTGCTCTCCGACTCCCGAACTCCCACTCTCTTCTCCAACTTCTCTTTTTTATATTATTTTCATTTCTGTCCTTTTTACTTCTCTTCGTC
The DNA here is from genome assembly GCA_032207245.1 of Pardosa pseudoannulata. NCBI lineage: Eukaryota > Metazoa > Arthropoda > Arachnida > Araneae > Lycosidae > Pardosa > Pardosa pseudoannulata. The sequence goes on from CM063506.1 coordinate 22,333,241, forward strand.
CAATCAGCAGAGCTGTATATATCCATTGGTCTCCCTTTCCCCGCCCTTAAACCGCAAACATGAGGAAAACCTTACCCCTTCAAATTGGGTACTGTCCCTTAGGGAATCATAAATAACTCCACAAAAGTACTTTCTTATTTAGTATCCTGAACGGAGACAGGATTTTAATCTGGGACTGGGATCAGAACCCCGCCCGATAATCCCGTACATGACGAATCCGTCCTGTTAATTTTTATAGGTTCTCTCTCCTTTACAAAAGATGTGATGAGGTCAGATTTAAATCCCAAGTATTTCACTTCTCGTTTTATCCATATCAATTATATCAATCCATCAATTATGTTAATTATATCGATTATATTAATTACCAATTAATGATCTAAATTGCCTCACCACACAAACGTGAAATTTATTTTTTAAAATAAAATATTACTTTTTTCAATAATTTCTCATCAAATATTACTTCATAGTACATTTAAATAGTTTTTTTTTTTTTTTTTTTTTTTTTTTTTTTTTTTTTTTTTTTTTTCATAAAACAGGTTTGCAATTTCTAATAAAAACATTTGCTAAGATTTATAGTGTTAGAATATTAAAAAAAACTGACAAAAAAGAACAAATATTGTTAGGAAGGTATAATTTTGTATGCTCAGAACTAATATCACTTGGATAAGCCAAGCACGTGTGCCTAGACTACTAGAATTAAGACGAAGTGATGCACTTTTCGTTTAAAAAACTGATCTAGAGTAAAAGAAAGATTTTGTTTCAGTTGGTCCTCGTGATTTAAGAAAAGTGACCAAACACAAGGAACCCAGGCTTGGCTTGCCATAATTATCACTTGAGAACTTTGGGAATATTACGACAACGAATCTATCTTACGTACCTGAGCAGTCAAGACAGCCTTAGACAAGCCAAGCACGTATGCCAGATGATACCCGAGGTAAGACGAAGTGATGAGCCTTTCGTTTGAGAAACTGGGCTAAGGTAAAAGATGGATTTTGCTCCAGTGGGTCCTCGTAATTTAGAAAAAGTGACCAAACAGAAGGAACCAAAGCTTGGCTTGCCATAATTATCGCTTGAGAACTTTGGGAAATATTACGATAACGAACCTATGTTACGTACCTGAGCACGTATGCCAGAGGCTACTCGAAGTAAGACGAAGTGATGCGCCTTTCGTTTGAAAAACTGATCTAGAGTAAAAGAAAGATTTTGTTTCAGTTGGTCTTCTTAATTTAGAAAAAGTGGCCAAACAGAATGCACACAGGCTTGGCCTGCCAGAATTATCACTTGAGAACTTTGGGAATATTACGACAACGAATCTATCTTACGTACCTGAGCAGTCATTACTGAACACCACGAACTTTGATTGGCTTGAGCCTTGATCCCACTTCCGTCCGGTTACGAGATAAACTCCTCCGAGGCTCAACTAATGTGCGATGAGTAATAAGTATTAACTTCTATTCAAAGAGATGATAATAAAAGTGTACAGTCAAAGCAATTCCTTAATGCTCCCTGTATGTACATTAACCCTCAGCAACTGATCATACTGCCGGCACTTTGAGTCTACCCTCCCAAAAGTGCTCCCAGCCACAAATCGGTAAAAAAAAAAACCCAGAGTTATCAGGAGCGACATCGACGTATCAAAATATTTCAAAACCCAATACAAGAAAAAAACTCGCATATTTTCTGTTGTTTTCATTTCAGTTTTCGAGAATTCCATTTCCAGACCCAAAATAGTGCAAAATAAGCAATTCACTTTTCACTTCCGTTGTCCGATTTCTGACCACGTTTTTCAATTCTAAACAAAACGCGCCGCCATAGAATTTTTTTTTTCATTTCAGGTGTCGTTGCATTTTCATTGTTTTTCAATTTTTTATTTTACTTTCCCAACTTCTCGATAAAACATTTTTGACGTTTATACAATGTGGTTATTTAAACCGTTGCAAAAATATAGCGTATGTAAAGGTAGATAAGCAAATTTATTGGTGTGAAAATGCATCGCTTGCATTTATAAAAACTCTTCAGTATGCATTGCATTAAAAGGAAATAAAAGTATACCTATAAAAAATATTAAACAATAAATATACTTTATTGGAATTTTTATAGTGGGTATCCATATAAAGCTTTATATGTTTGTACGAATTTCTTTAACTGCCGACATATATATATATATATATATATGTGTGTGTGTGTGTGTGTGTGTGTGTGTGTGCGTGCGTGTGTGTGTGAGTAAAAGACGGATTTCACGATGGATGGTTGCAGTCATGGCTCATTAAAATGACACCATTTTAGCTAAAGACCTTTATTAAGATAACGCTAGAGGACGGGTTCCCACTTCATCATAGGGACAGGACAAACTGAGGGGTCAGCTAGCAAGAAGTTATATGTAAAATACCCTTAACAATTGGGTCAACATTTCAGTCAAAATCTGTGGAAAAATCTGCCTCCGACAGCGTGCATCTCCTTTTTGTTTGGAAATTTCCTAAATTGCCTTATAGGACAATGTAGAGTTATAATTGGTTAGATCCATTCTCTGAGAGCGTAAACTGTAGCTAAAGTGGTCAATTGAGGTTACGGGTTAAAAACACACACCACACACAACATCTCCTTTTTATTTGGAAATAAATATAAATATATATATATTTATATATTATATAAATTTCCTATTTATATACATATATATATTTATACATATATATATATATGTTAAAATAAAAAAATAAAGTATATATTTTGTTTGATTTAAATTTATAAATCCCTTATATTTTTCATATATATGAAATATACATATTTCCTATATATTTATACTATATATATATATATATATATATATATATATATATATATATATATATATATATATATATATATATATATATATATATATATATATATATATATATATACATATGCACCGAACATCCACTACATTATGACCACACTAACAATAAAATGTAGTAACAATAAAAAAGAATCGACCCTTATGACATGCTGAAATATCCTATTGGTAAACTCTATTCCCCGCCGGAAATACTGTTGTCATGAATAGGTGAAACTGCTCTGCAATGATGTTCCCGTTGTGCAAAGACGCCAGGGATTGTTCTTGGGAGATTATGAGTAGTAATGTTCTCCATGAAAACTTAGACTTAGATGACCCACACCCACATCTAACTGAAGAAGTTTATGGATACAAAAACCTAAATGGGTGGGGAGAACCTTTCGACATTATTCATTTTAATGTTATACACTGAATGATTGACTTAAAAAACACTTTTTTATCACTATCACTATTTTTACCAAGTATTTTCCCTCATTTTAATATTTTAAAATTTATCTTGTATATAAGAGTAATTTGAATTTAATATATTATAAATTTCCTTTAACTGTTTGATATGATTACGATTATTATCTATTTTTTAAAATATTCGATCTGTGTTTCGTTTTTGTATTTTTAATAAACATCGGAACGAGGTTACATATTACTTACATGTAATGCTGAGGGTTGCCTATCAATCCCCATTTACAGTTTGGGGAATCTAGTTTTCTAGTTCTGTACAAGTAGGTTGGGAAACTTCCATGACTGGTTATGAAATAATTTAATATGTTATTTTCGAATTGTAACTTTTGTTTTACTTTAGATATTATCGTATAGGTTGCTCTTCCTTTTTCACTATTGTCCCAATAATCTTGCCAATCATTATTTATGTTTTCCTTCATATATTTTTTAAGTTTTGATACCGGGAACAGTATTGATTTGTAATTTATTGATTTAGTGGCGTTTTTTGCTAAAACATCTGCATATTCATTACCGGTATTCCCCGTATGAACTTTGATCCAAATTATATTAATTGTTTGGTTATTCATCTTTTTACATTCTTTTTGTATCTCGGTAATTAATTTGGAAATCGGTACTAATTGTTCTAGGCTCAATTGTTTTATCTCACTTAATTGTTTTATCTTTCTGAGTCAATCAAGTATTGCAAACTCCTCAGCCTGAAATACAGTATTATGACAATGCAATTTTGTTTTACAGGTATATATTATCTTATCTCTTTTTATTATTACATAACCATAACCCGTTCCTGTTTCCATTTTACTTCCATCTGTAAAGATTTTCAATCCTTCATTTATTATATTATCTTGGATCTTATCGTAATATAATTTTAGATTTATAGGGATATCTATTGGATTATTGTTCTTTTTCAATTTTTTCAATTCTATATTTTCTGCTTGTAATATATTGCCCTGATAAGTTTCTTTCGATCCTCTGTATTTCAATTCATAAATTTTTGTTAAGTATTTGGCTGTTATGAATATTGGTGGGATTCCTGATAATAAGTTTAATACTGGGTTTGATACTATTTTATAGGTATGCAGGATTTTTATCAGAAATTCTCTTTGTTTTGAGAATAGTTTATTAATTCCATGTGTTCTGTCTTGAGTTCCGTACTAAATTGGCCACTAGATGGCGCTGTATGCTATGTTTCTATTTTGAAATTCTGAGATGTCGTTGTAAGTCGGTTGTTGGTGGAATAAATTCGTTGCTGTTATGGAATTCTTTTAAAGTCATTTTTTCATCGGATTTTACTTCTTTTAATTCAAAATTTTAGTTCCAAATTCATCTCGATGGTTTCTTCAACCCAGGACAACGGTAAGTCTTTATTTTTTATTTTATTTCCCATGGTTGATCTATGTTTTCGTTTTTCCGTTGTAACGGAAGTCAGTACTTGCTACTTAGTTTGGTTTTAAAATTAAGATAATCTCATACACCATGACTATTAAGAAAACCGTACCATGCCTCTATTCCATATAGAATTTTTTTCTCTACTACTGTGATATACAAGGTTCTCATCATACTTGACTTTATACCCCAGTATGCATTACCTAGTCTATTATTATTTATTATTAATCTAATGATTTCTGTTTCCAAGTACTTTAAACGAAAACATTGCCCACACCATAATATCATCAATCGGCTTCTCTACGTCCAACTGTACATCCGGAAGCCAGTGTATCCAATCGGAGTATTCGTACACAATGGAATTCGCGCATGACATGTGGTGGGCTAGAAAACGTGATTCGTCCGACCATGCAACTTTCTTCCATTCTTCCGATGTTTTTGGGCCGATTGAAGAGTTAGCTGACGATGACATGCGTTAGTGCAGGGGCCTCCGGCTTCATACACAGCAATGTACGCTGCACAGTGTGTTTAGAATATTCACCCTTATTGTCACCACTGGTGGGGATTTTGTTGTTCAAGACGAACAATGCGTAGTAATCTCTATTCTTCTATCGCATCAATTCGCCGTGGGCGACACACTATTGTCGTTTCACCCTCCATAGAATACTTTCGATTTGTGCTCACAAAAACTGTACTTGAACAAACCACTACACGAGCCGTTTCTGATATTGATGTCCACAGTCGCTGAGCCACAACGATTTGATCTTAATAGAAGTCCGACAAATCAGCTGGTTTTCCCATTATATTTCTAATCGCGCTATGTTTGTAAATACCATACATAGCCACTTTAAATACTCAAACATCAGCCGACCACGCGCAGTGTTTGGTGCCTGGGCGATCCCTGTGTTATAAATGGATTTTGTTAATAATGCAATGGGTCTTCGGTGTATATATATATATATATATTACATATAGTATATAGTGTATAAGTATACATTATACATATACATATACATACGCAGTGAAGTTTTTAGCTGGAAAAAATGCAGATACTTAGAATCACTCATATAACATTTGAATTAGTCCAAACTTGGTGAAAAAAAAGAGCCTGATAAGAACATAACATGTCTTCAACATACACCTATTAAAATTTTCCCACACTTAATTTTAGCTCTCCGATATATTGTTTTAATTATAATTTGCCAATTATTTTACTGGTTCAAAGGAAGTTTCGTTTCAGTATGTCGCGGTGTTGTCTTAGGAACTCAAATAATGCCTTCTAAAAATGACATATATATATATATATATATATATATATATATATATATATATATACATATGCTTCCCTCTCCCACGACACAATTGCCTGAATTTTTTATCCCTTCAGTGGGTAGATAATTTGAGGACCAAGCATGCTGGGGAACTAAACACTGGGGGGGGGGGGGGGGGGGTTCCGGGTAATGTTGACCAGAACATATGTTTCGTACCCCAGAGCTCTTGGTCACGGGAACGGAGACTGGAACCATAAGTCATGGCCCCCTTAGGGCTGTTGCGTCGAGTTGTTTAGTTTATATAAATAAATATATATATATATATATATATATATATATATATATATACATGCATATATATTGTTATAATATTGTCGTGAACCAAAGTATTTCACTTTTAGAATGCTCCTGTACTCTGTTTTAGGAAGAAAATAAAAAATCCCGACAATTCTCTACAAGTAATAGACTGCACGTAATTTTAATTTCTTTTGTTGAAAAAAGGATTTTAAAACCACTAATTTAATTTCTTAAAAATCCCTGTTTCAATGCATGGTAATAGGCCAGTATCTTTTTGCTTTCATTACGGTACATAAGTAGAATTAAGTTATGTCATAATGAGATATTCCATCATCGAATTGCTATCGAAAATTGAATACACATGCAGATGTTTTAGCAGTCTTAAATGGAAATGTTTAAAATTTATGACTAATAGCTGTTGTGTAGAGTAAGGAGATTAAATATGAGTTATAGTGAAGTTTTTCATAATGTGGTGTGCAAATAGAATCAAAATTAGAGGTGAACGAGTAACTGTTTAACTATCTTGCATACAAAAGTACTGCCTTCTACGGCTAATTTTTGGTGAGTTACGCGAGATATTTCGACGCAGGCAACTCTAATGAGCCCAGTGATACATAAAATCTATATATACAGTTTCAAAATTAAAGGTTTCTTCTACAAACGTACATACGGAACACTGAATCTTTTCAGATTGATTATCACATGGTTAAAGTGAATATTTGCGTCGATATATGTCTTGGTTTGGTTTAGAGAACTAAGGTCTATGGTTTTACTACTCGAGGGGCTAATGAGGCTGTTACCTACTGCTTAAAGCCGATTCCGAACATCTACGAACATCCCTGCTACAGTAGGATTCGAACCCACGAACTGCGGTACCGAAGATCAGCGTTCTAACCATTCGGCCGTTGATATCTGAGATCTGAAGCTTTTAAGGAATATTGTGTTTACTCTTTTTATGGAGACTAAAATTTAAGTGAATACATGAATTTAAGCTAAAATAAAATTATATACTACTTATCAGTTTTCCTTCACTTATCACACTAGTGGGAATTGTGAATTTCCTGTAATGCGTAAAAATACATTTATAGCTAAACAATATTTTAAAAACATATCTTTTCTTATGGTGATCCTATTCTAAATTTTATCATATATCTAGCCCGCATAAGAAAAATGCTACGAAAGATAACATGCACCCTATATTGAAAAATTTTTATTTACAAAAACTGAGAAGTATGAGCTAGAATCTGTTGAATTTTCGAGTATCGTCTGTAAAAAATTCTACTGCGTTTCCTGACTTTTCGACTGAACAACTTTTCTTCCTAATGCAGAAATTACGAGCCTTATTGAAGGCGAGGTACACACTTACGAGCAATTCTACAAAGAGGAACATTAATACTACTTTTTAATACTTAATACTTCGTTAGTTATTTTATTAAAATAGGTAGTTGTAACTCAAATATCAAAGCTATATTTCGATGTTTATTAACCCTTAATTTGGCTAAGTCTGGCCGCTACACCGGACATGTATATTTATAACTACTATATACAGGGTATCTGCCAAAATAAAATTTTTCAAATCCATGACTTTTCATGACTTTCCCTGATTTAGCAGATCATTTTCCATGACTTTAAAAAGCTTTCGTTAAATTTATATATGAATAAAAATTCTAATATACATACAAATAAAATATATGCCTTTAGAGAAATTACAGGAATTTTATTATAAAAAACTATAAACTTACTTTATAAGTGTTAATAAACTCACATAAAAATAAATTGTTGTATCTACATACCTAAGCTTAATCATATAGCAATTTTTCAATCAAAATGTTCACAATTTGAATTCAAGGTACTTTGGTATTATCTAGCTGACCATGAATAATAGCCAAATATAACCCTATAATGTTTATATACAATATCCCTAGAGATAAGCTTTTATTTTGTCCAAAAATCTTAACTAATTTTTATTAAAAAATAATTATTATTATATTAATAAAATTTTAATCTACAATTTAAGAAAAAATCCAGAATAATATACATTTACCCACCCATTAAGCTTTCTTGCTTTGAGTTTCCTTGGTGAACTAATTTTACTTGGCAATATGGTCAATAGGATAATACATAAATACCAAACTCAGTAACTTCAGTTAAATGACAAGTAAAAATAGAATTAAACAATTCAATGCATTTTTTTAATCGGTAGTTTAGCGGATCCATGACTTTCCAAGACTTTTACTCATTTTGCTTGAAAAATCAAGACTTTCCATGACTAAATTAATCCATTGTCTAAATCCATGATTTTCCATGACTTTCCCTGAATTTCCAGGTGCGCGGAAACCATGTATATAACATAATTGCCAGTGTTCGCCACAGCGGACAATAATTATCTCAAAAAAGGAAAATGATATATTTTTTTGTTTATTTTACAGAGATCTTAATGGCTCTACATACATGGGAAAATAATCCCATTTTTGAGGCGCAAATAATTTATAATTAACATGAATAGAACATTCGTGGTTAATCTTTTTTAAATATTTCGTCTATATGAACAATTGCCGAATGGGTAGGGCAATATTAAGCTGTAAGGGATATTTCTTTTAAAATAGAGCGAGTCATTTGCTTGTTAAGCTTTTGCCCATACAACGCACTGAAATTTGTTTACGTTTTTTATATTAGCAGCACAATATAGGTGGCCAACAGTGCTCCCGAAGACAACACAAGTACATAAATGGGATTCTTACAATTTAGAAGTAAAGATCAAGCAAGAAACCCCAGGCAATGCTTATCACTTCCGGAAGTATCGTTTAGAAGCTTGAAGGGTATTGCCTATTTTATATCACAAACCTATTTTAAGCGCTTCACCCGCCATTATTGAACACAGAGGATCTTTGAACATATCAATCAACCCGCAAATCTCAGGTTACGATATCTCTACAATTTCCGACTACGTGGTTCGCTTTGCTTCAAATTCCCTTTCTGGCAAGCCGAACGATGGCCGATTGGTTAGGGTGCTGGCCTTCGGAACCGGAGTTCGTGGGTTCGAATCCCACTGAGGCATGGATGTTCGTAGCCGTTCGGAATCGGCGTTAAACTGTAGGTCCCGGTCTCATTAGCCCTCGTGTTGCAAAAAGTAGACCGTAGCACTCCAAACCAAACCAAACCAAATTCCCTTTCTGGCAAGGATTTAGCACACTCGAGTTAACTCGAGCGCGCTAAACTAGCCAAACTGTGCACACTCGAGATAATTCGAGCGGCGTTGTACTTTTGTAGATATTGTGATATTGATGTTATTATACTTTTGTAGATATTGATGTGTGTTGCACTAAAAGAGATAACAAAGGAAAAAGGAAAGTAAAAGACAGTCGTTACATCTGTAATAGTCGCAATGTTGACCTTGTTTCGAAATATATCACACAAAAGAAAATTTTGATTATTTTAGTAATACTAGTATTGTTATTATTTATGTTTTAAAAGTATTAATAAGTATTTTTACTGCTAATAATGTTTTTCCTGAAATGGGAATTCAAAAAGAAAGATAAAAAAGTCGATGTGAGAGTAATATTACAATATTCGACTATTTACTGCAATATTATCAAAATCCAAAATTGCAATAAAAATTTTGATTATTTTTGTAATTTTTTTTGGCAAGACAACGTTCTAAATTGTGTTTTTTACATAAAAAAATGATTTTTTGCTTTTAAAAATGTGCATTAAGGGGTTAAGAGGTATATAGCAAAAAAGTAGATCACAGTGCTCCAAACCAATCAGTCAGGCTTAATCATTATTTAAATTGATCTAAATTAAAACTGATATATGATTTTCTTAATAATTTCCTGCAGCATACAAGAAAAATCACAAAACACAATCCCAATTGTTAAAGACCAATGTTCCAGTACTTGAAATTTTCAAATTCTTTTGAACAATACGAGGCTCATCTAGAAAGTAAGTTTCTTGATGTTTTCCCCTTTAAAGTAAACGTAATTAGCCGTGTTAATTGCAGGTGCATAACAGATCTATAACGTAATAATCATATGCTAGCTGGACAAGTTCTGATTCGTGCCAGTAGCGGGGTAGCAGTGGTCCCAAATGGAAACTCTCATTCCTTCTCCCGCCGCCTGCAAGGTGTGGTCGGTGATCTTGAATGTCAAAGCATTGCGCCAATTGTAATTCGTCGTCAGCCCTGTTAGATCTATGAGCTGAAACTGACACCCGAATACAAAACTCAACCCTTAGGAGCAGCACTGATATTTCTGCTGCGGTATCACGATGACGGCAACAAGTTCCTCGACAGGATCGTCACGGGCAATGAGACTTGGATTTCGCACTTTACCCCGGAAACCAAGCAGCAGTCAATGCATTCGCATCATAGTGGATCTTCAGTTAGGACCCAATTCAAACAGAAGCTGTCGGTACGGAAAGGGATGTGCAAGGTGTTCTGGGACAGGAAGGCTGGTTCCACATTCACAGGCGGCAGAGTTCTACGACAGAGGAATACAAAATTTGATCCCACAATACGACAAGTGTCTCAATTCTGGTGGTGGCTATGTTGAAAAATAGCTGACACATAGCAGCTGTACTTGTTTCCAATAAATATGTGCGTGAAAGTGTGAGTTATTTTCTTCTTTAAAATAGGGAAACTTACTTTCTGGATGCGTCTTGTATTTTGTCTTTCTCTATAATACTCATAATTAATTTTTTTCTAAAGCTCATAATAGATGGCAAATAATTCAACAAAAATTTTCTCCTAAACAGCAGAAACTTCAGGGAAATATTATTAACGAATGATTATATATGTTGACAGAGGATATAGTAATTGTTGTACATTTAATGTTTTGTTCCGAAATATAAAATATGAAGTCAAAAATGATTTGTTTCTATATACACAAGGAAGAAGTAATTAAATTACCTATGATAAAAGAGACTTCATTACACAGGTATAATATTTACTTCCGGTATAAATTGATCATTAATATGTAAATACTCAGCACGCGAAAACATAAATATCAATATTTCCCCTACATTTCTTATTGTATTTTCGATATGAACGGCAATAAGCCTCAGAATACATTATTTGTGTTGAGAGAAAACAAGTATTGGATATTTATGCCCAGCGTATGTCCATTTGAGATCTGAATTTTTTATAGGTGGGGCATCTCTTGGCAGTACGGAATTATGGGAGCAATATGCATGAATCAGCGGGTGGTATTTAGTTGATGACAGTATATAAATAATTAAAGAGCACTTAAGGGGGAGGAAGTTTTTACTTCGGGGAACATGGTACCCCATATTCAAAATATTGATTTTTTCTACTGTCTCAAGTTATTGCTTTATCATTACATCACGTGGAAGCAAACTTTGAAATATATTATTTCGTAAATCTTACATATTCTTTAAGTGTAGGATTTCATTTATGAAAATGCTCACTTCTTATCAAATGAAATCTTTTAAATGACTTGTCTTCCTGTTTGTTTTTCTCATATTCCTTGCATTACGAATGCTAAAATTGGCAGAATATCAGTTCCGGGGCCGGCTGCCATGTTTTGGGATCTATTTTTGTACAAGATGATCGCCAAATTGTCACCAAGTGATGTTTACAATTTGTGCTTCGTTTTGTATTAAGTTTATACCCAATTTCAAAGTGTTGCGTAATTGACGTTAGTTGTCTATAGTGCCAAGAGATGGCGCCAGGTGTTCCAAGAAAAAGAGGAACAGACTATGTTTAAAGGAATGTTGTTTTTCATTTTTAGTTAGTTCCTAGTTATGTAAATTGTTGTGAATTCTATTTTTGTGTGGTATATGTGTGTTATTTGTCTAACGGAAGTCCCCTGTAAATATGTCGTGCTGTGTGTGGAATAAAATATAAAAAAAGTACTAGTTTTCGTTATATGAGTTTATAGGTGTAGATTAAAGGTCCTATGGATGTCACTTTACAGTGGATCTCCTATTCCAGCATTACTACCCAGGTAAGCACGCTTACATTGTTTATTTTTCTGGTACTCATCCGTTTGATATGAGCGAAATGAGAAGCTTATATGAGATGTTTTGGAGCATGGTAGATTTTTTAGAAGAACCTGCCTGTAATGTCGGGTAGACATTCCTAGGTTATTTCCTTAATGTTGGAACTTTGTTTTTCCATTAGAGATATTTATTGTTAAAGAACTTTATTCCAACACAAAGCCTATTTTGTACCAAAAAAAGGTTTGAAAATTGGCTAAGATGAATACAAATTTAAAAAAAATAGAAAATAAGAAATAGAGCAAAGTTTGCCAGAAAACTGGGTTCTAGAATTTGGCGACATCGCCCACGGTTGACATGCCCACTGAGCATGGTCCGGCGGGCTCCCCGAACTGGGATAAGGCCTTCCATTTAGCGATCGTTTGATTTAAGACATATTTATGAGTTACACGATGTAATAGGAAAAGAGAAGAATATTTCTGTGGCGCAAGCACCATTTTCAGAAAATATTTATGGTGAATAAGGAATTTTATATTTTTATGGTTTTATGATTTTTATGATTTTTTATTATTTAAAAAATAAATAAAATTAACTTTTGAGTAGTTGTCAGAAAATTAGTCTGTAATAAAAATCTGATAGTTACACGAAACTGACATCTTTTTTTTTCTCTCTCTCTCTCTCTCTCTATTCGTTCATAACATATTGGTATCATAGCATATGATGTCAAAAAATTATATTAACATACGAATAAGACAAATAGATTTTAAACAAACAACTTTTGATATTAACAAGTTGCATCATTGTACCTCTATTACACTTACGACCATGGAGTCTAGTTTTTTTTATCGTAATTAAATGAGGAGGGCAAAGCGTTGCATTGGTAACTTGCAAAGACATTGGAAGCGGGCATCTACTATGATCCTCTCTTGTTTTGTACAAAAGTTTTGCCAGGAAACAAGCAGCGTTCTGCTCGTTGTCCATTGTTTTGGCACTGTGTAACGGATCTTCACACATTGTGTGCGGGTACATTTCGCAGCGGAATCGTACAGGGAGACTGCAGATCCGAAAGATACTTATTATATATATCCAGATTTGGATTTAGGTCCTCTCTCTTCTTTTTTTTATATAAATGATTAGTATCTCCGAAATGTAAAATTTTGAATAATGTGGCACCTAGCAGAAAGTTTGGAAAAGCTAATTTTATGAAGTTTGAATCAAATACTTGTACATAGACATGTAAATAGCGTAATAATAAATTTGCTTATTTTTTATTTTAAACTATCAACCTTGTATGTGTTTATTTTAAGTGTGTAATATTTGATTTTAGTAACTCTTAATTTAGCTTATTAGTTTCTTAAAAATGAGTCTTCAGTCTCTCAGAACCTGTGGTTAAATTTAAAATTTAAATAATCTTCACAACGCAAGACAAATAAAATTTGGTCTTTGACTAACAAAACGATAACCGCTATAAATTTAAACATAGGTAAATACCTAAGTAACTATACATAGGTAAACTTAATGAGAGCTACACGACACTTGTCACAATCTTTTTTAATAGTAGAGAATAACCATTATAAATCGGAAAGTCCCTTTATTGTATCTACATTACACACGCGACTTTGGCGTCTAGTTTTCTTTTATCGTAATTAAATAAGGAGATAAAAACGTTGCATTGACAACATTTGAAAGGCTTTGGTTTTGTTTGGTTTGGGAAAGCTACGGTCTACTTTTTGCAACACGAGGGCTAATGAGACCGGGACCTACTGCTTAAAGCCGATTCCGAACGGCTACGAACTTCCATGCCATAGTGGAAGCAAAGGCTTTGGAAGCGGGCATCTAGTAAGATCCTCTCTTGTCCTGTGAAAAAGTTTTGACAGGAAAATAGCAGCGTTCTGCTCGTTATCCATGGTTTTGGTACTGTGTAACGCATCTTAACACATCGTGTGTGGGTACATGTCGCATTGGAATTGTACCGAGAGCGGCCGTTTTGCACGTGATTTCAGTTATTCAGTTAAATCTCAATAGATCGAAAATTATTTAATTTTTTAACCAACTTTTCTTATTTTATATTGAAATATATAAACAAATATGTAAATAGACAAATAAACAAATGTATATATATAAATACAAATATGTATACAATATATAAATATATATATATATATATATATATATATATATATGTATATATAATACCCTTTTCGAAAGGATAATTAAAAAGTTAATTTAAAATCTAAATTGATTTTTTTAATCAACCTTCCCGTTCTGTGGTCAAGCATCGACTGATGTAAAAACTAGTTTTTATTTGTCTAAATTTTTCCAAAATCTATGCAGTAGACAAGAACATCCGGCTTCGTTTTCCTGTATATACCGTTATTTTTGTACTCACAAACAAACCATGTTGTTACATTAACCCGTACTAGTACGTGACCTGCGTTCAAGTATAAATCTTCAGAAAACGTGCTAGTACGTGTCCCGCGCTCAAGTATCAATCGTCAGAAAACGTACGCATTGTATGCTGGAAACGTACTAGTACGTTTCCCGCATACAATGTGTTAATTAATGCTGCTGTTTCTGATTATAATTGCACAGGACGTACACTATTTGTAAATTGTTCATGGGGTGCGTCTAATGTTTATTAAGCGTACCACAGTCAAGACTTCAAAATGGGGGACAAAGAAAAAAAAACTGTAGTGATTATTGGGAAGAAATTAAGAGCTATACAGTGACTAGTCTCTGATGTAACTGCAAAAAATAAAGATTCTCGGTTAGGAGTTGGTAATTGTACAGTGAAAGACTGGAAAAAAATCGAGCACAAACTTAAATTGGTGTGTTGCACAAGCTACTGGATTAGTGGGGTTTAGTTTGTAGCACTACGGTCTACTGTTTTGCTCAAGAGGACTAATGACACCGGGAATTATTATTTAAAGCCTATTCCGAACTGCTATGAATATCTATTCCAGTAGCGAGATTCGAACCCGGGACCTCGGTATCGAAGAGCAGCACTCTACCATTTGGTCATCGTGTGGCTCACAAGATAGTGGAAATGTAATAAATGTAAGAAAATCAAACTGAAAGATAATTTTTAAAAAGATTTGGAAGCTTCATTCTTGTGGCATGAACACTTGAGAGGAGAAGTTGTGCAGTAACTGATCCAATATTACTGGAAAATGCTTCGAAATGTAAGAGACCAATAGAAAGACAAGATTCAGAGTTTACTGCCAGTGATGGAAATATCGCTTAAAAAACGATTTATAATAGTGAGGAATTATATCAACGAGTTTTGGTATAAACACTTTATATTCTGGTATTGGTTAGCAAAGAAATTAGTTCATAGAAGTCTGAACTATCTGGCTTTTTTGTGATCCAGCCTTCACATTATTCAAAATACTGATGAACTGAATTAGAAAAATATTACAGGATATAAAAGTTTCAGTTTACAAAACATACAGATATTTTACAAAATACAGTTAATTTTTGCCATCTGAATGTTGTATGCACACACATTAGGAAAAATAATTATAAGAACTAAAACTGTTGAGTTTCTTTTCTTTTTTAACTCTTTTAAGGACAATGATTTCACAGCGAAACCACCTGTTAATACCTTTTCCCTGTTTTAAAAACATTAATTTTTTTTCTTTGTTTTGGACACTTTTAACGATAAATAAATGGTATCATAACAATTAATTTATTTCTCTTTGAAATATATATTTTTGAATTTGCTTTACATGGAAGAATCAAGAGTTCGATTTTCATCAGGATCTCATATGAAAATACTTACCCAAAACATTACTTATACATTGTTTACCTATTTATTAATTACCTTATTTTAAGGGTAACTATTCATTGCTCTCCAAATTTATTTAAAATTTAAATAAAGAAATATTCACAGTTAAATCAACCTCTCTAAATCTCGCCCCCCCCCCAAAAAAAAAAATTTTAATGTAAAATTTTTTTTTTATATATTTCAAATCTATAATGTTCATAGATAAAATTTATAACCTAATTCCATTAAATACCAAAGAATTTGTAATCATGATTTTCAAAGGGTTAACTTACGAGCAAAAAATTCCTCACAGACTTTTTGAGAAGTCCATGTCAGAAGCTATTAAACTACTCAAATGCTTCCAAGAATGCTCTTCTTTCATAACACAAACCGAAGGCATCTAAAATAACTGCATGCTTCTTATAAAAATGCGAATGTGAAATCTAGAGTGACGCTTTTCATGTTTCCGACACACAGCTGCTGATTTGGTCGAAGGACATGTGATACAACAAGTCTTATATAGAAATGAATGGAATTCTAAATGTTAAGTTGTTCTCTTGATGAAGTCTGATGAATCAAGCATCTCTCGAAAGGATTGCTTTAGGAGAAAAAATTGGGGGTTTTCCACTTAAAAAAGAATTTGGCAACCATTAGTAAAGAAATGTTAAGTACCCATATGCTAATAATACAGTTCTAACGAAGGCACAATGTTTTGATGATGGTTGTCTAGAAAGAAGAGTAGTTTGTGAAGTTGTTGTGTGTTTATATAAAGATTATATGCATCACGAAATTTTTAATAAATAGTATAACTAAGAACCTACCACGAATAAAAATCCCTTTTAATCACCATGGATTTTAAAGTACATCAATAAAACTTGCATAATTTCACACAAAGACTTTTACTTAAATCAGATTCCTTTCAACGTTATTATTATTTTCTTATTAAACATTTTCTCATCATGAATGGCTGCATATTCGTCTATGAAATGCAAGGCAAAAACCTTTTCCAAATTTTAGGGAGATAGATAAATAGAATAGTCCTTTTATTTGAAAAGAAATATAACGTCAATTCCCTAAAAGATTAGTACTCGAACATTTTATATATATATATATATATATATATATATATATATATATATATATATATATATATATATATATATATATATATATATATATATATATATATATATATATATATATATATATATATATATATATATATATATATATATATATATATATATATATATATATAAACTATTTCACTTTAATATTTCTTTCAAAACCTCCTGTCTCCCATTTTAAATCCTTAAAGTCTTTCTCCCAGCCTCAAAATGTCTTAATCAAAGGAGTATCTTCGAATTAAAATTCTTTCGATACATTTCCCAAAGATTTCTATCCTTCAAATTTTCTGTCTATTCAACACGTTTTCCAGCTGTTGCCGAAAAATGGCTCCGCTTTTTTCCTGATCTTAACAGTTTAATTCACTGACTAAGTTTCTGGGTCTTTGGGAAAATAAATTCTATCTGTCTTCGCTCTTGGGTACAACTTTGTTTGAGCAAACTGCTTTTTGTGTATTTCTCTTATCTATTGTTGACTAGTAGAGATGTCGTTTTTTAGCAGCTCTAAAATAAAGTTTTAAATTGACTTGTGCCGTTCTCTTCAATGTGGGTCGACTGCATCGTTATTACTGCTAGTTGATTAGGCTCCTCCTTGCCCAGTAGCCCGGACAAGTAAAAAGAATAAGGGCTATAATTTTTATTGTGACTAGAGGAAATACTTTTTACACATATATAGTATACGAAAATCAAAATATAAATCATGTGACAATTGAAATGTTAATTAATTTTAATTTTGCTTCAGTGGCTTCTTTAAGCTTGTAACGGTTGCAATGTAAAAGAAGAAATTTCAAAAATACGCCAAATAATAATAGAAAAAAATTAAACCAACTATTTTTGGTACAGAAGCATCAAAAGTTGCATAATTGAAAGCGCATTTTATATACCATGTGTTGTAATGTACTTACAATCTAAACACCAGTGTTCGGTTACAAGGGGGAAACACAGAAAGAATATAATACTTTATATTGAGATTCAGACATTTATTCTGTACATTCATTTAAAAATAGATCCTTGGTTATCATATATCATGATCACCAATTATTTATGTCTTATATTTACACTATAATTATTACAATTCTCTTTATAAAGAACTGTTATTCAATCATAAGATTTACTTATTAACTGAGGCCTAAGTTAAGTGACTGTAAATATTATTTTATAAAATACCTCCATTAAAGGCACGCGGGAGCAGGCAGGGGCTTTTCTCATGCGATGGTTGTTGATGCTGATCTCAGTTGGTGCAGATGGTCAGGTAGAGGCTTTCCTCATGCGGTGAGTCGGTACGGGTGTTCGGGCGTACGGGACGAGTCGGTCCTATTGGATTCTTGTCCCACTTCTCTTGAATCTCGACTTCAAATAATCTCCTTAACTTCGTTTGCAAACTCCTCACCTCGGTTCCACCACCCCTTTTTCTTTCTTTCCAATCGCTTGTTTTCGGGAAATTTTCTCACATCTGCATTCTCTTCGGGAGTGCAGGTGGGCTCATTAAAGTAGCCCCTTTTGTGCAAGCTGACATTACTTTTTAGTCCCTGCTCCCATAACTGACGGTTACATCTCCGTTCGAGCTTGACCGTTACGCTGCCACTCCGTGATCTATACCTTCTCTGCGGGGGGTCCCTAAACTAGACGTGCACAATTGGAGTCCTAAATTCCTCTAGGAAATCTCTCCCACGGCTTTGCATGCACCGTGGGAAAGTACTTTGGTACACTATCAAAGATTGTTTCCTCAAAAAGTTTAGATATTTTAGCATGTCATAAAAAACGTATGAAATATATGGTCGCCAAGCTGCATTGAGAAATAAAACGTCTATCTCGTGTCCTTTACCTCTAAACAACTTGAATTGTCTTCATCTTCTCAGGGATTAATTGAAACATCATGCAAAAGGGAACATACCAGACTTGCCAACTTTTGAATATTGAAAATAGTATCTCTGGACAACTTTTGAAATCAAAAATAGTAGCACACTAATTTGCGAGGTAGCTTGGATGACAAGGTTTTACACCATAAATTCTGGGTCATTTTTGGAACACCTTGTATATACTTACACATATAGATCAAAATTGAATTCCTACTAATGCTAACAGAATATGAATGCTATTAACATCACAATACCAATATAAATTAATTTAATCTCAACATTATAACGGATCCTTACAAGTTATTCATAAAGCATCATTATTACAACATTTATATATTTTAGTGTGTAGCTCTTATATTTAATACATTAAACTAACTCCCTATCTTTCGATCGCAAATGGCTGGAAGCACTCTAACGAATAAACGCTCCCAGACACGGAAATTCTTATTTCTTCTCACGTTCTAATTATCAGATGAAGACCAAAAGTGAATTACCAAAAACTTTCCTACTAAGGCTACCCAGTACTTACCTATCACTCCTCCATTTGTATGCGATGTTTGTGGAATTCTAATATTACTTTCGCCTATCATCATGCCTGAAAACAACGTGGGAGGAATTCCCATTATATACTTAACCGTGGCGATACGCTGAGCAAAGTTTTTATCTCTTTTAGTACCTGATGTCCCGGGGGTTTCCTTTGGAAGGAATTGCAGTAACTGACTTATCTTTGATAAATTACGTCAAGTACAATACTCTGAAAATTGATTCGCATACACGAGTTTACGTCATAGCAATTCCTACCGTGTTTTGGAGGTTATTAGTTTTGACATAGCTAATAAAATTTGAGAATAAATATGTAGGTGGTTCAGTGGGTAAAGTAACAACAGGACTGCCGAGAGCACATATTTCCCTTATGAATTAAATTTCCCTTTGTAGACAAATGAGATGATCGCAACATTTGAAATGAAATCAAAATGTTTATAGAAATCGAGAGGAAGCTAGATATGGCATAGTGCTGTCAATTAGAAGACTAAGGCAGTGCTGAAAATATAATAGTGGATTGAAGCATGAGAGAAGACTTATTTCGTTTAAAGAAAATGTTCTTATCTAAAGTTCGTCGGTCTTCAGTCAGTTTTAAGACATTTATCTGAACTTAATTTTTTGAAGACACCAGGGTGTCTAATTTTTGAGAGTTGCTGCTTACGCCTTCTGTTCACGTGAAGATAAATATGTTTCCTATTGAAGATATTCATGAACATTCTTCCAACAACCCATATCACACTGAAAGACGTAGATGCTTCAATGAGTAAGTAATGAAACCCCCGAAAGGCTTAAAAATAAATCGTATGAGTTAGATTACTTTTGTAGACAGCTGAGACAATAAAAACATTTGAAGTATAACTACATATGAAGCTAGATGTGGCGTAGTGCTCCAAAATGTCAATTACAAGAGTAAGGCACAAAATAAAATAGTGGATTGAAGCACAGGGGAGACTGTTATTTCATTTAAAGAAAATGTTCTTATCTAATGTTCGTCGGTCTTCAGTCTGTCATAAGACGTTCATCTGAACTTAATGTTTTGACGACACCAGGGTGTCCAATTCTCGAGAGGTGCCGCTTAAGCCCTCTGTTTAAGTGAAGATAAATGTGTTTCCTATGGAAGATATTCATGGGAACTCTTCCAACAACCCATATCACACAGTAAGACGTAGATGGTTCAATAAGTTAGTAGTGACACCTCCGATCGTATGAATCGTATGAATCGTATGAATTAGATTACATCTGTAGACTGCTGAGACAATAAAAACATTTAAAGTATAATCACACATGAAGCTAAATGTGGCGTAGTAAACCAAAGTGTCAATTACAAGACTAAGACAATATTGAAAATATAATACTGATTGAATTAAGGGGGAGACTGTTATTCCATTTAAAGAAAATGTTCGTATCTAAAGTTCGTCAGTCTTCAGTCAATTATAAGACGTTCATTGAAATTTAATCATTTGAAGACACCAGGGTGTCTAATTCTCGAGAGGTGCCACTTACCACCTCTGTTCACGTGAAGATAAATGTGTTTCCTAGGGAAAATATGGAAACTCTTCCTACAACCCATATCACACAGTCAGACGTAGATTGTTCAATGAGTAAATAATGAAAACTAAATCGTATGGATTAGATTACCTTTGCAAACAGCTGAGACAATAAACACATTTGAAGTATTATCACATATGAAGCTAAATGTAGTGTTTATCTCCAAAGTCTCAATTAGCACATACATTCATTGATCGAATTATGACTGAGGACTGAAGTGCGAAATGAGGTTTAGTTTAAAGAAAATATCCCCAGTTGAAATTTATCGGTCTTTAGTCAGTCATAGGAAGTACACCTCAACTTAATACTTCATAGCAATTCCTATAATTGTAAAGTATCAATAAATTTTGACGCAACTAAAAAAATTAAAAATAGATACTTAAGTGGTTTAATGAGTAAGGTAATAAGAAGTCTGACGAGTGAACGCAATTCTTGCATGAACTAGATTTCCACATGGATTCACTCATAGAAATATGACCGAGGACAGAAGTGCGAAATGAGGTAATGTTTCTTCGTTTAAAGAAAATATACTGTTGAAATTTATCGGTCTTTAGTCAGTCATAGGAAGTACACCTCAACTTAATACTTCATAGCAATTCCTATAATTTTAAAGTAGCAATAAGTTTTGACTCAACTAACAAAATAGATACGTAAGTGGTTTAATG
>CM063506.1:22357550-22382550 GCA_032207245.1 Pardosa pseudoannulata
AATTGGTATAAATATGCTTCATATCACAACTAAAAATATTGTAGTATTTAAAACGTTCAAAATTCACCCCTTTCCCTTTATTCGAGCTTTTAATGCCATTATATCAAGCCCTATTTTCCCCTTTTCAGAGTAGGCAATTAAGTTTATCGCATAATATATATTTAAAAATAACATTTTTCTTTTCTAGCATTATGAAGTCATTCCTTTACCATCTTTTTTAATAATTTTTATATAAAATTATGTAAATATTGTCTGCATTATTTTCATACGTTTTAACACTGAACTTAGATAATACGTAAATACATTTCTTTTATATTTAGCTTAAAGAACAGATTAGGAAGAAATATGATAATTTTAAATTTAATCGTCTGAAATTTTATCACAGGTATTAAAAACAAATTATTTTCCTAAAATTCTAGGAATCTATTTCACGGACTAATAATTATCTGATGTTTAAGTCATACACCTTTGAAAATTAAGAAGTTTGTCCGTTTGTGTGTTTGTTTTTCATACACAACCACACAGTTTGCGATCTATCAACTAAATTTGGACAACCAAAACATAAAAAACAAGCCATTTTTTTACCTGCCTCATAGGGTACTTTACAATTCTGGAAAATTTAAAAAAATATTCTGATTCCGTCATATGACGGGTTTATGCTAATTTATAACATTTGAAAAAATTTTTTTAACTTTGTTTTACCTTTTTTGAAACTTAATCCCCCGGTGTAATATTTTTGATACATTTTTTAAAAATTTAAATAGGTTGAGAATGATATTTATTTTGAATATTTATTTGAATGATAATTATTGTTTACAAAAAAGGAAAAATTATTATTGAAACTCACTTTATGCTGGTATAGTTCTGCGCACACTCTGACAGAAAAAAAAATAATTTTTTAAAATAAGCTCTCAATTGTCACTGTTTATACATAGTACTTACTTTATAGAAATGAAATAAATTCAGTGAAACTAATTAAATAAAATTGAGAAGAAAGGCTGAAAACCCCATGTATTTACATATATAAATAAAGAAGATGTGATAAGGAGAAAAATAAGAAAAAATCTCTAATTCTGTTTCTCCTTAGAGAAGTAAATATCGCGCTAAGCGACTAAAAGAGTAGAGGAATTTCTCTAGCAACCTTCTGCTTAAAAACAAATTTATACTTTTTCTAGTATTGGATAAGTGAGGATAGAATGTTTATCCTGAGAAATGCGATGCCTTTACGATAGTATGCTATTGTCGTTTATGTATGAATAAGAGTGTGTGCTTGTGTATATTGTTATTAAAAATGTGCCCTTCAGAATAAAAATGTTCATTAAATTTTAAAAAACTATAAAATATTATCTACGGATATCACGTAATTACTTTCTTAAGCGTCTTAAGTCATCGCACATGCATTTTCGTCATTTATCGTTTTATACGTTTATATATATACTAGCATATAGCCCGTCATGTGACGGGATCAGTAAAAGTTTTAATTTTCCAGAATTGCAAAGTACCCTATGAGGCAGGTAAAAAAATGGTTTGGCTGAGTTTTTTGGCTGAGAATTATCTTTCTATAAAAATAATCGGCTAAAATTATCACATATGTACCTAATCTATTATTTAAGCCAAATATAAAAGAAAATTATTTACGTAATATCTAGTTTCAATGATAAAATATATGAAAATTATGCAGACGATATTTAAATAATTTAAAATAAGAAATGACTAAATCAGATGGTTAAAGAAATGACGTCATAGTGCTCAGAAAAAATGTTATTTTACCTATTTATTTTGGGATAAATTGATAAATTTAAGAGCCTGCTCCTAATATAGGGCTTGATATAATGGTATTAAACGCTCGAAAAAGGGGACGAGGTAGAATTCGAAAGTTTTAAAGATGACAGAATTTTTCGGTGTGATACGACGCTTATTCATACCAATTTATTTTAGAATCGGATTTATAGTTTAGGAAAAGATAAACTTTACTCGCTTTGAATTTTGCTAACCCTTACTCATCAAAAATTCAATATGGATGCTCTATCCATATCAGATCCAACCACTTCATAAGTTCGAGGACAGACAGACAGATAACTTAGGCTATTATTACATTACGAGAAGAAAGTTTAAGTCATAAAAAGTTAAAAAAATAGTAAATATTTATTTTAAAAATAGTAAAACAATTTTGAAAATAATAAAACAACTTTAGGAATAAGAATTTAAAAGAAAAAGCAGAAAATATTAAATTAATTAGACGTTTAGAAAAATTCGACCGTGCCGGGGAGAGAACCGTCACCCCAAGAAACACGACGATTAAATCGCCAGACACTCTACCAATAGCGCTAGGCCTACACATGATGATAGAACTAATTAGAGTATATGAGGGTCGAGTAAACATAGTCCAGTTTAAATATTACGCTCCACCCTTTAAGCTCCCTCTTATTCTATACTAAATTCATATCAAGAATGAATTTAGTATAGAATAAAAGGGAGAATAAGACTTGAAATAATAGCATTAAAAGCTCGAAAAAGGGAGGATGGGGTGGATTTCGAACTCGCTTTGAATATATATATATATATATATATATATATATATATAGTATAAGTACAATTTAAAGCAGAAGTTCAAAGTGTCCGTCGTGCAGGTCTAGGCAGGCTTGACCACGCCGTGGAATGGCTGTCATCCCATATTGCAGCATCGCGGGGTCCACCGAAGAACAAGAAGTATGCAGACGAACAACTAAGTCCATGGGTGTTGTTACTACGTCTCGATACATAAAATCATTCCATGGCGCGGGCGCATGCATGGCACGATATGAGCATAGAACGTTTTCAACATTATCGTCTGGAAAGAAATGCAAATACAGTTGTTGATATGTCCAATAAAGCATTTTTTTCGTGCACCGGCAATGACGTCATACTTTGTTTTTCGTATTTTTTCGTAAACTATGGATTGTACAGGAACGCTTCTTTGGACAGTTTTTATGTACTCCCAACGAGGAATATAGCTGTTCTGAGTTTATGGGGTCGTTTTGGGGCACCCTCTATATGTATATACCAGGGGATTTAAAGTTTGAAACTATACACATATATTTTGGATAAAGTCGCCATCTGTCCCGATATATCGGGACCTTCACCGTTATGAACTTCTTGTTCCAACATCCCCACAAGGCTAAATTTTGTCCCGATTTTGTAGAATACTGTTACGAATTTCACTACAGTAACACCATATGTTACTTCAACATCTATTAGCGTAACCTTACTAAAAATGGCGCGACGATTTCAGGAGATAATTATTTTCTACAATATATGTATCTGAAAAAGTTTTAAGAAAATAAGAGTGAATCGGAGGAATGGGAGTCTAAACATACAGCGGAAGAAAAGTGAATTTTCTTTCTTAAAGTAACCGAAAATCTTGAACGGAAATACCAACTGCTAAAATTTTAATACTATTTGTTTTTTTATCCTCTCACACACACCACCGTAGAAAGAATATTTTCGCTGGTGTCGGCCCCGTGGACTGATGAAAAAATCGAAAAAACAACGACTGCGAAATCAGTCTTACACTGACAGTTTTACTGTAAGCTAAATTGCATGGAGTTTTATAAATACCTTAACCCTTTCGTGGGCCATTTATTTCTCACTCCACGTTTCCAAACTTTCAAAATAGAACTGCTAATTTTATTCAATCGATCGAACAATAGATGACAGCTAAAAACTGAAGCAGGAATTAGTTTTTCCGTCATTCCAATAGACCTATCCCCTATATAATAATAGGCTAAGTTATCTGTCCGTCTGTCCTCCAATTTATGAAGCGGTTAGATCTGGAATGGATGAAGTCATCCATTCAAAGCGATTAAAATTTATCTTCTCCTAAACTATCTATCCGATTCTAACATAAATTTGTATAAATATGCTTCATGTCACAGCAAAAATTACTGTCGTCTTTAAAACGTTCGAAAGCCAACCCTCCCCCCTTTTCGAGAATTTGATGCCATTATTTCAAGCCCTATTTTTCCCGGTTAAGAGCAGGTGGTTAAATTTATTTATCACTTAATAAATAGGTAAAAATAGCAATATTTTCTAGCATTCTGACGTCATTCCTTTAAATATCTCATCCTCTACACTATTATAATATCTTTTATCGCTGAACTTAGGTATTACTTGAATAATTTTCTTTTATATTTGGCTTAAATAATAGATTAGGTACATAGTGATAATTTTAAATTTAATCGTCGATTATTTGTTGTCATGAAAATTTTATGACCGGTATTAACAACAAATTCTTTCCATATAAGTCTAGGAGTCTATTTCACGACTAATAAGTATCTAACTTTTAATTTATATATATATTTGGAAATTAAGAAGTTTGTTCTTTTGTGTGTTTGTTTTTTATACATAACCACACAATTTGACTAAATGAATTCAAGGTGATTCTAAACTGCATTACAGGATCGGGAGACTCTAGAGGTGTATGACGATAAATAAATCATTCAGAGTGAACCAGATAATTCTCAACCAAAAAAACAAACCAGTTTTTACTTGCCTCATAGGGTACTTAACAGATCTGAAATATTAAAAATTTTACTTATCCCGTCATATGATGGGCTATATGCTAGTATATTAGAATGGGTTTTGCGCTTTCCACAGGTATGTTTTGTAAGATCGTGTAGGTGGAAAGTCATCTTCCCACGGCCCACGAAAGGGTTGAAGGAAAAAGACATGCTAAAAAAGGGTAAATATTTAAAAAATAGGTTGTACCAGCTGAATTAGCTACAGCAAGTACCATATTATTGTGTTCTAAATGAAAAGTAATTATATTAAATACATTTTTTATTTTATTTCTAGACCTTTATCTCAGAGGATTGCAATCTTTAATTTATATAAAGTAAAATCTAAATACAACCGAACAATGGCCGAATGGTAGAGCGCTGCTCTTCGGTACTTTTTAGGGTTCGCTGCTGGCATGGATGTTTGTAGCCGTTCGGAATCGATTTTAAGCAGTAGGTCCCGGATTTGTTCGTCCTCGTGAGCAAAACAGTAGACCGTAGCTCTCCAAAGCAAACCAAACTAAATACAGGAAATCTTAAAATTCTGCCGTACGCAGCTAGACGTCACGTGATTGATCGCTACTCATTGTTGAAGTAATATATATGCTACTATTTTTTAATATAACTTTCCTCACTCTTGAATTAAATATTGCGTAAAATTTAGATGCTATTAAAAGGTGTATTTTTGCCAGCTTGTAAGTGTCCACTTTTTCAAATAATTGGACATCTCCTATTCAAATAATATAAGTTTAAATGATATGTATAAAAAAGTATGGAAGTCGTGTGGCATGCACATCAGATTTTATTTTCCTTTGATTTCATAAAGAAGTATCTCAGATAATTTTTTCAGGAAGGTAAGAAAGATAGAAAAGAGTAGAAATTTAAAAATACTTACATGTAATTTTTCTTCAAAATCTTCTTCGTTACTGTCATAGTGGGTACCACCTGAGTAAACACAAAAATGCAAACATTAAAATCAAGCTTGATTTTATAGTTTGTTAAACATTTTAGTATTCTAATGAAAACTAAACAAATGCATTACACAGTCAAAAAAAAACAATTTGTTCTAAATAATATGCATTATTTGAAAATTATTGCACTTAATCGAGTAAATTCCGTTTCCTTTGATCACTTCCTGAATTAGCCACTTAATTACAAACCGCAATGACGTCTAAACTTTAACGCCATTTCCGTCGTCGCCAGGACAAAAATGTCAGAATGCACTCGAAGTTTTCATATTTCCTCGAATTGTTTCTTTTTATAGAGTTACTTCCTTGTTCTTCCCCTTGGAACCGCCTGCCTTATTAACATTGCAACTATTGTCAAAAGTGTAGCATAAAATAAATTTTAAAAAGAAAATATAAAAATTTAAAGATTGTAGTACAGGGGTTCCCAAACTTTTTAGCATACTTTTATCAGCGTAGTCCGATTGCAATATTTCTACACACATAAAATAAATTTTAAAAAGAAAATATAAAAATTTAAAGATTGTAGTACAGGGGTTCCCAAACTTTTATCAGCGTAGTCCGATTGCAATATTTCTACACACATAAAATAAATTTTAAAAAGAAAATATAAAAATTTAAAGATTGTAGTACAGGGGTTCCCAAACTTTTTAGCATACTTTTATCAGCGTAGTCCGATTGCAATATTTCTACACACATAAAATAAATTTTAAAAAGAAAATATAAAAATTTAAAGATTGTAGTACAGGGGTTCCCAAACTTTTTAGCATAGTTTTATCAGCGTAGTCCGATTGCAATATTTCTACACACATAAAATAAATTTTAAAAAGAAAATATAAAAATTTAAAGATTGTAGTACAGTTCCCAAACTTTTTAGCATACTCTTATCAGCGTAGTCCGATTGCAATATTTCTACACACACATAAAATAAATTTTAAAAAGAAAATATAAAAATTTAAAGATTGTAGTACAGTTCCCAAACTTTTTAGCATACTTTTATCAGCGTAGTCCGATTGCAATATTTCTACACACACAAAATTAGTCTCAAAATACAACAACAAATTAAACGGAAAAGTAAAAAAAAAAATTGATAGATGACAAAAAATGCAAAATAAATAAAGAGTTTTCAGTCACAAGTTAAAAATGTAATTTGATGCGCTATCTTGGTGATACCCTCAAATATTTTCAGTTCATGGAAGATAGCTTGATATAGTTATTGTGTTTCCATTTTCAAGCGACCAGTTTCTCATACGTAATAAGTTGACATTTTTTGCCTCCCAACTTTAAGTACATTAGTTTCTGAGTATTCATGTTAAAAGTTGGTTAGTAGGTTTGGAAATCAAATATATAAACCGTAAATCAATGTTTGTAAGTCCGCAAACAGCTCTTGAATGTGACAAAAAATCAGATTATAAACCCTAAATCAATGTTTGTAACTCCGAAAACAGCTATAGAAGGTGACAAAAAATCAAATATATAAACCCTAAATCAATGTTTGTAACTCCGAAAACAGCTATAGAAGGTGACAAAAAATCAAATATATAAACCCTAAATCAATGTTTGTAACTCTGAAAACAGCTATAGAAGGTGACAAAAAATCAAATATATAAACCCTAAATCAATGTTTTTAACTCCGCAAATAGCTATAGAAGGTGACAAAAATCAAATATTTAAACCTTAAATCAATGTTTGTAACTCCGCAAACAACAATAGAAGGTGACAAAAAATCAAATATATAAACCCTAAATCAATGTTTGTAACTCCGCAAACAACAATAGAAGGTGACAAAAAATCAAATGTATAAACCCTAAATCAATGTTTGTAACTCCGAAAACAGCTATAGAAGGTGACAAAAAATCAAATATATAAACCCTAAATCAATGTTTTTAACTCCGCAAAACAGCTATAGAAGGTGACAAAAAATCAAATGTATAAACCCTAAATCAATGTTTGTAACTCCGCAAACAACAATAGAAGGTGACAAAAAATCAAATATATAAACCCTAAATCAATGTTTGTAACTCCGCAAACAACAATAGAAGGTGACAAAAAATCAAATATATAAACCCTAAATCAATGTTTGTAACTCCGCAAATAGCTATAGAAGGTGACAAAAATCAAATATTTAACCCTTAACTCAATGTTTGTACCTCCGCAAACAACAATAGAAGGTGACAAAAAATCAAATATATAAACCCTAAATCAATGTTTGTAACTCCGCAAACAACAATAGAAGGTGACAAAAAATCAAATATATAAACCCTAAATCAATGATGCAAATATAGGGACATCTATATTAAATATGTTTTTTGATTGTGCTATATTTAAATCTTGATGACACGACCTATATATGTTTGTAACATATATAGAATACAAAATATTAACTAAAACATAATATATATATTGTTTATGAATGTTTTGATATTTTAAGGACCACAACACTGTTATAAAATTAATCGAACCTGTTATAATGAACTTTGAGGAAACTACTACATATATATAGAGAGAGAGCTGCCGTAGAACAGTCGACAAAGGAGAAGGTTTCGTAACTGGAGGGTTGCCCGTTCGGAGCCCGAGCTGGCCTAAGTTCCGCCGTGTTCGTAAAAGGTGACTGGGGCACGTAAAATATACTCATAGTCACAGTGTCCTCCAAACTATCATTCAATACCCTTGAGGGTGGCAGACCATGCCTATAGGTTTTCCGGTTGGTCCATGCTTCTAAATTACGAGCACCCACTTGAGCATTAAGGCACACCTCTTTACCTTAACACGAGTTGCTTATGGTTTAATCCTGCTTGGTTTAACCAAGTAACACACACACACACACACACACACACACACACACACACACATATATATATATATAATATATATATATATATATATATATAACATATATATATAAACATATATATAAATATATCATTATATACATATATATATATATAATATATATATATATATTATATATATATATATATATATATATATATATATAACTACATATATATACATATATATATATATTAATATATATATTATTATATATAATATATATATATTATATATATATATATAATATATATATATATATAAATATATATATATATATATGTAATATGGGGGAGATCCTCAAAAGAAACAACACATTTTTATTCTGATGATGATTCATCAATCTATACAACAGGCAAAAACTTCGAGAACATCGTGCACACACACTTTTTAAGTACTTATTTCTCAGGTAAAAAGACTACGAGTTATCCCTAAGGACATTTAATCATGCCATTAAAATACCCATATCTAAACAGAACGAGTTTACTATTGGGTTAAAGAAGTACAGACAGAGCTTGGATTAAGTCTATAGCGTGTCTGGAGGAAAAAATCAGAATTACAGCGCAAACACCAATAATGTAATTTATGAACAGAAGTTATTAAATTAATATTAAAAATAGGTAAATAAGGGATTTTAATATTACATCCCCCAATAACATTATCCGTAATCGTTTTTTACATCCAAATATCGTGCATAAAAATTTTATTATATAAAGAGAAATCCCTACTTGTCATAAAAATAATTAACATTTATAAATTAATATTTATAAATTTTACATAGTGAACAACATAAAATTAAATACTATTTCATAATTTCATCAATTTAACACTATTAACATGGTAAGCTTGAGATCCAAGGATAAAACATAACACTTTTAAAGAGCCATTTTAAACAAGTAAGCAATAAAAAAGTCCATTTTTTCCTATATAAAGACATACAGTATTAAATATTAAGTATTTGAAAACCAAATTACACAAAAATTGGATCTCTTAGAACAATTATTGCTCTTCATGATACAATTTAAATTTTTCTGATTGACAACTCGATGTCTTCGCTCCAACTGTCCTTATCTCTTTGCATACTCATCAAAGTCCTCCAATATGCTTCCGCTTGATCATATTATTCCAAAAAATTTACGCGTGCTTGGGTTTTTTCATTTATTTTGTTATTACGAAAGAGTTCCCTTTTTAAATTATTCACAACTCTCTTAATTTTTCCAAATCCCCCATTTTAGACATTACATGTATATATGTATGTGTGTGTATGTATATAAGAATTTGCTCATTTGCCTGTGAGTATTTTATACAAATTTTCGTCGAATCACTGAATTTAGACAGGTATTCTTTGTTACATGCAGACGATCACTACTAATAGCTAAAAATCTTTCGACCATCCCGTCATGGGATATGACATATTAACATTGGATACTAACATTGGCGATCGACAACAGATATCAGTACAAGAAATGCCATTATTGTAACTTTAAGGGGGAAAAATAGGTTTGCACTACCATAATATTATAATTTATCTTAAAACAGTTTTATAATGTGTTTTGAAATTCTTTTTTGCATTAAGATATGATTAAAAAGAAAATCAATCCTATATAAAGAGTAGTATAATGAAAATTGTTTCTCGCTATTTAAATTGTAGTTTACTTGGTAGTTTACATATTTTTCGCAGTTTTTGCGAAATGTTAGTATTTTAATATTCGTAACGCTTTCACATCTCCCTTCGACTTAACATTGGCATAGGTTATAGTTTTAGTTTTATTTTAACACATTGTGTGCAGGTACATTTCGAAGAGGAATTGTACCGGGAGCGGGCGTTTTGCTCGTAAATCTAGGTATTCAGTTAAATCTCAATAGAACGAAAATTACTTAATTTTTTAACCAACTTTTCGTATTTTATATTGAAATATATAAACAAATATATACATATATATATATATATATATATATATATATATATATATATATATATATATATATATATATATATATATATATATATATATATATATATATATATTATATATATATATATATATATATATATATATATATATATATATATATATATATATATATATATATATATATATATATATATATATATATACATATATATATATATATGTATATATATATATGTATATATATATATGTATATATATATATATATATATATATATATATATATATATATATATATGTATATATATATATATATATATGTATATATATATGTATATATATATATATATATGTATATATATATATATATATATATATATATATATATATATATATATATATATATATATATATATATATGTATATATATATATATATATATACATATATATAATATATAAATATACATATATATATATTATCATTTTCGCAAGGATAAATAAAATGTTAATTTTAAATGTAAATTGATATTTCAATCAACATTTCCGTTCTGTGGTTATGCATCGACTGATGTAAAAACTAGTTTTTGTCTAAACTTTTCCAGAATCTATGTAGTAGACAAGAACATTCGGCTTCGTTTTCCTGCATATACCGTAATTTTTGTACCCATAAACAAACCATGTTGTTACACTAACCTGTATTAGTACGTGACTCACGATCAAGTATGAATCATAAGAAAACGTACTAGTACGTGACTCGTATACAATGTGTTAAGAAAAGAAATTTGTCAATTGAATGTGATTACAACATGTAATAAGCAAAAATTTTTCTATTAAGAGGATGTACGGGTACATCACAAAAAAGTCAAATATTACTCTTCTATGAGCCTTAATTTATTTGGAAATTAAATAATCCTCAAAAGTGTGTTTAAAAGACGTGACATCACTAACTATATATATCCAGACGGAAGGATAGGCACGAACCTGATAGTTTGCTTATATATGCTCATAAAGAAGTCGAATATACAAGCTTTATGTGAGAATATTCCAGTTGAAACTGAAAATCATTTAAGCAATTTTTAAATACCTCTAAACACAAGACTATATTTGACGTGTTTCATAGTATGATTTCTATATTCCTAACCGTTTAGTGACGGGAATCCCCCTAATTTTACTTCCACATGCATATTTCGTGACATTGCTTCTCTAAATCTGGCTATCTCATTCATCATTCTGTTATGCAGTGACAAATTGACTCAATTATACCGTATTATCATTAATTATCCCGAAATTCTATCATCCTGCTTCTGATAACGCCGAGTGCTTCCCTATCCGGTTTTGGTGAAAAACTGAACTTGATGAATAAATGACGCACTCCAACATATTGTCCTTATCAACCGGAAATTTTTCCAGAATCTCTAATATTTAGTTTGTGAATGATGACACCATTAATCCCTCAAATATGTTACCCAAATTAGACTGGACTAACGACTCTAGGAGCGATTTAATTAACATCTGTGAGAATAGAAAAATGTAGAAGAAAAAAAAATTCTACACCTCTCAACATGTCAACACTTCTAAACATCTGAAATTATCCAGGTTTTTTTTCTTTTTAATACGTATCACAGTATTTTAGTACAACTAAAAAAAGCCTGATAAAAATTCCTGTAATTTAATGAGATATTGAGTAAAATGTATCAAATGACTGACAAAAAGTAAATGGTAAAAATTTAATTGTTTTTTCTTAAAATATGATTTATTATCAATTCGCACACAATTACTCTTGAATTATTCCTTATATCTGTATGCAATTTTTTATTATGTAAAATTATTTAAAAGCTTAATTTTAAATCTAACTTTAAGCATTTCAGGGTCAGAGAACAAATTTTTTACCAAACTAGCAGAAAGCAAATTCACAGACGCTTTTATATAATATTAACTACTAGTATATAGCCCGTCATATAACGGGATCAATAAAATATTTAAATTTACAGAATTGTAGCCTACCATATGAGGTAGGCAAAAAAATAGCTGAGAATTATCTGGTACACTCTCAATAATTTGTTTATACTTCTCTACAGTCTCCCGATACTGTGAATAAAATTTAGAATCATGTTTAATTCATTTAGAAAGAAAATTCAAAGTTTTCTTAGCTACTTCGAAATTATCGATAAGTTCTTCCCAATTTTTTTAGCCACAATAATTAATGGAAGTAAAGGAATAAAACTATCATTTCCACTACACCCTGGAAGTAGATAGAATTTATTGTTAATATCGGTATTAAAATTTTCATTAAAAAAATCGATTAAATAATTTAAAATTATCACATATATACCTAATCTATTATTTAAGCCAAATATAAAAGAAAATGATTTACGTAATATCTAAGTTCAGTGATAAAGGTATGAAATTACTGCAGACGATATTTAAATAATATAAATAGTATATGGTTAAATGAGATGGTTAAAGAAATGACGTCATAATGCTAGAAAAAAATGTTATTTTTACCTTTTTATTATGTGATAATATGAAAGTTTAATCTCCTATTCTTCACCGAGGAAAATAGGGCATAAAATAATGGCATCAAAAGCTCAAAAAGCTGGATTTCTAACGTTTTAAAGACTACAGTATTTTTTACTGTGATATAAAGCATATTTGTACCAGTTTTATTTTAGAATTGGATTGATAGTTTAGGAAAAGATAAACTTAACACGCTTTGAATTTTGCTAACCCTAACTCATCAAGAATCGTATATGGATGCTTCTATTCATTCTAGGTTCAACCGCTTCATAAATTCGAGGACAGACAGACACATAATTTAGGCTATTATTATATAGGGGATATATTTTTTAAATTTTTATTATGACTATTAAAATAATACACAATGTTTGGGTCTACTAAAAAGTTCTCTCCAGTATTATAATTTCAGGTCTCACTACACAAGCAGGTGTTTATCTGAGATATACGACTGTCCCTATTAACTATTTATACACATCTACTCTTCTAAACCACAAAACGAAAGTGCCTCGAACGACTTTTACGTAAAACAAGAATTTTATAAACACGACAAACAATTAGTTTATGACACTTTATATTGCCCGAATCGTAACGAGAAAGAAATGCTATAGAAGCATGATAGAATTTAGTGAAAGTTTTGGCCTTATATGTAGATTCGGATAGAACTTACCGCAGTTGGTTCGAAAATCTTGCACCTGGTGATTTAGACATTAAAGGTAAATCTAACCACAATCTGGAAGGACATCTTAAATGATAATCATCGAGAAAATGATAGAGTAGGAACATTTATTGACTTCTTCAATTTTTCTTTAATATACGTATTTAAAGTTTTTTTAAGACAAATTGTGCTCGAGTTTTTGTGTTGATATACAGACTAACACATGCACACAGACACAATTCCAAAAATGGTATTTTCGGATTCAGAAAGTTACGTAAAGGAAACACAATCTCAGGGTCAAATTTCTGCACGATTACAATACTTTTCCTATACGACGTATACGAGAAAGTAAACACATATAGAAAAATTTGAATAAAAATTTATAATTCTCAAATTATTTTCTAAATAAATGAAACATCACGTGGTAAAAGTCATGTAAGAAATAAATTAAAATTCATGTATACTAATTTTTTTCTACTTTGTTTAAAAGAAAGAGGTTGTTGAACCAATTTCGATTCTCGATTTAACACTCAAGTTTTTTTGTTGATATACAGACTCACCCATGCACACACTGACACAATTCCAAAAATGGTATTTTCGGATTCAGATAGATAAATAAAGGAAACAAAATTTCAGGGTCGAATTTTTACACGATTACAATACTTTCCTTATACGACGTATACGAGAAAGTAAACACATACAGAAAAATTTGAATAAAATTTATATTTCTTAAGCTATTTTCTAAATAAATGAAACACCACGTGGTAAATGTCATGTAAGAAATAAATTAAAATTCATGTATACTAGTTTTTTCCTACTTTGTTTAATAAAAATAGGTTGTTGAACCAATTTCGATTCTCGATTTAACACAAAATTCTTCTTAAACGACTTTCGCTATGTACTCTTAATAATTGTAGCATCTGAATCTATTTAAAAGATTAACTAATCGGTATTTCACTCCTTTTTCCAAAGGTTTATCAACAAGTACTTTCTTAGAGACAAAAGACTGTATGGAACACGTAATTAGCTATTTCAAATGACGCATAACGATATTAATTAAGGTCTATATATCATTAACAGAAATTCACAAAATTAAAACTGCCGGTAATTAAGCATGTATTATTCAATTAACATTAAATGCATCTCTATACCATTTTCTCTTTTTAAATACGGGTAAACATTGGCTTAGGAGGCTTAATGAAGACAAATACAATTTCAGTATCGTACTCTAAATAAGAATAGTATTCTCTTATCAATTTTCTGTCTTATTTTGATTGATAAAAAGTATCATTATGCACTGGCAGAAACTCGTATCGAATCTAATAATATTGACTTCTTCAGAAAATCTTTATGATTTTTGATTTATCGAAACATACTTTGGTATTTAGTATATTAATGTCACAACAGCAATTTTCATCAGCGTTTTTGTATTTCCTTTCAGTTATTATCTTTGTTTCATTTTGACACTTAAAATTTGTTTCATTTGAGAAAACCTTCACAACACGGCTTCTGCTCTTGTAACATGAGTTACACTGTTGACCGAGGGACGAGGGCGACGTTAGAGAACCCTCCCTCCCCTTCAACCCTATTGGACAAGAGGGTTGCTGACGCGGGTCGGTCGTCTTTGGCCTTGGCAATAGAAGTCTTTGGAATTTTGCTCAGTAGATTTGGCGGCCCCTTCCTCTACTTTAGCAAAGGCAAAAAATCTCAGTTCTTTTGTTGTTCATCTGAGGAAAGCGGCATCAGAGGGAGTTTTTTCCATAATCCAAAGGCTCCATATTGAGTTTGGATATATTTGATTCCATATTCCAACAACTCCATACTCCGATTGAATATTTTTATGTGCATCATCAGTGTGAGAGTGCAGCTATGTTTGACATAAAATTTGCGAAACTGATTTGCTCGCCGCACTCACACGTTGTGGGTTGAATGCCCAAGTATGTTTCGCGACTCCAGGAAGCGTGTGGTGTGGCCAGTGAAAATGATTGCACTTAAACTTTTGGAGAGTTGTGATTGATCTCGAGGAGGCAATTCAAGACCATCCTTGGAGTCCCGATCCTTCTGGACAGAGCCGGGAAAGGACGGATTGTGAAAAGAACAATCGAACAACGAACGCATGAGCACAGGATAATGGAAAAAATAGAGGGTTGCCTGAGTAGAAAGAAGGAAGGAAAAGAATGCAGCGTTCTCTTGGACTTTAGCAATTTTTTTTCAGGCGTAGCACGTGGAGTGCTTCATTTGATTTTTAATTTTTAAAAAATATTTTTTAGCATATTTCCTTGTCTTTTGTTCTATATTTGAATGTTGTAATATAGATCAGTGGAATTTTACTATAATTACAGACGGTATAATGTAAACTTGGGTTATTAATGGCTTTGAAATGACACAGCAATGTACTACACCACAGGAACCAGATTGTGAAAAAAATTAAATTTGTAAATAAAAAAAAATCTGCAAAACGGTAAGTCATCGCTCATTTGTATCTAGTGTCTTAACTTTTTGTGTTATCTCAACATGGCCTGGTATAAGTAATTGGTACGTGATAGTTCTTTTTTCGTTGAA
The DNA here is from genome assembly GCA_032207245.1 of Pardosa pseudoannulata. Lineage (NCBI taxonomy): Eukaryota > Metazoa > Arthropoda > Arachnida > Araneae > Lycosidae > Pardosa > Pardosa pseudoannulata. Next base: position 22,373,533 of record CM063506.1, read on the forward strand.
TGTGTTAAACTTGAAATAAGAGGTGAACATGTGAAACTTTTTACGAGAGATTATGTTTACATTACATATCTAACACACCATTGTACAGTTAAAATAGAATAATTTAAGATTTTTTTGCGTATTAAAGGAGCATAGTACATAACATCGTTATTATAACAACTTTTTTTCTATTCTTTAAAAAATTAATATTTAATAGTTCTGTAATAATGCTCTAACTTTAAAAATAAAGTTTCATTTTAATATATCGTTTCTTCTGCAGGCAGAAAAAACATATTGTTGCTGCTCCCACCAATATACTGTATGTATATTTTATATTTATACAAATTACTATACTATATTTAGATACAGCCCGTCAACTTTTCTACCTTCTATTGACAACAACGGATTTCGAGCTTATTCCATAAACAATTACTTTCTGAATTTTCTACCTATATTTTTGAGATCTTCCCAAACGTTTCTGGATACATTAGCTTTAAAAATTACAAAATTACTACTTTGATTGCAGTCATGTATTAAACATTATTTTACTAAAGTTTCCCGTCATTCATATAATATTTGTTACATTTTAATTATATTTGTAGGACATTGTTTACAAAGCAGTATGTCATGCTTGCTACAAATACCTTCTTTTGTATTAAAGGTTCTTCAAATTATAAGCAAAACTTTTGGTAAAATTTGAAATTGATTGAGTAAGATATTTGGAGCAGTATCATCTTAAAAATGAACATAGATAATTACAAGAAGAGTACCAATCCACTAAATTTCCACTAATCAACACTTTATTTAATGTTCATCCTTACAGGGTCATCCAAAAGATAATCATTTTTGAACAATTACTCAACAGTGTCCAATGGGGTTTCGGTAAAATCCTCTTAGGAAATATATGACTTGGATCATGTTCTTTACAGACCTCAGGTTTCAGGATAATCCCTCATGTGTAGTTTTTAGATATTTAACAAAACGTCTAAAACCACAAATGACCGGTCATCAATCGCCTCATAGTGATATACACGGTGCATTGTAAAATCCTCGCCCAACAACCTTATACGGGGATACTGCCCGTAGACATACAGCTCTAACTAAAATGATATTTCATATAAAATATTCTTTTTTATTATTTTATTCTTAAAACTTTTAATGTTCCCTAATTTTTTATCATTAAGTTCAGTAAAAAATCAAACTTGATCTTACGGTACCGTTTTTTAGAATAATGTTAAATATATAATACACAGTTCAGTCACGTTAATGGGATCACTTGTCAAAATTCAGAATATCCACCTTTCGCAGAGCGGACTGCTGACAGACGTGCAGGAAGAGAGTCAATTAGATTCCTGTATTCAATGGGATATAGCGCAATACCGACTCCAGTGCTGTGGTCAGCTGTGTCAGGCTACGCGGGTGAGGATCCATGGCGCAAACAACCCGATTGAGGTGGTATCCTAACTTTTCGACTGGGTTTAACTCCGGGGAATTTGCTGGCCGAAGGAGTACGGTAAACGTATCCTGGTGGTCTTCGAATCACGCACGTACACAACAAGTTTTATGACAAGTCACACTGTCCTGCTGTTAGTTGCTATCATCCTGAAGAAAAACATTTCGTATGTGAGGTGAACAGGGTTTGCAAGGATAGATGTACACTTGTGTTGGTCCATCGGGCCTTCCACAATGATGAGTCAACCCAAAGAATACCACGAAAACATTCCCCATACAACAATGACTCTCATCCAACTTGGAAAATTCCGGCAAATGTTAGAGGGAGGGTGTTTGCTTTCAGACGTTTCACTCTATGCGCCAACATGCTTCTGTCCTATGAAGCAAAAAACGTGAATCATTGGAGAAAGCCACCTGTCACCACTCTGTGGTAGTCCAATGGCTTTTCTAAGGACCCTGAAGAGCAGTGGCGTAAGCAGAGTTTTTTCAAGGGGGGTTCATAATTTTCAAGTGGAGGGGGGACATAACTCTAAAACTAACAGCCCGCATAATTTATACTAAAATTTTTATTTTTGCCATATTGTCTGAGCTCAAGGGGGGTGTTTACACCCCTAACTCCCCCCTTGCGGACGCCCCTGCTGAATATAGATGATTTTCAAACCTTATATACTTTAGAGCTCATTCAAGAATACCCCTCTAACAGTAAGCTTATTTATTTTATTGACTCTAAATTTATAAATAGGTTTAGTATGAAATAATACACATAAAATATGAAAAATATTTTAAAACATAAATTTAGATATAAATATTACTGGTTATATTCTTTAACGAAATAAATAAACATTGAATAATACAGACAAAAATTTGCATTTTTTGCTTTAAAATTAATTAGTATAAAAATATAATTGAATAAAAATTTATTAAATACAATTATAATTTATAATTTATTATTATAAATTATTAAATATAATTGAATAAATTGGTATAAATTATTGGTATTAATTGGTATACTAATTGGTATTGGTATTATTGGTATTAGTACAAAGGCCTATTTAAAATCATTAATATATAGACAAATAATGTTTTCAAACTAATACCTGTCTTTTTCTATAATAATTAATTATAAAAACTTGTGTTGTCATTTGCACGGTATCGGGCATACCTAAAATCGTTGGTAGTAGGATGATATCACTTGCATAGGGTTGGGTCACTTCTATAGATAAATTTTTATATTCGACTGCATATCTCAATATGTAAAAGTTAAAAATACTTTTAAATGTTTTTAAAAAAATCTGAAAATGTTAATTTCATTTCGTTTTTCGAGTCATCGCTAGTCCTGAAAGCCCATATCATTAGTTTTGGAACCTATATCAGAATTTAACTCTAACTATTGAACTCCGGATACCGTAGGCGTGCTCCAATCGCAATGACTTCAAGCCCCTTATTGCTACGACTTTCAGTTAGAAGGCCTGTCATTGGAAAATATGACAGGTGATATCATTTTGCGAAGTTTCTCTATATATCCACTTTTCGGCTAATTCTGGATGCAGTTATTCCTGAACACCCCCGCATAATCGATGACAAGTCGGATAGTCTTGGATTTACCAGTTAAATATGCTAGACTGCGTTTATAGGTTGAATTAAAAGCAACCAAAGACGGGATCTTAAATTAACAGTCTAAATAGATTATGCATCTGACATTCGTTTGTTTAAAACACAGACAGAAAATTACTGCTTTAATTTATATATGATCAATATAATCAATTTTACCCAAATAAATAATATAGATAATTTTAAAATTTGATATGGATTCGTCAGGAATTTCTTGTAATGCCATTAAATTACACAAACTTCTCCGCGGTACTTCATTTAGGCTGATTATATTTGAATGGGAGATTGAAATTTTTAATAATCAATAATTCTACAATAATAATTATTTAATAATGTGGGCAGCAACACATTTGCTAAAATATTACCTTAAATATTATTTTAATATTTCAGGTACCTTAATATATAATTTAGCCTAAAATAGTACCCTTCGAGATAAAAAGTTTTTCTTATAACAACCTATTTTGGATTTAATATCTATAAAAAAAATTCTGTTTGTGATAAATAAAAATGCTCAGGGTTAATTTGACAAAATTTACTTCAACGAAACATCATCATTTATGCACAAAACAGAAATATAAACATAATAGGACGGGAATTTTACAGTACACGACCATACCGGTCGACAGCAAGCCTCGAACTCCGTTATTTCTTGGTATATCCTATAGAGGGCGCTGTAATCTAAGTAACAGTGTAGACTTATTTGTCACATGTTCTGTTTATAATGAAAATTTTCATAGGTTATTAATAAAGATCTATATTTACTTAGTGTTGTTAAATTATTTCTTATCATATATATATATATATATATATATATATATATATATATATATATATATATATATATATATATATATCACGTTTAAAAATGGGGAATTAAGAATTAAGTGAGTTATAATTAAAAATAGTTAAAACTCATTAACGATAACATAATAGGAGAAAGAAGACACACCCGCTTGCGGAACTATACAGAGTAAAGAAGCTGACGCGGAAGTAGTCATAGGAATTTGCTGAGTTAGCAACGCCAAAAATGTTCTGTACGGGAACTCGCGCTGATAACATCCTCCACGCTTGTCGTGGCAAAATATGAGAACAAAGGATATCTAAATCCATGGACAGAGGGATTACAATAAAGAAGTTTTTATATATGAAAGCAAATGTGTCTTCCATGCCTTAACCACTCATCAGTGTCATGTATATTATGTTTTATCTGATTTTTTGGGGTTTTAAACCCGTAGGTTCAAGACTATTATTTTTTATGGATCTAAATTTATGAAAATATTTCGCTTTATTTATCAAAACATTTAGAAAATAAACAATATAAACAAGAAGTGTAATAAAATAGAAATAAATCCCCTTTTTCATAAAAAAAACATGAAACTTATAAATTAGAAACTAATCTCATGAAAGACGAGGTGAATACGTGTGTTCATTATTGATTTTAAAAACTATTGAAATGATTTCGCTTAAATCTCCATAGTAACAATGACGGACCTATTTAGAAAGAGATTTAAAAAGAAATCGATAAATAGCGATTCTGTATATTCCTCTCTTTTTAGTTTAGTAACAATAACGGACCTATTTAGAAAGGGGTTTAAAAAGAAATCGATAGATAGCGATTCTGTATATTCCTCTTTTTTTAGTTTAGTAACAATGACGGACCTATTTAGAAAGGGGTTTAAAAAGAAATCGATAAATAGCGATTCTGTATATTCCTCTCTTTTTAGTTTAGTAACAATAACGGACCTATTTAGAAAGGGGTTTAAAAAGAAATCGATAGATAGCGATTCTGTATATTCCTCTTTTTTTAGTTTAGTAACAATGACGGACCTATTTAGAAAGTGGTTTAAACCTTTGAGGGGCACCCATAGAAATTCTTTGGTTTTCATTGAAATTAGTTTATAAATGTTATCTATGGACCTTTTTGATTACGTAATCACCTCCCTTAGAACAGCATGAAAAGGACTTTTTGAATAATATTGGAAAAATATTTAATAATTTTTATTAAAAGAGTATATATATCAAATAGATAAGAAATTTAAATAGATACTTTTATTTTAAATTCTTACTTTGAAAATAGAATTTTTTCTTTTAGAATCTAGATTTGATAGAGCCTCATTCTACAGGCAGGTTTTGACAAGAATAATTAAAAGAAGGAAAAAATTAAGTGTAGATAATTTGATACATCAAGAATTGAAAATCAAAAACTTTTTTCTATATAAATGACAGAAAAATTTATAACAGCCGGTATATTATATATACCAGTACCCTTAAAGAAATCGATAGATAGCGATTCTGTATATTCCTCTTTTTTTAGTTTAGTAATTTATTTAGAAGGTGGTTTAAAAAAATCGATTGATAGCGATTCTGTATATTCCTCTTTTTTTAGTTTAGTAATCTGTTTAGAAAGTGGTTTAAAAAAATCGATAGATAGCGATTCTGTATATTCCTCTTTTTTTAGTTTAGCATGATATTCATGCTATTAATGTTAATTTTCTGAAAAAAAAATGAACAGAAAAGTCTGTATACCTATAACTGTATATAACTCCCTGAATAAACTCAACTTTATAATCAATATCGGAACTGTTAGGAAATGTAACATTTTACGGCTGAAATTTGAGTGGGAATTGCCCCAATATATATCAAATGTATAGTGGATGTTTGAGATGATAGAGTCTCGAAAATATCGCTCACTTGAAAAGAGATCAGAGAGCGAGAGAGCAAACAATCTCTGGGAATGTGAAATGTGTTCATTAAAGCGTGGGCGCCAGTAAGTGGGCGTGATTTGGTTGATTGAGGCACTATCCGGAATGCACCGCAGAGAACAAAGAGTTTATGACACATACAAAAGTTCTATGATTTAACCAATTTCGTTTTTAAATGCGGCGTAGAAGGAAAGAATAGATATTTTATTCTCTGGGTATTCTAGATGTTTGTGAGAACATATTTTAGCATTTGTAGAGATATTGGAGGTGTAGGACAATTATTTATCTATAAACTAAATGATCTGAACCATTTTGATTAAGTATTATGTAAATATAAAATGAAAAAATAGTTTTATCAGCTGTTATTCTTAGTAAGTTTTCTAAATTAAAAAAAAAATAATTTATACAGCATGATGCTATTAAATGAAATTTAAAGGGCTTTCCTCATAAGAGACTAGAATGGCTGGAGAGGAGGTAAATTAATAAATAAAGTACATTATGATGAAACAAATACACTGTCACACATGCTTTTTCTTCTTAAGCATAATATATCTACTTACAGGAATCCCCTATATAATAATAGCCTAAGTTGTCTGTCCACGAATTTATGAAGCGGTTGTACCAGGAATGGATACAGGCATCCATATTGGATTTTTTTATGAGTTAGGGTTATCAAAATACAAAGCGAGTTCGAAATCTACCCCATTCCCCCTTTTCGAGCGTTTAATACTATTATTTCGAGTCTTATTCTATACTAAATTCATTCTTGATATGAATTTAGTATAGAATAAGAGGAAGCAGCGATGGCGGAGCGTAATATTTAAACTGGACTGTGTTTACTCGACCCTCATGTACTCTAATTAGTTCTTTCATCGTGTGTAGGCCTATCGTGTTCGGTAGGGTGTCTGCCGATTCTCTCGTCGTATTTCTTGGGGTGACGGTTCTGTCCCCGATGCAGCCGAATAACGTCTAATTGATTTAATATTTTCTGCTTTTTCTTTTAAATTCTTATTCCTAAAATTGTTTTATTATTTTCAAAATTGTTTCATTATTTTTAAAATGAATGTTTACTATTTATTCAACTTTTTATGACTTAAACTTTCTTCGTAATGTAATAATAGCCTAAGTTATCTGTCTGTTTGTCTTCGAATTTATGAAGCGGTTGGATCTGATATGGATAGAGCATCCATATTGGGTTTTTGATGAGTAAGTGTTAGCAAAATTCAAAGCGAGTAAAGTTTATCTTTTCCTAAATTATAGATCCGATTCTAAAATAAATTGGTATGAATAAGCGTCGTATCACAACGAAATATTCTGTCATCTTTAAAACGTTCGAATTTCACCTCGTCCCCGTTTTCGAGCGTTTAATACCATTATATCAAGCCGTATTTTAGGAGCAGGCTATTAAATTTATCAATTTATCACAAAATAAATAGGTAAAATAACATATTTTCTGAGCACTATGACATCATTCCTTTAACCATTTAATCATTTCTTATTTTAAATTATTTAAATATCGTCTGCATAATTTTCATACATTTTATCACTGAACTTAGATATGATGTAAATAATTTTCTTTTATATTTGGCTTCAATAATAGATTAGGTACATATGTGATAATTTTAATCGATTATTTTTGTAGAAAGATAATTCTCAGCAAAAACCATTTTTTTACCTGCCTCATAGGGTACCTTTACAATTCTGGAAAATTAAAAAATTTTACTGATCCCGTCATATGACGGGCTATATGCTAGTACAAATATATTACAGACCTTGTCTGGATTGATCATATTGTCATTTCAGAGCTTTCTATATGCATTAACTGTTCTCTACTCCTAAATTTTCAAAGTTTTATAATCTTTTCCAGTAGAAGCACTATAGGTGGTCATTTCTTAGTTTGAGATATTTCAGGATTTTTTTAATGTCAAATTGTATTTTCTTTGTAACTTCTCCAAACATGACCCAACCATCTTAATATATTACTAAAGATGTATTACCTATGAACACTGTACGAAATATCTAAGGGCTTTTCTCCCAAACATGTGCAGTAAACAATGTGTCTCTTTGTTTATGATCCCTGTTTCATTTGCATAATAATGTAAAACAGTTTCAATTAGTGTCTTTACCAGTGGCGTGCGGTAGATTATCATGCAGGATGTGTAGAGAACATTGATTTTCCAATAAATCTTTAATTATTGAGACATCCGAGTTCTCCATTCTGAAATGGGTTATTTTTATTATGAATATAAATTTAAGATTACAATAAATAAAATATTTACCTACGAGTAGTTCAGTTATAACTATAAAAACAGCTAAACTTATGAGAATTCTACTAGCACTGAAACAAAAATCATGTCTTTTGTTGTATGGTATCATATCGGCGTCGAAAAAGCAACGCTTCGGACTTCCACGAAAAAATATGTTCAGCAAACGTAGCACCAAATGGCACCCGCCGCTGCGGTGCCTCATCAGGATGCTCATTGGTGCCAACAAACCGAACGTCTATTCCACGTTCAGAAGATTTCACTGCATGCTGGCACAATAGAGCGAACTGTTTCTTGTTCGGTCAGTGGATTAAATTATATTTATTAATTGTTTTTAACATTTGGAAATCATATATTCTGCTAAAAACATCTTGACAATTTTTAAAAACAAAACCAGAGATATGGTGTTACATAATATAATTTATATACTGTCTGTAAGACACAATGAATGGTAAAATTTGGACTGTTCTATTGAAATTCGTTTCTTTAAAACAAAACAATTTTCAGCTAATTATTTCAATAAATATAATACATCACCGAAATTAATTTACCACACTATAACATTTCACTTTATATTTATGAAATACTTCTTTTATATTTCCATGAAAACAAAATCTTACAATATATAAATTTAAACATTAACCGTCTGCAAAATCGTATGGCCAGTTAATCAGTTAAAATACCAAAAGCGCTTCAGCACGTAAGTCCCCGCTCTAATACAACGCTTAATAAACCATACCTTCGGAGGATTCTGAATGCCAAGTGCAGGAAAAATAGCTGCACTTGCCTCAGTGCTATAATACGCTGTGCTTCTCCAGTAGCCCATACATATAAAGCGTGATTTTCAATTTTAGTACGTAGTGCGTACACATCAGAACTTCCTATGTTCGTTTGCGCGCTACGTGGTGCAGCACTTAGTACCTCACGCACTGCGGGAATACAAGCAAGCAAATCAACATAATATTTGACTATATTATATGTAATATTTATTATATACCATATAAAGATTG
>CM063506.1:22387550-22402550 GCA_032207245.1 Pardosa pseudoannulata
CTGTTGATTTCGTATTTTAGTGGGAACCCCTGCGGAGTAGTTATAGCTCACGGAGTGACACATGTGTGACGGTCAGGCCCAGAGAGGGATGTAGCCGTGAGATATGGGGGCGGCAGGGGATAAGCAATAATGTCAACGTTCACCAAAGGGGTCATTTTAATGAACCTACCTGCACTCCCGAAGGGTGATTCAGATGTTGGAAAATCTCACCAACAAGTGATTTGCAAGGAGATAAAAAGGGGCGTTGAACCGAGGTGAAAAATTGGGAAAGAAAGTTGGAAAAAGAGTCGATATCGTTATTCAAGAGTGGCTGGACATCCAAATCCCGTGAGCAAGCCAGAGAGCCCAGGCCAGCAATCTATTCCCGAACTCGCATACGTATGATCGGCATGTCAGCATAGATGTCCAGCAAAATAATGGCCGTTACGCCAGTACCGACGTCCTTTACGACCGCACCGACATCCCCAGCCTGTAATTACTGGAGATAAACTGAATAATATTCATAATTATTACCTTGGGTCTCATAATCTTTTTATTAATGAATAACGTATTAAAAATGAAAATTGTAATGAATTATTGTACATTAAGGAATGTCGAGTAAAGAATGTTATATGTTAATCAAGAAATAATATCTGCAAATAATTAGTATACAAAATAAATGTTTTAGTTCAAATATAAGTTATATTTTTACGGTGTTTCCCCTTTGAGAACGAACACTGGTGTTTTTGTTGTAAGTACATTAAAACAAATATTATAAAAAGCTTTAAATTGGATAGAGCTACTTATGATTTTAGCCTAAGACCATGTACGAGCCTTGTAAAGCTTGCAACTAAAATTGAGTTTCGTATCATAGGTTTTCGAAATTACATACATAACGATACGTTTCAGAAAATGGAAGATGTATTTAATAGTTGAACATCGCCCTAGAAAGATATTCATACGGCAGTGCTATGTGCATATGTCTGATTCCATATATTTTGGATTATGTATATAATGTATTAATGTAAGTGGTAATGTATCCTCATTATGAATGTTACAAATAAAGGAAAAATAATAAGTTTAATGCTAAGGATTTTCAGAATCGAAAACGTCAATTTGAAGTATGTTATATTACTAAGTTTATTTGATATGCTGTTTTTTGTAATTTAATGTTGAATACGTAGTTGAGCATTAGTAACTATTCCTTGCTGTTATAGAGCCGTTCAGATGGCAAAGGCAACGATCTCGTAACTGAAAGTTTGCGGGTTCGGAACCCGACCGACCTAAGATCGTTAAAGGTGACTGGAGCACGTAAAATATGTTCGTAGTCACAATGTCCTCCAAGTTCTCAATCAATACCTCTGGGTCTGGCAGGTTAAGTCTGTGGGTCTTCTGCTTGATTCCTGCTTTAAAAAGTTACGAGGACCGACTTGAGCAAAGTTGTTCTTTCACCTTAATGGTGCTCATTAAAACGAAAGTCGCACCCATTAGCCTTAATACGAGATCCTGCAAACTCAATAGTACTTGGTTTGTCCAAGTAGCATGAGAAACCACACCAACCTTACTGTTATTAGTTTTTTAAAAAGTCATTAAATTCTAGACTGGTTTGTTTTCAAATATCTACAGTGTAGATTGTTAAAGCCAGTCCTCACATTCAGTCGTACAAGAGTCACTTAAAAATTAAATAAAAAAATTTCTAGCTAATTGTATTTAAAGTTGTGAGAGTGCAGCTATGTTTGACATAAAGTTTGCGAAACTGATTTGCTCGCCGCACTCACACGTTGTGGGTGGAATGCTCAAGTTATTTTCGCGACTCCAGGAAGCGTGTGGTTTGGCCAGTGAAAATAATTGCACTTAAACTTCACCAAGTTTTGGAGAATTGTGATGGGTCTCCAGGAGGCGATTCAGGACCATCCTTGGAGTCATGATCCTTCTGGGCAGAGCTGGGAAAGGACGCATTGTAAAAAGGACAATGGAACAACGAACGCATCAGCACAGGATAATGGAAAAGGTATAAGGTTACCTGAGTAGACAGAAGGAAGGAAAATAATGCAGCGTTCTCTTCAACATTGGCAATTTTTTAGGCTTAGCACGTGGAGTGCTTCTTTTAATTTTTAATTTTTATATATTTTTTTTGCATATTTCCTTGTCATTTGTTCTATATTTGAACATTGTAATATAGATCAGTGGTATTATACTATAATTAAAGACGATATAAAGCAACTTTGGGTTATAAATGACTTTGAAATAACAACAGCAATGTACTACACCACAGCAAAAGTAATGAAGCAAATTTAATTTACAACACATATGACATGTTAGCCATTGGTCATGGTCGCCATAAAAATTTAACCATTTGCTACAATAAATCACTGACATTTTTATGCCTTCTGTTGTTGGCGTAGCGAAGTAGGATGTGGGGGTGGAAACCGCCTTAGTGATTACTACCTGCATATTTGCGTATATAAAGGTTGCTCTATTAATTAAGATATGAGTAGAAAGAGGAGAAGCCTCTTCACGGAAAATTTCACGCAATGCTCATGACTTCTGCATACTCAGTTATCGTCAAGTTGTTTAACCAATCATTAACGGCGTCCTTGTTACTTCCTGAATGTTTTCTGGATTCCCGGTTAATAAATACTTGAATTTTCAGCACAGTTGGTAATCATTGTAGGCCATGTCCGGGCTATAAGAAGGACGTTCAAAAACTTCCCACTTAAACTGCTGAAGCAAGGACTTGAGGATGTTGAAGTATGCGAACATGGACGGCTCACAATGATTACCGTTTATTCTCTAAATTAAGGCATCTGTACACCTTTAAAACGTGAATTTTAACTATAATATCAATTTTTAATTTTATTACATTAATAAAATCCAATATGTTATCTATACATAACCGCTTGAACTTTGCCTCTATCTCATTTATAACCAGAGCTATAGCATTTTCTTGTCAACTTCAACAAAGTCTTTTGATATAATTAAAATGTTATTAAATTTGAACCAAGTAATTCACGCTTAAAGGTATTATTGTTTTTTAAAGAATCTGGTAACAGCATTTTGTTGAATTTAGCATCTGAATCTCGCAATGAATTTAGGGATACATTGTCAAATTTTATTGTGCTTCCGAGATTTTACAGTTACCCAAGAATATATTACAAGCATTCAGAAAGAAAACAACCAGTATCTTACAAAGAAAAAAACATGTGCTTTAAGTAATAGGTGTATATTAAGGCTTTATAAGTGTTTACGTACAGTTTTTCTAATATATTAGGTTGTTTTTTCATTTTTCTCAAAATTGATTTTCTGGGGATTTTGCTTACCGCAAAACATGATAACTCAAAAATATTCAGCCCGAATGATTAGATATTTTAAGTATGTGTAATATAATTATATATTCAGGGAATAGACTACAATTGTGGTTCCAGATTAATTACTTTGGGATTTACAGCCATTTAATTCTTGGCTTGCATGAAAATTTTGAGACATTTTCAATGTTATCGTACCCAAGTTCCTATAACTTCACAAATATAGTTAAGATCACCATGATTGTAGTCTATTCCCTAAAATATATAATTAGAAAAATTATCAAATTTACAAAGCAGTGATTACATGATTTAATTCGGAGTTATCGTGTTTTGCGTAATGCCTAATTTTAGGGCAAATTTAACCCATTATTCAAAAACTATAAAGCCTGCATTTTTCATAGTTTTAAGTTATGTTTCATCATAAAATTAACATTAAAAATAAAAATTTCAAATATTTAAAAAATTCACCTCCGAAGGTGTACAGATGCCTTAAAGAAATTTTGGCCACTATGAAAACTAGTACTGAAGTGATAACGAACTGAAAAAGGCAGTTAATGATTGGTTAAACACATTGACAGAAAATGAATATGCAGAATACATAGAAAAGTTGATGATACGCAGTGAGAAATATTTAAATGGTATAGAAACTGGGTAAAAATAAAAGCTAAGCTATCAAATCTGCTTCAAAATAACGTTTGTTTCATCATCTTAAACAAAATTGTCTATAGAAAATAAGATTATTTATTTTAAGAATGACCCCCAATTTTGGATTTTGTTGCTATTATGAAATCTTCGGAATTTGCTCTAGATAGCTGAACTCATCTAAGCTATATTTTATACAAAAAGAAATTTATCCTGCCGTAGACAAGCACAGAAATTGACGTCATACTTTGATTTTCGTATTTATCTCGTAAACTATGAATCTTGCAGATACGCTTCTTTGGGCAGTTTTTATGTACTCCCAACGAAGAATATAGCTGTGCCCTGTATTTGAAATTAGGGGAGACTGGGGCACCTTGGGACACTTTTCAGTTAAATATTTTTATGAATTTCTTTTAAAGCTAATTGAAAAAAATAAGTATGCATGCATATATTGTCATCATATCTGCTTCTTATAAACATTAAATCTACTTAATATCACATTTAGTTAAAGAGTAATAAAAGAAATAAAATACCTTTCCAATGTCCCAACCTGCCCCACTGTATGGGGTAGGTTGGGACACTAAACAACAAATACGAAATACTGTTCAAATTATTTTTATTAACTGTTATAAAAGAGAAATAGCTGAAAATTGTTCAAGTTAATACATTTTTTAACAAATCTTATATTTGCAGCTGATTCAAGCATATTAGCATTTACAGTAGAATACTTTCTGCTTGTTTTTCTTGTTCTCATCATTTTTTTTCTGAAAAAAAAAAGATTAATAAACTAATATTTTGACTAGTTAAATCAATTAAAAATTCGGCACCAAAATATAATTTTTTTTTTGCATGAATTGATATTTGTTTACACTTTTTAAAATGTCCCAAGGTGCCTCATCTATGTGTGTCCCAACCTGCCCTATTTTACATAGTATCTTTTGGTAACGACTATACAGTTAGGCTTAACAATACAATTTATTTATTAGCATAGAAATAATAATAAATGAATTTTCTTTCATAACAATACACTTTTTTTTTAAATATTTTAATTTTTTTTTCAAAAATATTACTTTCTAAAATCCACATTGATGTAATTTTGTGTTATTCAAAACAAAGAAAATGAAATTGTTCCTTACCTATAAGCACTATTTTCATCAAAATTCTTTGAGAAGTGAAGAGGAAGGCCATCTATCAATACACATGAGAACTAATTCCTGGTTGCAAATTAAAGCTTGAAAATAAAGGTGTCCCAAGTTGCCCCACTCTCCCCTATATATATATAGTCTTTTTATTTGTAATCTAGCTACATAAAATTTTTCCGAACAAGAAAGATATCGGGCACTTATAATACATAAAAGGTTACTTCTGTTGATCAGGCCTTTTTAACCAAATCCCAAAATTTTCAAACTAGTTCAGCTATTTCATCATTTTAAAGAACGATGACTTGAACTTTTCTTAGGAATCTGTTAAATACATAATTTATTTACCCGATTTTAAAATTTTGCAGGAACTTTACACGGCTTCGAAAAGTTACTTAATTATTTCACTTTCTAGTCGAAAGCATGTAAATTTTTGCGCCGATTATTAGTAAAACGATTAACCGCCTTAATTACATCTTATCTAATTAGAATAGCGAGACTCAGATGATTAAAGATTTCGGATCACAAAGGAGGGTTTATCGATTTAAAACGGTTTCGTGATACGATTACAACATAAGGAAGAACATCAAAGGTTACTTTCCAAGACAGACCACTTTTTTTCGATTTCGGAAAGTGAGCTTAAACTTCTGAATTACTCTTGTTAATACACGAGATGTTTAACTCGTAACCACAATGGTAGTCAGTTAAAGGATATTAGGACTATTAATGATTCAAAAAATAAAACAAGCTTTAGCTCTTCGGTAATTTGTGAACCTTAAAAAGATAACCATCGTGGAATCGATGCATGTTTAACCCTTTAACGATGGTTAACGTATTATATTGGTAATATAATACGTTAACCATCGTTAACATATTATATTACCAATATAATACGGTAATTGCAGCAGTGGTTTTGCAGCGAATCCATCTGTTAAAAGTTTCTTTTTTCTACTTTTTAAAAACATGTGAATGATTTTTTTTAAATTTTCTATGTTTATGATATTTGAAACTTACAACAGATAAAAACACTACACTTAATTCGTTTCTCCATTTGAAATATGTATTTTTAAACTTGCTTTGCCCAGAAAATTCAGAAATTCGATTTATCTTCCTTGTTACCCCAAATACCTATATTTATCCAAATAACACTTAAAAACTGTTTAGCTATTTTTTTATTATACACTTTTAATGATAATTATTCATTGTACTCCGACCTTAATAAAAATTTTAAAAAAAGTATCAGTTTCCCACAGTACAAAGGGATAGTTTTGCATTTAAATAAGCCATCGAACCTTTCTTCCTCTAAATGAATGCACATTTTTTTTCATGTATTTTACACTAATAAGGTTCATAGGTAACATTTATAAACTAATTTCATTCAATCCTAAAAAAGTTATATTAGTGTCCTTTAAAGGGTTAAAGCAATCAATACTTTTAGTTTCGTAAAATGAGAAGTAACTATTTTTATTATTTCAAGTTTTTCCTAATAAAAACAAATAATACTGTTGTAATGCACTTACAACACAAATACCAGTGTTTGTTCTCAAAGGGGAATCACAGTAAAAATATAATACGTTAATTTCGTGCGTATAATCCGCCCCATCGTATAGTACGCGGGCGCCATTTTGTATTTAAAAAAATTCATAAATCATAGATAGTCCGCACCATTGGATAATCCGCGGACTATACATGAAAAAATATGTATTTTAATAGGACAATATTAAATCATTTTATAAACAAAAATCTAAGTACAGTAGAATGCCGAAATATCTGAATATTCGTAACTTTTTTTAAGTTAACGCGATGTATTACTCGATTATCGAGCATTTCAGAACGGAAACAGTGGCCTACATTTTCTGTTCGAACCCAGCTATGTAAATCGTCTTTCCGTACTCCAAGACACAATTTAAGATTGCTCTAGTTGCTAGTACTGTTTTGTTCTGCTCTACGGTTATTTCAAGGTTTATGGGTATTTACACGATTCCTATGATATGATATTTACCTTGGCGTCTCGTGTGTCATGCTTTTGTTTACATTTGATCATCGGCTGTTCGTGCGACATTCTTCCCCCACCCCCTCCCTTCTTCGATTTTGTTGATTTGAGCAATGAACAACCAGTAGATAGTCCGCACCAATAGATAATCGGCGGACTATACGTGCAAAAATAGGTATTTTAATAGGATAATATTAAATCAATTTATAAACAAAAATCTGAGTAGAGTAGAGTGCCGAAGTGTCTGAATATTCATAATTTTTTTAATTAAATAAATAAACCATGAAAAAAATACAGGCCATAAAGCAGAACAAATCAGTAGTAGCAAGTAGCGAAATCTTAAATTGTGTACTGGAGTAAGGGAAAATATCTCGATAGTCACTATTTACAGCTCCGATTGACAACACCGAGTGGATAGGTCGTATACTCCGCGGGCGCGATTTTGTATTTAAAAAATTTCATAAATCATCAGATAGTCCACACCACTGGATAATCCGCGGACTATACATGAAAAAATATGTATTTTAGTATGACAATATTAAACCAATTTAAGAATAAAAACCTAAGTACAGAAGAGTGCCGAAAAGTCTGGATTAGACTCAATTAATTTCACCTTTAAAACTTGAAATCATTTTTTTCTGCCATAGCCTCGGAGACGAATTTTAACGGAAGAAACAGATAGGCCTACATTTCTCTGTTCGAGATCCCAGCTATGAAAATCGTCTTATAATGCAGGCCATTGTATTTTCCACGGCGATTGGATCGCTTTTATCTCATATTTTCAATGTTTCCTTTTGCTTGTATAAATTTCTTACTGTTTTCTCGTTGACCTCAATGTCGGATTTCTGAATTACTTTAAGCTTGAAATCAGCAGTAAAAATGCAACGATGTTTTGAAGATATAATGAATGACCAATATTACAAAAAATCAAAACTCTTAAAACAAAACGCTCTGTTACGGGTGATCCTCGTGGTGAAATGACCTTCAACCCATAACCTTCGATCTTGAACCTATCCACTCGGTGTTGTCAATTGAAGCTGTAAATAGTGACTATCGAGATATTTTCCCGTACTCCAGTACACAATTTAAGATTCCGCTACTTGCTACTACTGATTTGTTCTGCTTTATGGCCTGTATTTTTTTCATGGTTTATTACTGATACGATACCATGATTTCTTGACATCTCGTGAGTCGTGCTTTTGTTTACAATTGATCATCACCCGTTCGCTCGACATGCTTTATCCTCCTTCCGATTTTGATGATTTGAGCAATAAACAACCAGCAGATAGTCCGCGACTGAAGAAATTTTCTTTTTAAACACAGATAGTCCGCGGACTATACGTGCGAAATTACGGTACATTATATTTGAACTAAAACATTTATTATGTACACTAATTATTTACAGATATTATTTCTTGATTAATATATGACATTCAATACTCGACATTAATCAATGTACAATAATTCATTACAATTTTCTTTTTTCTTACGTTATTCCCTCCTAGTGGAACACATCGAGGAAAAAATGTCTCCAAAAATACGCTGAAGGTTTACTGCGTCAGTGGCTAAAACGTTCTATAATTTTTCCTTCACCCTTTGTCGACTAGAACGAAATACGGGAAACACACACCTCGTCGTTATTGTCCCTTTACTTCCGGTTACAAATAGATATATAAATAGATATTATAGAATATTAATTTTTAATACGCATAAGGCTAGTCAAGTCTCGAAGATCATCCCATAAGAAATAATGGATTCTAAAAGTACAAATAAAAATAATCTTTGAGAGACTTATTTAATTTTTTTAAGAAAGTCATCCAAGATATTTAAGGGGTGCAATTAAAGATACATCTATTACCACAAACAAAATACTTCGAAATAGAGTTTTACAAAGCCATGAAAAACTATCAGCGTCTTTCTGCCTCAGGAGGTAGGGGGCAAACCTCAAAAAATGTTAGTTAAAGAGGAGTGCAATTCCCAAACAATCTACCTACCCTCCTACCGAAAAACTCCATGGGGGAAAGCACTGGCAGAAATGTACATTACATCCATTTTCAGAACGTTTTTAGAGGTCGAAAATTGTACGTTTGGAAGACATCATCGGTTTGGCTGAATTGTATGTGCGATCCACTTCGAGGGTTAATCAAAAGATGAGAGTCAACGTAACAATTATGAATATTAAGTTTACCTCCAGTACTTACAGGGGATCAGGCTAGAGCTGTCACCAGGCTGGACATCGGTGCGAGTATGCGGGCATAAAGGACGTCGGTACTGGCGTAGAGGGCATTATTTTGCTGGACGTGTATGCTGGCATGCCGATCATGAGCATGCGGTTTCGGGAATAGATTGCTGGCCCGGATTTGCTCACCAGATCTGGATATCCAGCAACTCTTAAATCCCAACATCGACTCATTTTTCCAACCTTCTTTCACAACTTTTCACCTCGGTTCAAAGCCCCTTTTTTCTCCTTGCCAATCACTTGTTGGTGAAACTTTCCCACATGTGCACCACCTTCGAGGGTGCAAGTCGGCTCATTAAAATGGCCCCTTTGGTAAAAGTTGACATTATTGCTTAACCCTTGCCTCCCTATCTCACGGCTACATCTCTATCTGGGCTTGACCGTTACACCTGTGCCACTCCGTGATCTATAATGCTCCGCAGGGGTCCCCACTAAAACTCGAATTCAACAGCTCCACCTAAATTATTCTTGGAAATTTATTCCACAGCTGTATATGCACGTTCTGACTATCGACCATCTGACCATTTTTATTTATCCATAACACAATTACTTTTATAGCGATGCATAACCTCTAACACGAACATATTATTTCTAAACTGTATTCCTCAAACTGTTCAACATTTTCAAAACTGTAATCTATAGTTGTCATTGGTAGTACAATAGGTCCATTATTTATAACTCTACAGCTTGCTACAGGCCTAGGCTGTCTCTATAAGTTTCTCCTATCGGGAGCAACCTGCTGCTTCAGTTCTTCAACGGTTGACTCCAATTTCAGAGTTTCCTCAACCGTATCATTCCATCTGGTTTAAGTTATATCTCTTTTTCTTTATCCGTATGTTTGTGATTGAATATATTTGGGACAAACACGAAACACTCGAAAAATTATTTAGACGTTACAAAATATTTGATCTGAACAGTACAGGGTTTCCTTGCACGTTTATCATATTATATAATCTTTTTTAATATTTGTGTTGCATCATCAGAATTACCATTTTCACATTATCTTCATAGTTCAAAGCAGGTTTTGTTTCTCAAGTTAACAGGGTTATCTTTGTACACATCAACTACTTTGACCTGGAGGACACCCACATAGTTAATATTTATTATATTGAGAATAAATATTAACGCTGAAATCCTAAAGAAAATTTTCATGATTTTAAGGCTAATCATTTCTGAGCTATGCTTCACACGTTTATATACGTTATATTGACATTTATTGGCATTTTTTTATTATAGAGTTCTGAGTGCTGTCAAAAGATGTGCACAGCCAGATGTTATAGCAGTCCTAAATACAAAGTTTTGAACCTCTATGGCTATTGGTTTTTATGCAATGCGAGACATGTTCGGACAGATGTCAGTTTGAAATTAGTCATGACGAGTTTGTGAATGATCGAAATAGATATTTAAAGTTTCAAAAGTCACGTTTTCTTGTGCGTACATACACATGTTTTACTGAAATTTTCAAAGCTGATTCAAACAACGTCAAAATGAAAATTTTTATAGAAATCTGAAGATTGAAACTTTTTATGATTACAATGCTTTTTTTTAATTTGTAGTAGGAAATAAAAAAACAATTTCAACTAAAAAATTGGCTTTAAAAAGTTTCGTACGTTATTGTCACAGAGAATCTTTTTGCCAGATTCCACGCTTGCATGTGATACTTTTTCTTCGTATCATGTTTACATACATTTAATCTAAAGGCTTTATATACAAGGGGATGGTAATTTGACCCTCAATTTCAGAGAGGTGATAATCAACAGATCACGGATGAAAATTGTCATTAATCATGGGGGTGCATGGTGGACCCTATGGTCACCCTATTTATATGGTGGAAATAGTAAAATATAGTTTGGAAGAATGACATAATAAACAGTAGAAAATTAGCTATAAGATATTTTAAAATTCGAAACATGATTTCTTTTAAATTTTTACGGGTAATGTGTCCTTTTCAGTTATACATCTTAAATCATAAGTTAATACAGATTTGGCAAACCGAAATTTTTATTATTTTTCAGTGTTACATCATGTTTCACCAAATACATTTCGTCTCGTAAGAAGATTATAAAACGTTGGAAATAACAACGGAATTCCGTTTGTTAAAAATCTTCTTTTCGCCTTTTAACTGTAGAGAGATGTAGCCACAGCGTGCGAAATTGAACAATAGGTCCTCCCACGCACCAAATCCCACGCACAAACCATCATGTCGCTGAAAATCTGCAGCTATTTATCAGTTTTACTTTTTGAATCTATACCGAAATACATCTTTTAAACATTTTCACTAGTAGTATTTACATATCCCAGTAATAGGGTGCTAATGAAATGTTCCACGCATTCTTGAAAAATGTTTGTAAGTCTTTTTAAATATGTATATATTTAAATATGTATATAAATATGTGTATTTGAATAGTTCTCGGATACCAATCTTTAATATAGGCTTGTCCTAAATTATTAAGGGTATATCAAGCCTGAAAATCAAAAGAACAAAATGAGGTGCATATATATTTGTTTTCTTGAAAAAAAAAACTTTAAATTAAATTTTAAACTCTTGCTTAGAAACCTCCGTATTTCCAACGAAGAAACTTTTCATGTGTCTAGTTATGTTAATTGCCATGGCTGTCAAAGCTAGGGAATTGAATCTCCTCGAATTCAGTTCCTTAGATTTCCATTCAAACTCAACTCTCGTGTATGTTTGAATAGTTCTTGAAAACCATTCTTCAATACAGACTTATCCTTAATTATTGAGGGTATAGTAAACTTGAAATTCAAAAGAGCAAAATGAGAAGCGTATATATTTATTGTTTTCTTGAAAAAACTTTAAATTAAATTTTAAACTCTTGCTTAGAAACCTCAGTATTTCCAATGTAGAAACTTTTCATCTGTCTGGTTATGTTAACCACCATAGCTGTCAAATCTAGGGAACTGAGTCTTTTCGAATTCAGTTGCCCAGATTCCCATTCAAACTCAACTCTCGTGTATGTTTGAATAGTTCTTGAAAACCAATCTTTAATACAGGTTTATCCTAAATTATTGAGGGTATAATAAACTTTAAATTAAAAAGAACAAATTAAACTGCGTATATATTTATTATTTTCTTGAAAAAAAACTTTAAATTAAATTTTAAGCTCTTACTTATACAACCTCATTATTTCCAACGAAGAAACTTTTTATGTGTCTGGTTATGTTAACCGCCATAGCTGTCAAATCTAAGGAATTGAATCTCCTCAAATTCAGTAAACCAGATTCACATTCAAACTCAACTATCGTGTATGTTTGAATAGTTCTTGAAAATCAATCTTCAATACAGACTTATCCTAAGTTATGGATGGTATATCAAGCTTGAAAATCAAAAGAACAAAATGAGCTGCGGATATATTTGTTGTTTTCATGAAAAAAACTTTAAATTAAATTTTAAATTCTTACCTAGAAAACATTATTTCCAATGAAGAAACTTTTCATGTGCCTGGTTATGTCAACCGTCATAGATGTCAAATCTAGGGAATTGAATGTCCTCGAATTCAGTTCCCCAGATTCACATTCAAACACAACTATCGAGTATGTTTGAATAGTTCTTGAAAACCAATCTTTAATACAGACTTGTCTTACATTATTGAGGATAAATCAAGCTTGAGAATCAAATGAACAAAATGAGGTTCATATATATTTGTTTTCTTTAAAAAAACTTTAAATTAAATTTTAAACTCTTACTTAGAAAATCTCATATACTCCAACGAAGAAACTTTTCATGTGTCTGGTTATGTTAACTGCCATCGCTGTCAAATCTAGGGAATTGAATCTCGTCGAATTTAGTTCCTTATATTCACATTCAAACTCAACTCTCGTGTATTTTTTAATAGTTCTTGAAATTCAATCTTTAATATAGGCTTGTCTTTAATTATTGAGGGTATAGTAAACTTGAAAATCAAAAGAACAAAATAAACTGAGTATATATTTATTGTTTTCTTGAAAAAAAAATGTTAAATTAAATTTTAAACTCTTGCTTAGAAAACTTATTATTTCCAACGAAGAAATTTTTCATGTGTCTGATTACGTTAACTGCCATAGCTGTCAAATATAGGGAATTGAATCTCCTCAAATTCATTTAAACAAATTCACATTCAAACTCTCAACTCTTGTGTATGTTTGAATAGTTCTTGAAATTCAATCTTTAATATAGGCTTGTCCTTAATTATTGAGGGTATAGTAAACTTAAAATTCAAAAGAACAAAATAAGAAGGGTATATATTTATTATTCCCTTGAAAAAAAACTTTAAATTACATTTCAAACTCTTAGAAAACCTCATTATTTCCAAAGAAGAAACTTTTCATGTGTCTAGTTATGTTAATTGCCATGGCTGCCAAAGCTAAGGAATTGAATCTCCTCGAATTCAGTTCCTTAGATTCACATTCAAACTCAACTCTCGTGTATGTTTGAATAGTTCTTGAAAACCAATATTTAATACAAGATTATCCAAATTGAGTGTATCAAGCTTGAAAATCAAAAGAACAAAATGATACACTTACTGTTTTCTTGAAAAAATAAACCTTTAAATTAAATTTTAAACTCTTACTTAGAAACCCTCATTATTTCCAACGAAGGAACTTTTCCTGTGTCTTTTTATGTTAACCGTCATAGCTGTCAAATCTGGGGAAATGAATCTTCTCATTACTAATAGAGAAAAAGCACACAAACTAAGATAACCTCTTCACTCAAAAAGAATGCAGATGTGATTTCATCATTTCGAATTCGGGCTTGCAATTACAAGTGTAGCAATTTATCGACAAATTGTCTCTTGTCAGACATGGCTGTAATGTCAACCTGGACAGACCATACGATTGTGTTTTTTATTCATTTCTATTTTTTCAACTGATTTGAGGTGCAGGTACTTGAATTTGAAACGGATATAGAATGAAAAGTTTTGCCCTTTGAAACTGTCAAAATAGTGCAGACTGTAGATCCGGTTTTAAAAATTATGCATGATATACACATTTTCAATATTGGTAAATATGTGTAAAAAATAATTGAAAAAAAAATATAATTTAAAATCACAAGATATAAAATTTATAGTTAGTATTTAAGAAACTAGCAGCTCGGAAAATGATCTAGATTTGGCACCATTCCAAATTTTGGACTGCCGGATGTGAGGGTTTCAATTATGTTACACATCTAAATATGATTTTCTTTAAATGTATCTATACCTTAATGCTAAAATCACTTCCAAAGATGGTTGATAACGTACGAATTTGGTAACCTATATTTTTCAGCTATAAAATGGAGCAAAAGCATCTCATATGCTGATATTTGTCATCAACTGGTGTCTTGAATTATCGTTAAAATGTCATCAAGTGACAGGTATTAATATCTACAGAGATAATCTGGTGGTATTGTAAAATGTTGGTCAATACTTGGGTGTCCCAGCTAAACCTGTAAAGATTCTTATAAAAGAGAAAAACAGCAATATGTTTGTACATTAAAAGTAAAGGACAGTATCACATATTCAAATTTTAAAGGGGAGCAAAATAATGATTTTTTCCTTCTTTGTTTGAAGGAGCCTTTTTAGTAAAAAGCTTTATAAACTTCAAGAAAGTAATAGGGAAGATGTAATGCCTGTAAACATACATAAAAATAGAAATAAAAGAAAATTTAGATTAAATCGGGATGTTTACCTGGAAAGATGTTGAGAGATTTTTTTTAATTACAAAAGC
>CM063506.1:22410050-22420050 GCA_032207245.1 Pardosa pseudoannulata
TGCTATTTGATCTCGCTGCGAATTCCGACGGAAATTTCTGTTTGAAACTAGAGTTTGGAATCAATAGAGGTTGCAACCTTGAAACTTAACATCGAATAATTTAAATGTAAGATTTAAATTATTCTTTTGTTAGTTAATAACCTTACATCGGAACTTACGAACGTGGGATATATTTTGGTTATTTGATATGAGAAATGAACGTAAATGTAAAACGAAATGTAGTATAAAAATAATTTTACTTTTTCTATTTTTGAAAGTTTAGTTATTATTTGTGTGTTTTAGCGTTTGGTTATAGTTAGTCTTTTCAGTATTTTGTTTATATTCCTTTAAATGTTATTCAGTATTTCAATATATAGATGTTAAATATGCTTTATTAAATTTAGATAAAGTAGTTTAGGTACTTCGTTTTGATTTCTAAGACATGCAGTTATTATAATAACATACATTTTTGTTAGAATAACATTGGTTAAACATCCTTTCCAATACTTATCTACGGTAATAAATGTAATGTTATCACATTGTAGTTCATATGTAGTAATGCTACACTTTATTATAATAAAACTTATCCTACACTTTATTATAATAACACTTTATTATAATATGTTATATATGCTTTTTAAATTTAGATAAAGTAGTTTACGTTCTTTGCTTTGTTTTCTAAGACATTCAGTTATTATAATAACATAATAACATACATTTTTGTTAGAATAACTTTGGTTAAACATCCTTTCCAATACTTATCTACGGTAATAAATGTAATGTTATCACATTGTAGTTCATATGTAGTAATACTACACTTTATTATAATAATACTTATACTACACTTTATTATAATGAATGTTATTCAGTATTTCAATATATAGATGCTAAATATGCTTTATTAAATTTAGATAAAGTAGTTTAGGTTCTTTGTTTTGTTTTGTAAGACATTCAGTTACTATAATAACATAATAACATACATTTTTGTAAGAATAACATTGGTTAAACATCCCTTCTAATACTCATCTACAATAATAAATGAAATGTAATCGAATTGTAGTACATATGTAGTAATACTACAATTTATTATAATATTCTTAATCATATAATTTAAATCTTTTACTTTCAACATATTGCAATACCGCCTACATTAAAATGGATCCAACAGAGGACTTAATAACATATGGATAATATGCCACGATAAGTTTGATATGGGAACATGGTTCTCCCGTCAACTTGGCGATAAAACTCTAAACATGGTAACATTACATTTTCTTATGATCTCGCCTTGTCCAAGCAATCTGTATCTGCATTTTGATTTATATTATATTGGTATCCAGCTCTCTCTGTGCAACCTATTTCTTATATATTAAATATGTGTATTGCTTAAAAAATAGGTATAGTGCGTCATTAAGGATTTCCTAAGACTAATTTTTAATAATTTCGAGCTGTTGGTTTTGCAAACTGTTGAGGGATTAATGGTTCATAAATATAAAGCCCTGTTTCTAAGTGTTTTGGTTAATTAAGTAAGAGCGTATAATTCTATTGTAATTCTATTACACTGTGCATCAATTAAAGTTCCCTCAAAAAAGCAAGGAATACAATGTTCGGATGATATATCAGTTTTTGTAAACATCACCAATAATCTCTTTTTATAATAGCACGGATGTTTAAACTTGAGAATGGAATCAATATGAGTTGCAACCCTTAAACTTAACATCGAATAATTTAAATGTGAGATTTAAATTATTCTTTTGTTAGTTAATAACCTTACATATGAACTTACAGACATGGGATATATTTTGGTTATTTGATATGAGAAATGAACGTAAATGTAAAACGAAATGTAATATGGTAGATTAAAAATAATTTTACTTTTTCTATTTTTGAAAGTTTAGTTATTTGTATGTTTTAGCGTTTGGTTATGGTTAGTCTTTTTACTATTTTGTTTATATTCCTTTAGATGTTATTTAGTATTTCAATATATAGATGTTAAATATGCTTTATTAAATATAGATAAAGTAGTTTAGGTTCTTTGTTTTATTTTCTCAGACATATTTTGCATGTTAACGTTTTTTCCATCATTTAATAGTTTGGGACGCTTTGAATCGTTATTTGGTCAATGATTATTCCAATATGATATCTTACAGAGATAATAAAATTCTTTACTTTTTTTATAACGAGTATGTGTTTCTTATTAAATACAAAAATCGCCATTTTTATAGTGCATAAATTAATGTTTTAATTAGAAATAATTTGTTCGATATATAAAATAAAAAATATGTTAGAGAGGCAAATAATATACAAATTATATTAAAGACACAGCCACATATACAAAAATACTACATATTAATGGCAATATCATTTATAGCTTCACTTGAATTAAGAAAATGAGTGACGACAGGTTGTAATGACAAGTGTGATGGCATTTTTATCCTTACCTTTTTACTATTAACTTTGTGAAAAAATACACAATGAATTATAAACCTTCCTTTCTATACAGAGAATAGAAAAATATTTGAAGATGCAGAAGATTTACTTTCCACCAATGCAAGTAAAATTAAGTAATGATAATTTTAAACGAAAAAATTAACCAACGTATTTATGTCTATCTTTAAAAAAATTCTGGGGATTCTATCTTTTTCTGGAATAATTTTCTAGCAACCTTGGTAAATACCTTTGTGTACCGAGGTTCTTTTCCCACGATGGTCAGCATATGCATGCACAGCTGTGGGAGAAATTTCCAAGAAAAATTTAGGACTCCGATTGTTTTTAGGAACCCCTGCAGAGGAGGTATAGATTACGGAATGGTACAAGCGTAACGGTCAAGCTCGCACAGAGATGGTGTTGCTAATTGTGGTTTTGGCTTGTTGGCGAAATTTTCATCGCTTTGATTGTGTTGCTCCAAGTTTCGTAATGCGTACTGCACATGAAATCTCGGATGTTCGTAGAACCCATGAAAATGAGTCATAATACTCGCAGGCAGTCAAAAAATCCTATTAATTCCTGTACTGAGGTACTTTCCCACGGTGATTTACACGTGCATGCACAGATTTGGGAGGATTTTCCTAGAGGAATTTAGGACTCCGATTGTTCACGTCTAGTTTAGGGACCCCTGAAGAGAAGGAATAGATCACGGAAAGGCAGCATAACGGTCAAGCTCGCATAGAGATGTAACCGTGAGTTATGGGGGCGGGGAATAAAAATAATGTCAGCTTGCACAAAAGGCGCTATTTTAATGAGCCCACCTGCACGCCCGAAGTGGGTACAGATGTCTGAAAATTTCACCAACAAGCGATTGGCAAAGAAATAAAAGGGGCGTTAAAACCGAGGTGATGAGTTGGGAAAGAGAGCTAAGAAAAAGGAGTCGAAGTCGGGATTCAAGAGTAGCTGGACATCGAAATCCCAAGCCATGCTCGGCTGCACAGACGTCCCATGCGCCCGAACGCCCGGACCGACACACCGCACCAGATAAGCCCCTGCCTGCTCCCCTGTGCCTTTACTGGAGGTAAAACCGATTTAACATAATCGTGACGGTTATTTAGCCCTCAGTTAGTAATTCAATATTTTAATTAAGGAATAACGTATAACTAAAGAGAATTGATATAATTATTGCGTAAATATGAATTTAAAACATAAATAATTGCTCGTTATGTTATATGATGATGAAAAAGGGTATCAATTTGTAAACAGTGTTTAGAATAAATGCCTTAATCCGAATATAAGGTCTTATATTTTTACTGTATTTCCCCTTTGTAGACGAAAGCTGGTGTTAATGCTGTAAGTACATTACAACACTTTGATTAGCATATTAATTTGGGAACTTTGAACCGCCAAGCTGTTTGTTGCATCAGGGCTTTAGAATCACTCGTGACGCTTAAACTACTAAATCGGTCCCCTCGTGGCACGCAATTAAAACTCCCCATGCCACAGTATAACCGAGTTGTACACGTTGTGCTAAAAGAAGTCCGTGAGAGAAGTTGCCCCAATAAAATTTGTTCAATCTTGATCATAAAATTTTCTTTGTCTCTATATTGCACGATGTTTTAGGCCTGACCGACCTATTCCATCGGATTCAAGATGGACTATGTATATATATATATATATATATATATATATATATATATATATATATATATATATATATATATATATATATATATATATATATATATATATATATATATATGTATGTATGTAAGTATGTATGTATATATATATATATGTGTGTGTGTGTGTGTGTAATGAGATGGACTTCTCGATGTCCCATAAAAATAACACCGTTTTAACTAAGACCTTTATTTAGATAACGTTGGAGGACAGGTTCCCAATTTATCATAGGGACAGGACAAACTTAGGGGTCAGCTAGCATGAAGTTATATGTAAAAGGCCCTTAATACCTGGGTCAACATCTCAGTCCAAATCTATGGGGAAACCTGTAGAAAAACCGACAGCGTGCATCTCCTTTTTGTTTGGAAATTTTCTAAATTGTTCTGCTAGGCCAATGTAGAGTTATAATTGGTCGGACTCCTTCTCTAAAGGCGTAAAATGTAGACCTAGTGGCTAATTCAGGTGAAGGGTTAAAAAGGGGAATGCAAAAGGATGCAGGAATTTTTAGCCCTTGACTTCAGATTTGAAAACCCCTGAGAATTTTCTCGGGTGTCGTAGGTGTTTTATTCAAAATGCCTACACTAGTTTCCCGATCCAGTTTACTTTTCCTTACACACACACACACACACACGCACACACACACACACACACACACACACACACACACACACACACACACACACACATATATATATATATATATATATATATATATATATATATATATATATATATATATATATATATATATATATATATATATATAATATATATATATATATATATATATATATATATATATATATATATATATATATATATATATATATATATATATATATATATATATATATGTATATGACATGTCGGGATCCAGAGTTGAGGTGAATGGAAAACAGTCTTCTTGATAATAATAAGTTTATTAAACCATCGTTAAAATAAAACTTGCGCCATTTTCACTTTTCCGTCGAAGACACGCGTAGAATGTTGTTGGCAGCTCCATGTCCACGCGCTCACCTATCGTATCTGTTTGCAATCTCATGAAATTCTTCCAAAATGCTTCCGCCTGACCGGATGATCCTAAAATCTTACGCGTCGAAGTCTTATTTTTATTTTGACAGCTCTATAAAAGAGAGCTCACCTATCGTATCTGTTTGCAATCTCATGAAATTCTTCCAAAATGCTTCCGCCTGACCGGATGATCCTAAAATCTTACGCGAGCGTGGGTCTTTTTCATTTATTTTATTATTATAAAAGAGTTCCCTTTTTAAATCGCTTTTAACTCACGTAAATTCCAACTACCCCTTTTTTAGACCTGACATATATATATACACTCATATATATATTTATGTATATATATACATATATATATATATATATATATATATATATATATATAATATATATATATATATATATATATATATATATATATATATATATATATATATATATATATATATATATATATATATATATATATATATATATATATATATATATATATATACATATGTATATATATATATATATATATATATATATATATATATACATATATATATATATGTATATATATATATATGCATATATATATATGTATATATATGTATATATATGTATATATATATATATATGTGTATATGTATATATATATGTGTGTGGGTATGTTCCGGAAAGAAAGTGTGAGAATATTTTAGAAAATTATATTTTTCATGCATACATTTGAATTAATGAAATATTTTCGGTTGAACATATTTCCCGTCTGAAATTTTCCCGTGCACTATATGATTTGTATAAAAAAAACTACAAACGGCATGTGGGCGTGTGAGATTTTATACTTATTCCTATCTATAATTTTTATATAATAGATGGGGGAAATAGTCTGTGTTTCGAGATAATTTTATTTCATGTTATTTATTTCTTAGTATGGTACTGAAAACTTTTATCCGTCAGTATATATTTAGAAGCTATAAATAGTATAGTATATATAGAAAAGCTTATAAATAACTTTTTATAATTAATGTAAGTTTTTACGATGTTTATGCACGTTTCTTTAGCAAACATTTCTATTTTAATCTAGATAAATATTTTCTCTGGGCTAATTTTTCTGTACGTATAAGATTTGTTTTTCGTATAAGTGGGTTAAAAAAAGTGTTAGAGATTTATAAAAAGAAAATTCCTTTTGAAGTGATTCCTTACTGCATTAATAAAATCAAGAAGGTTATTTTTTAATGTCTTTCACCAGAACTCCTGAAAGTGCTCCAAACTGTCAAATGAAATAAATGACAATCCGTAATTTACCCTCGTTCGAAGAGTATACACGTGGCACTGGTGTTATTTTTTTCCTGTCTTGCAATGATTGATTGGTGACAAAATTTATGTCTGAAGAAATAATGTGTTGTTGTTTTTTCTCTTTACTGAGAGGCAGAGCCATGTAATTCTGGACAAAGACATGTGTTTGAACAATAAAACGTTGTTTTTATATGTAGAAAAAGAGTAAGTGTACTTTTCTCGATGAAATATAGCGAGAAATAAAAAGAGTAAGATCTTTTATAATGAAAATTTCTTTTTCAATTTTATTTTATTTTTTAGGTACTGTGACGAAAGTTTGTAATCATAAAAATAATCCTTTTTGGGATTCTCTGACTCAACACCGATTTTTGGAAATATGAATGATATCTGTGTGTTTTTGTGTAATACTCCTAATTGAAACGCTATAACCCGAGTAAATTTTGACTGAGAAAATCAAATTTTAAATACATATATTATAACAAAACTGTAGTTTTTTAATCAAATTTCGGGTTGCTTCCGGATAATACACCAATAAGTTTGGTTATAATTAATTTCCAATGATGTTATTTAAGTTCCCACAATAACGCGTTAGCGTAACTAGAAGAATGATATTATTTCTGTGATAGTAGGCATATGTTTTTTAAAAAGAACAAATACTGGAGTAACGAAAATATTTACTTTTCTTTTCTGTGAGTATAGTAAAAAGTCAAATGAACGGTATTTATGATTTTTAACAATAAATAATTCTTTTGCTTTTAATATTTAACATTAAACTGCAATGCGCCAATGTTCTCATATGGGAACATACAATTTTAAATTCAATCAACCAGAAACACTAAAACTGCATTGTGAAAATTTTTAGTTAGCCCTTTAACTGTCAAGTTATTTTGATGATTTGAGTACACAAATTGTCAAATTTATTTATTGCAAAACTCAAATGTTTACTACAAAATAAATTATACTTATTAGTTAAAAATTTATATTTTGAAGTACATGATATATATTCGGGTATAACAATACGTTGCATTAATAAAAAATTACCCCGAGTAATACTCGGGGGTGACATTTTCGAACACCAGTGCTATGCCCAAGATTATCTCGGGCATGACAGCTAAAAGGTTAAAAAGATATGCCAGATTTTTATGAAATAACAAACATCTATATATTAATTCTGTAGACTACAGAAATTCATATAATGTAGAATTTTGAAGCACTTTATCTAGAATATACTAGAATATACAAAAACTAGCATATAGCCCGTCATATGACGGTATCAATAAAATTTTTAATTTTCCAGAATTGTAAAGTACCCTATGACGAATTTTGGCTTATAATTATCTGGTACAAGCTCAATAATTTGTTTACTTTCCTACTCTTCTAAAGTCTCCTGATACTGTGAATGCAGTTTAGAATCAAGTTGAATTCAATTAGAAAGATAATTCAAAGTCTTCTTAGATACAACGAAATTATCGTTAAGTTCTTTCTAATTTTTTTGCCACAGTAATTATTGGAAATAAAGGAATGAAACTATCATTTCCACTACACCCTGGAGGGAGATATAATTTGTTGTTAAAACCGGTGGTAAAATTTTCATTGCAACAAAAGAAATCAATGATTAAATTTAAAATTATCACGTATGTACCTAATTTCTTATTTAAGGCAAATATAAAAGATAATTATTTACGTAATGTTTAAGTTCAGTGATAAAACGTATGAAAATAATGCAGATGATAATAAAATAATTTAAAATAAGAAATGATTAATTGAGATGGTTAGAGGAATGACGTCATAATGCTAGAAAAAAAAAGTTATTTTTACTTATTTATTATGTGATAAATTTAATTGCCTGTTCTGATCTGGAGAAAATAGGGCTTGAAATAATAGCATTAAATGCTCGAAAAGGGGGGAATGGGGGAATTTCGAACGTTTTAAAGACAACAATTTTTTCGCTGTAGTATAAAGCATATTTATAACAATATTTTTAGAATCAGTTCAATAGTTGACTAGAAAATAAGCTTTACGCGCTTTGAATTTTGCTAACCCTAAATCATCAAGAATCCAATACGGAAGCCTCTATCTATTACAGGTCTTACCGATTCAGAAATCGGAGGACAGATAGACAGATAACTTAGGCTATTATTATATAGGGGATATTTTAGCATACTGAAACGGCTGTGCTATTATACGTTTTAGTTGAGTGTTTTAAAATTTTTAATTAAAAGAAATCTAGAACCGAATTCTCTCTATTGATTGTTATATAGACATCTATGTATACAACATCCTTTATAGATGTTGTGTATGTTTTCTTGTGTATTCCGAAACAGCCGTACCGATATTCTTGAAACTTTACATGGTTATTTAAATAAACCTTGAGGTTTTATGCAAGTTAAATATTTCGAAGATCAACTATATTTTTACCTCTATTAAGGTTGTTAACTATATGTTTATTTTATATATTTTTCTAATAATTAAATGCTAAAATAATTAAAACCTTTTAAATTAATTTAAATCATGAAAGTGTTTAAAATTTTCTTTAAGGTAATAGAAAGCTTATTGCTTTTTGTCTACATTTACTTGATACATCATTTAATTAAATTGTTTTAACTTTATATATATTTACCTTTTTAATTTAAATTTCGACCTCATTTAAATGAAAATCGATTCTGTTATTGAGGTAAAAGGGCTGATTGTTTGCAAAATTTAAAATATCCTACATTTTAATCACGTGACGTGCTTAGAACCGGTATCAGTAAAGTCACGTCATTCGTGTATCACGTTACACGTATTTTAACAATTATTTCTGTTGTTTTGTGGAATTAACAGTGAAAAGGCTGCTCATTTGAAAAAGACTTCTTAGTTTTCTGACAAACATTTTAACGAACATGTCCAAAATGTGAGAGAGGCTGAAAATAAAACACTATAACTGTGAAAACACGACATGTAAATACGTTACGTAAAAACCCGGTAAATGTTTTTAATAATCCTATAGTGGGAAAAAATCATTATTAAGCATGTGTCAAGATTAATTTTTAACGGTTAAAAAATTTAAATTCATAGTACATTTTATCACTTTTGGTGGTTCCTTGAATACGTCGAAAAGCTAAAGTGAATAATTAATACAAGATTTTTTTTCATTTTGTGTCAGTGCAATTCTGTTAATCATTTGCATTAAAACTAAATATGATATGATCCTAGAAATTATTCTGCTGAAAAATGTCTATCAAATGATCCAATGAGAATGACATAAATAGCAAACATTATGCCATATTATATTTGCTGATGAAAATACTTTCTTCTTTGATTTGTCATTAATCATTAAAAATACCCTTACTGTACTGCATGTACTGAATAATTAACACAAGATATTTTTCATTTTATGTCAGTGTACTTCTGTTAGTCAACTGCATTAAAATTAAATATGATATGATCCTAGAAATTATTCTGCTGAAAAATGTCTATCAAATGATCCAATGAGAATGACATATATAGCAAACATTGTGCCATATTATATTTGCTGATGAAAATACTTTCTTCTTTGATTTGTCATTAATCATTAAAAATACCCTTACTGTACTGCATGAACTGAATAATTAACACAAGATATTTTTCATTTTAT
>CM063506.1:22425050-22427550 GCA_032207245.1 Pardosa pseudoannulata
AAAATTCTTAATACAATATATATTAAAACAATACCAGTCACCTCCAGATAGCAGTACATTAGCTCTATTCACCTTGTAATTATTATATACTACTCAATGTGGATTACAGTTCTACTCCTTGTTGAATTAATATTGCATAAAAGTGTCATGTTTTAAAAAGGTAATTTTTAGCAAATGTGTGACTATCCACTTTATTATTGTAGAGTTGAGAATCGTATTTTAAGTCAAAGACAATGACTTTAATTGAAATGAAGAAAAAATTGTATAATGTAACAAGCATATAACGGAATCATACATTTCTGGCATCAGGCTTTTATTCCATGACTATAGAAATGCATTTCTGCCATTTTAAGTACACCTATAAGTACAAATAAACCGATTACGTCAGAAAAGATTTAATTTCAGAATGATTATTTTCGCGAAACTCATATTTCTAAAACAAACGATTATGAAAATGAAAGACGATAGTGAGATACCTGTTGTAATGTACTTACAACATAAACACCAGTGTTCGTTCTCAAAGGGGAAACAAAGTAGAATGGAATTGATGCTATGGAATTAAATGAAAATACATAATATTTAAACTAAAACATTTATTATATACAATATTTACAAATTAATACATCACTTGATTAGAATTTAACATGACCTGCAATTATTTGGTTTTGCTATTCATCAATACTCTGGAAATAGTATTCTTTATCAAAAGGTTATGAGACCCAGGTAATAATTATGAATATTATTAAGTTTACGTCCAGTAATCACAGGGGAGCAGACTGGGGCTGTTACAGGCTAGACGGCAGTACTGGGCTAGCTACCTATATTTTGCTGTGCATCTATGCTGGCCTGCCTATCATGCGCATGCGGGCTCGGGAATAGATTCCTGCCCCGGGCTCTGGCTTGCTCACGGAATTTGGATGTCCAGCAACTCTTGAATCCCGACATCGATTTCTTTTCCCACTTTCTTTCCATACCTTTACACCTCGGTTCAAAGCCCATTTTTTCCTCTGTCCCAATCACTTTTTAGTGAAATTTTCCTACATCTCCACCCCTTTCGGGTGTGCAGGTGGGCTCATCAAAATAGACCCTTTTGGGTAAAGTTGACATTATTGCTTGGGCCCCTGCCCCCATTTCTCACGGCTACATCCCATCCTGGGCTTTACGGTTACACTTGTGCCACTCCGTGAGCTATAACCCCTCGGCAGGGGTCCCCGCTAGAACTCGAAGTCAACAGATGTACCTAAATTCTTCTTGGAAATTTAGTCCACAGCTGTCTATGCACGGTGTGACCAGTATGGGAAAGTACATAGGTACAGGACCGAAACTATAATTATGTAAGTTGTTGTAAACGTAAATATTTATTCAGTAAGTTATATATTTCTTTAATTTCAATTTCTAGCAATTAGTTCACGTATAGAATAATACCAGAAACATCCAATATACAATTAAAGAAAAATGCTATGGAATGAATGTAAAGCGACATAAAATGCAAGGATATAAGTATTATAATATCGTGATTGATTTAAAGATAAGTAAACATCTGGTGTTTGAGTACAGCACAGGTTTTTGAAACCTGAAAAAAACATTTTCTTTCTTCCCCAGCAACTACTAGAAAACATTTATTTCTGATTCAGTATCAAGATAAATTTTTTAAATCAATACCAGTCACCGCGACATGACAGTATATCAGCTCTATTCACCTTTAAATTAATCTTTTACTCACTGTGGATTACAGTTCTACTCTTTGTTGAATTAATATTGCACAAAATTTTCGTGTTTTGGAAAGGTAATTTTTAGCAATTGCCTGACTAACCACTTTATTATTGTAGAGTTGAGAATCGTATTTCACTTCCAAAACAATGACTTTAAATGAAATGCAACAAAGTTTATATAATTTTCCAAGCATACAACAAAATCATGTATTGATGGCTTTCATTCCATGACTATAGAAATGCATTTCTGTCGTTTTATGTACACCTATAAGTACAAATTAACCGATTACTTCAGAAAAGATTTAATTTCAGAATGATTATTTTCGTGAAAGTCATTTTTTGGAAACAAACTATTATGAATACGAAATACGATAGTGGAGGACCAAAACTATAATTTTGTAATTTGTTGTAAACGTAAATATTTATTCAGTAAGTTATATATTTCTTTAATTTCAATTTATAGCAATTAGTTCACGAATGGAATAATACCAGATACATCCAATACACAATTAAAGAAAAATGCTATAGAATGGATGTAAAGCGACATAAAATTCAAGAATAAAAGTATTATATTATCATGATTGATTTAAAGATAAGTAAACATCTGGTGTTTCAGTACAGCACAGGTTTTTGAAACCAGAAAAAAAAACATTTTTTTCTTCTCCAGTAATTACTAGAAAACATTTATTTCTGATCCAATATCAAGATAATTTTTTTCCCCAAATTCAAAGCTGCCTTTTCTTGTGAGATGTCATTTCTCACAAATCAATCATTTCTTAGTAAAAAAT
>CM063506.1:22432550-22440050 GCA_032207245.1 Pardosa pseudoannulata
AAATATGTAATTATAATGAGCTGATTTCTTTTTCTTTCTACTGAAATTAGATCAGCGAAAAAATGTCATATTTGTAGTAATTTTTCTTCTAATCTACCTGCAAGAAAAACTACGAAATACGCTTTTAATTGGACTCAAACTTGAAAATGAAGCGCGATTACGGCCACAGATAAAACGCAAGAAGAAAAAAAAACCCTTAAAATCCATCGCGTCGCTTAATCTGTGCAAAAGAAGTTTTTCAGCGGAAACAGAATGATTTTGATGTAAACACGAAGTAATATGATGCGGGATGTTTCCCGTCGTTAATGACGAAGACCGGGATTAAAAAACACAGCCATTGACATTAGATGCAAGATTAAAAAATATCGAGCAGGGTAATTATTGCTTAATTAAGAGCAAAAAAGGAGCCGCTCGATATGGTGGAGAAAAAAAAAGATGTTCGAAAATCGAAACTGTCGTTTCGAATTTCGAGATAGTGGGAATTTTTCATACGGCAAAGTTAAATAGCATTTTTTTTAATCTTCGAAATAAGCGTTGTCTTTTTTTGAAAATCTGGAATTAAATTAAATTTACAGTTTCACATAATGGGTAATTTTAATGCAGGTAGTTTTAAACCGATTGACATAAGAATTTGGAATTATTCTTATTAAATGCATTTAATATATGTGAAGTTTTTAAGGTATCCGTCTACGTTCGGAGAACTTTTTAAACGTAGAAACTAGTTCATGTTTTTACATTTTTAGATTTATTTTTTATATTATCATAGAGAATTGCACTTATAAAATTTATTCCTAGAGAAGTTTTTATAAAATTTCTAATAAAGAAATTTTAGTAGAAAAATCTAGTTTTTTCAAAAGGTCTAATTTTTTAATAAACTAAATTTTTTAAATATTCTTTGACGCAACACATTTCTTACACACTGGACTAGTGAATCACCTAAAATCTTTGCTTTATTTACATTTGGTAAAACATTTTGGTTGTTCAAAGTCATACACATTGAATTTTTAACGAATTTTCATGACCTTTATATCTAACAATGAGTGTAACATCATTAAAAATTATCCAAATTTAAAGCTTTTAGGTCAGTCACTAGTAAATACTATCAAAAGCATTCATAATAATTTTCAACAAAATATTGTAAGAACTTTTTGAGAAATCACATTTCAAGTTTCAACATTTTATTAAAAATACCGCTCTGAGAAAAACGCATTTGAAGTATATGAAACCAACTTTAACTATTAAAAAATTAAAATGCATGTTTAAAACTCCCCTCACTTTCTTGCTTCAAAACTTTCTAATTGACAAGTTGCTAATTATTAAAAATACTAGAAAAATGTTTAAACTGATCTTCATGAAAATTTAAAAAGTTTTGTCCAAAAATATGCTCTTTAAAAGCCTTTAAATTCACAACTTCCGGTTCGGAAGTCGCTACTTCCGTTTTGTTTTGACAGCTGTCACTGATGTTTAAACAGATGTAACTTTTCTTTAAAATGCCGTAGAGACAAAACAAAAACAGATTTAGAAGCCTAAAAGTTGAAATTTTACAACTGAGTAATAAAAAAAAATTATGATTTTTGGCAAAAAATGACGTTTTCAACGTAGACGGATACCTTAAAATTAATATAATTAAATATAAATTATTCGAAATTAAATTTATTTTTATGTTTCATTTAAATATAGATGTGTTATTGATAGATAAATAGATAAATTATTTTTAATATTGTTTTAGTTGTTGTATTGTCAAGCCAAGTATTTTGAGAAATAAAAATATTTTAAAGTTAAAACAAGGGTGTAAAATTTTAATTAAAATAGTTATAATACATTTAAAGAATCATTGCAATTTGACTACTATATTTTAATTTGTATAGACCTTTAACGAACGGTAGTTTTTTTTTACGTGTTCACCTGTTAAAAGATTCTTTTCTACTTTTTAAACACATGTGAATGGTTTTTTTTATTTTCTATGTTTATGACATTTCCAACTTACATCAGATAAAAGTACTATACTTAATTCATTTTTCCATTTGTAATATGCATGTTTAAACTTGCGTTACCCAGAAAATTCAAAAATTCGATTAATCTTCCATGTGAACCCAAATACCTATATTTATCAAAATAACATATAAAACTGTTTAGCTATTTTTATTATATCCTTTTATAGATAATTATTCATTGTTCTTCCAATCTTCATAAAAATTTAAAAGAAAGTATTATTTTCACACAGTACAAGTATCTTCCTTGTGACCCTAAATACCTATATTTATCCAAATAACACATGAAACTGATTAGCTATTTTTATTATACCCTTTTATAGATAATTATTCATTGTTCTCCCAACCTTAATAAGAATTTAAAAGAAAGTATTATTTTCACACAGTACAAGTATCTTCCTTGTGACAATAAATACCTATATTTATCCAAATAACACTTAAAAACTGTTTAGCTATTTTTATTATACCCTTTTATAGATAATTATTCATTGTTCTCCCAACCTTAATAAAAATTTAAAAGAAAGTATTATTTTCACACAGTACAAGTTTGCTATCTTTCTTGTGACCCTAAATACCTATATTTATCCAAATAACACATAAAACTGATTAGCTATTTTTATTATACACTTTCATAGATAATTATTCATTGTTCTAACAACCTTAATAAAAATTTAAAAGAAAGTATTAATTTCACACAGTACAAAGGGAGGGTTTTGCATTTAAACCAACCCTCTAACCATTCTTCCTCAAAAAGAATTCGCATTTTTTTCATTTATTTTAGATTTATATTAGGCTCATAGATAACATTTATAAACTAGTTTCATTAAATCCTAAGAAATTTATATTAGTGTCCTTTAAAGGAATAATAAATGAAAACTATGTAAAATCAATTTCTTGCTAAACTCATTAAATCTGAATTCTTTACTGAGTCTTTTGTGAAGGGAATATATATTTAGAATCAAGGGAAATTATTAAGTATGTACGAGGCGCATCAAGAAAGTAAGTTTCCCGATGTTTTCTTCTTTAAAGTAAACGGAATTAGCCGTATCAATTGCATGTGTGTAACAGATCTATGACTTATTAATCATATGCCAGCTGGACAAGTCTCGATTCGTGCCAGTAGCGGGGTAGCAGTGGTCAGAAATGGAACCTGTAATTCCTTCTCCCGCCGCCTGCAAGGTTCGGTCGGTGATCTTAAATGCACAAAGCATTGCGCCAATTATACTTCATAAACAACTCTGTCAGGTCTATGAGCCAAAACTGACACTCGAACACAAAATTCAACGCTTAAGAGCAGTACTGATATTTCTGCTACAGTATCAAGATGACGACGAAGAGTTTCTCGACAGGATCGTCACGTGCAATGAGACTTGGATTCCGCTCTTTACACCGAAAACTAAGCAGCAGTCAATGCATTGGCATCATAGTGGATCTTCGGTCAGGACCAAATTCAAACAGACGCTGTCGGTAAGGAAAGGGATGTGCACGGTGTTTTGGAACAGGAAGTCTGGTTCCATTCACAGGCGGCAGAGTTCTACGACAGAGGGATACAACAGTTGATCCCACAATACGACAAGTGTCTCAATTCTGGTGGTGGCTGTGTTGAAAAATAGCTGAAACATTCATGTACTTGTTGCCAAGAAATATGTCCCTGAAAGTGGGAGTTCTTTTTTCTTTTAAATAGGGAAACTTTTTATTTTTATTTTTATTGATCTTTACTAGTTGTATCTCCCTGAGACCGAAAACACAATTTTCGGAATTATACCTGAGTATGTTTTTATTGTCTGTTTGTGAGCACAATAAGACTTAGACAAACCAAATTTTCAATACATACATTATAAAGAAAAATGTAGTTTTCTATCAAGTTTTGAGATACTTCCGATAACGAGAAGTAGCATTTTACTTAGTACTTCCGATTACTCAATGCTTACTTCCCAGTGTAGGGACAGGCGAGTAATCATGATCGGCCAGAGAGCGTCCTCTATGAAGGAGGTGAGTAGATTTGAGGAGAACGTCGGAGGTGATTGTAGACTCCGGACGTGTAAGTGAGGCTCTTAGGATAGATACTTGAGTTGATATAATTGGTTACTGTAAATATTGTAATATTTGTATAGATAATTGTCCGGTAGTAGTTTATGTTCTGTCTTAAAATAAACCTTAATGTTGAAAAAATAAATCTACTGTTTGGATGTGAATTTATACAACTGCTCGGTGATCTTCACACCCAGTACTACCTGGTTTCCGGTATAAAGCTCGTAAAATAACGTGTTAGCATACCTAAAAGATAGGTGAAATTTATGTGTATAATGCTATATTATTATGTCATATTGTAAAAGAAAAAATAAAATCAGAACAAATAAAAATAGTTATTTTTCTATAAGTGTACGAAAAAGTCCAGAGAATGCTTCCCTTGATTTATTTAATTCATGTTTGTACATCTGTAAGATATAATTTAACGTTTCCTAGTCGTTATTTCTAAAACTAGCACATAGCCTGTCACATGACGGGATCTGTATAATTTTTAATTTTCCAAAATTGTAAAGTACCCTATATTGCTGATAAAAAAATGATTTGTTTTTTGGCTAAGAATTATCTGATATATTGTCAATAATTTGTTTATCTTCATACTTCTCTAAAGTCTCCCAATACTGTGAATGTAGTTTAGAATCATGTTGAATTCATTTAGAGAGATAATTCAAAGTTTTCTTTGCTACGTCGAAAATATCGTTAAGTTATTCCCATTTTTTTGTAACAGTAATTAAGGGAAGTAAAGGAATGAAGCTACCATTTCCACTACATCCTGGAGATAGATAGAATTTGCAGTTAATACCGGCGTTAAAATTTTCATTGCAACAAAAAATAATCGATGATTAAATTTAAAATTATCATTTATGTACCTAATCTATTATTTAAGCCAAATATAAAAGAAAATTATTTACGTAACATCTAATTTTAAAGATAAAACGTATGAAAATAATGCAGACGATATACAAATAATTTAAAATAAGAAATGATTAAATGAGATGGTTAAAGGAATGACGTCATAATGATAGAAAAAAAATATTATTTTTACCTATTTATTATGCAACATACTGATAAACTTAATCACCTGCTCTTCACCAGGAAAAAAGGGGCTTGAAATAATGGTATTAAATGCTAGAAAAGGGATCTATTTCAAATGTTTCTAACCCTAACTGACCAAGAATCCAATATGAATGCCTCTATCCATGCCTGGTCCAATCGCTTCATAAATTCGAGGACAGACGGACAGATAATTTAAGCTATTATCATAGTGTAGATAATATCAAATTTTATTAAATTTCAAATAACTTATTCTTTATTTCAAATGATATTGTTTTTCTCAATTAAAAAATTGGAGCTGCATCAAGCCATACTATATACTCAAATAATTAAGTTTAAAATTTAATGTTCCAGCTTTAAAAAAACATATACAGATTATCATCTACAGACTATTCTAAAGAAACGAAAATAAGTTTTTGAAAACTGTGCAATCTAAACTAAGAAAAAGTATGTTTAATTTAGTTAAGATAAGCAACGATTTAAAAAAAAGAGAAAGTCTTCCAAATAAACAACTGAAAAATGTCATTCTTAGTTTAGATAACTTACTTTATTTTTTTCTCTTTCCTCTAGTGTATACGTAATTTTTTTTTTGGAAAAATGCCACGGTATTTTACATTGGTTGGAAATCGCCCTCGCCAATCTAGTATGTACGTCCCTTTTTCAAAAATTGAAGATTTCTAAATACCTGCATTCTAAAACTTTTGAATTTCTATGTTTAGGCAGTTTAAAAATCCGTTAAAATTCTGTGAAATGTTTGATGAATTATGTTTAAAAAATATTTCAATGTAAAACTACATAAAATTTGTTTTTCTGAGAAAATTACGTAAAGAAATATTTTCTGATTAAAATTAATTGGTTTTGATTTCTTAAATGGACAAATTAATTTCGAACTAAAATATAAAATGATCTCGTTCCTAATATATATATGGTTTATATATATATATATATATATATATATATATATATATATATATATATATATAGTGTGTGTGTGTGTTATATATATATATATATATATATATATATATATATATATATATATACACACATATATATATATATATATATATATATATGTATGTATATATATATATATATATGTATGTATATATATATATGTATATATATATACACACACATATATATATATATACATATATATCTTTACATATAAATATAAAATTATACTAACCGTGTGTTTATAATAGAACTCCTCCAAAACGGTTGGACTGATTTTGATGAAATTTTGTGCATGTAATTAAGTGGATTCGATAAAGGTTTAGATTCACAGTTGTATCCCATAGAAAAAAATAATCCAGAATGTCCAAAATGGAGAACCTAAGAGATTTGCAGTCGTTACTTCATTAAAACAAAGTCCAACGTTGTGGAACTCAACTTTATTGACACTAAAAAATGAACGTCTTTACTATACAAGACCTCAGTATCGAATGCTAACAACTGCACACTTCTTTCATAAGTTTTCTTCAACAGTGAAGGATTACGTGAATTTTTCCCCAAGAGAACAAGAGATTACTCAGTTATTGGCAGTCAGAAATGAGCTTTGATCATTTCAGTTAGCTGGACTACCATATGTACAACAGTTTAGACATTGGATGAGTAAAATTATTTTCTTGAGGCCGCTGTAAATGTGGCCAGTGGACAGAAAATTAGCATTTATTATAGCTT
Organism: Pardosa pseudoannulata; assembly: GCA_032207245.1. Taxonomy (NCBI): domain Eukaryota; kingdom Metazoa; phylum Arthropoda; class Arachnida; order Araneae; family Lycosidae; genus Pardosa; species Pardosa pseudoannulata. The sequence continues at coordinate 22,439,309 of CM063506.1, forward strand.
TAGTTTGGGGAGATGGTAAATTCAATCTAAGCAGGCGAACTTTCTTTGAATTCTGACATTTTATGGCTTGGAAATTAGGCAATAAAGAATGGGAATGAAAAAAGGATAAATTTATACAAATATTTTAGGTGTAATAATTTTGATATATTACATACACACACACACACACACACACACACACACACATATATATATATATATATATATATATATATATATATATATATATATATTTCCATCTCAGCTGATCGGACATCTGGTTGATGACATGGTGAGAAATCGCTTTAAAGAACTATAGCCGGATAGGTGTAAGCCCAGTTCCAAAGGGAGTTTGCAGTAATCGGGAGCAATCTCGACGATCATTAATCCATGTCTCTGTACAAACCTTCGGAGAACAAGGTAAGAAAGTATTGCTATTTCCCTTACAATGTAGAGGATTTCTGTCGTGTGAGACTCTTTCTTCGGGTTGCTATTGAAACTAACACTGAAAACACTTTACCAGCGTCCTAATGAATTTCTCAGACAGAATGATTGAAATGGTCCTCAATGTTAATAATCCTCTATTCAGCATCCTGTTCTGCGCGAAACAACGTCCTTTCACAAGGTAAAGAGGAACTCTGTTCAAGTGCTTACAAAAGCACGTTCGCTATTTCTACCATAGGTGAGAGTGGGGCACCTTGGGACACCTTTATTTTCAGGCTTTAATTTGCAACCAGGAATTAGTTCTCATGTGTACTAATAG
>CM063506.1:22445050-22447550 GCA_032207245.1 Pardosa pseudoannulata
AATATATTTTTTGTTTACAAATATCTTATGGTTGTTATTTATATATTTCTATTTATATATTTGTTTATATATTTCAATATAAAATAAGAAAAGTTGGTTAAAAAATAATAATTTTCGATCTATTGAGATTTAACTGAATGACTAAATTTACGCACAAAACGTCTGCTCCTGGTACAATTCCGCCACGAAATGTACCCAAGCATAATATGTTAAAATAAGCCTGAAACTAAAAGATAAAACGCTAACTTTTAAGAAAGAAAAAAATAAAAGATTAATTATATGGATTCCAAAAACGATTTTATAAATCTCGAAGGCTATTCTGGAAAATTTTAGTTTCTCTAAATTTATCCACTAAAAATTATATTTTTTGTTTACGAAATCTTATGGTTGATATTTATATATTTCTATTTATATTTTTATTTATATATTTCATTATAAAATACGAAAAGTAATAACTAAACTTGAGCGGAAAACTCCAGCTCCTGGTACAATTCCGCCGCGAAATGTACCCTGGCATAATATGTTAAAATAAGCCTGAAACTAAAAGATAAAACGCTAACTATTAAGAAAGAAAAAAAATAAAAGATTAATTATATGGATTCCAAAAACGATTTTATAAATCTCGAAGGCCATTCTGGAAAATTTTAATTTCTCACCCAGTCTTTCTCTTTCCCAAAATGCAATTTTATCGCCCGCCAACATTTGTTTTACAACGTTCCACACATGAAGAAACGGGAGGAGATGTTATTGATCACATGCGACTCTCATATACTTCGAATTGTTGTATGGAAGGTGGGAGGAACTAAGATTAAAGAATGAAAGCGCTGAAAATGAAATCAATGACCCAGAGCGACGTAATAGGAGCAAGCCGAGAGAGAGTAAGGAGTCCTTCTTGAATCACATCCAAGAGAACCGACATCGTTGTCCCACTCGCTGCCGAAATTCATCGTAACACGTGTCTCAGCTGATTAACTGAGCTTTACCGACGCTGAGACGCCGTGTTGCCGGAGAGACAAATTATGAGGACAAAAGATAGGGAACCCCCGCGCGACACACTTCTAAGTGATCCTCGTTGAGCCGTGGAATTTATAGCGACATACTTGGCTAGGTAAATTGACCCTCTATCTCCATTTTAATAAAATTACGGTTACTCTCTAGAAATGAAGGTTTATTCTTGCTTGAAAAAATAACCCTTGCTTCTAAAAAATAATGACCTTGAATCTTCCGTGCAGGTTTATTTCTACTTGAAAAAATAATGTCTGGTTTTGACAAAAGAATGGCCTCAAATCTTCAGTGTAATTCAAGTGCAAATGATCTCGTATACAAACTAGAATTCAGAAAAATCGGATGAGGAATTATTTATTATGTATCAAGCATATTCAGATTGTCTCTCCGGTGTCTAACCTCAAGAAAAATCAAGTTAATCAGCTGAGACACATTAATGATGGATTTCGGGAACAACACGATGTCTGAACTCTTGGAAGAGATTTGACCTTTGACAGTTTCATTTTATTTCAGAATTCGGTCAAAAAATGTCACATTTCTTTATTGCATTTTTTTTGTCCATTTTACATTTTTAAGTAAAGATATGTTATTAAAATTAACATTTCTAATATTTTCAAGCAATTATTACAGCTTTTTATTTCTTTCTACGAAAGCATCATAGAACTGAAGTTTATCTTTAGTCTCATCGATATCCAAGTTAATTTTTGGAATTCCAGTGAAAGCAAATCTAGGAGGAGGATCCGAAAGATTATCACAATTAATTTTAAAAAATTGTCTTACTTGACTCATTCCATCTGTACTACTATCAGAGTCATTCTTACCCAGGTCATCTAGTAAACTTCCGCTACTGTCATTTACAGATAATTCAGTTTCTGATTCCGATTCACAGTTCTAATCACAAGAAATCAGCTCCATAAGATCTGAATGATCCATTATTTAAAAGTAAAAATATATTATTCAACTCTTACATCAATAAAATTATCAGGCGGTTAATAAAATATAAGGAGAAAGCTATACACTTAAAAATAACAATTCGTCTTCTGATGCAAAACATGCGAAAAAAACCGCGCTTTTGAACCAATCAGAGTAAAAAATACTGCAAACTATCATGTACTGGACAACTATCGTCATCTATTTGAATAATTTGTTAACAAAATTGGAAAAAATACTGGCGAAACAGTGAAACCTAAATAGAAATGAGATTGCCCGTACGCCGTACGGGCAAAACAGGGAAGGGGTTAAGCAGGATACCCTCTTATTTTTTTCTCTCCTTTGGAACTTATTATGGTGCTTGAAGTCATTGCTTTTATCTTCAACGACTTTGTTTTCAATCTCATTCTACATCAATCTTTTAACGTTACGAAATTTCATGGTTATCTCATTGACTACTTTTCGATATGTGAGAGTTACTGAGACCTGAACTTATTGCTTAAAATCCCATTTGAAAGGTTATGACCATCCATTCTTACAATGTTAACATACATGATACAGGGTA
>CM063506.1:22455050-22467550 GCA_032207245.1 Pardosa pseudoannulata
AATAAAAGCGCTGTTTCTTTTCACTTTGATGATACTTGATAAATATTTCATCCTTTCTTCTTCTGTTCTGTATGCCGAACGATGGCCGAATGGTTATGCTGGCCTTCGGAAAAGTTCGTGGGTTCGAATCCCACTATGGCATATGTTCGTATTCGGAATCGGCTTTAAACAGTAGGTTATCATTAGCCCTCGTGTTGCAAAAAGTAGAATAGCGCTCCAAACCAATCCAAAATTCTTCTTCTGTAGTATCGCGTGTGATTTGCATGACTTATTATCACATTGCTTTTCTGTGCCCTATATGCTGGCTTCTGGCGTGTTAGTTACTATTACACAGACCTACAAAAAATGTTTTTGTTTCGGTGCCTAAGATTTTAAAACTGGATTTAGCTATGTTTGGAGGCTTATTCTAAATATGAAATCAGTTTTTCTCTATCAGCTCTACTTTCCTTAAATAAAACGTTTTTCATTGTGCAGTACTACAGGAAATGTGAACCACATAGCTCCGGGAAAGTCCACCAAATAGGCTAAACATCCGTATTGTAAGTGACTTTCAACCCTTCGACTACAGTTGAAATCCTTTTTGAGTTGAGTAAACATTTTAAGTAATAAACACTTTTTGGGTTTAATTGATTTTGAGATTTTTCGTCGTGCAGGGTAGATAGAAATTAGCCTCGTGTACTATTTGAGTTTAGAAAAGAGATGTTATAAAGTTAACCTAAAACGTACTATGTTGTAGAATTTTGTACTTAATAGAAATAAAATTTGTTCAAGTAGAAGAAGCTTTTCAAATATCCAGTGAGGAACAAGGTGAAATATTTCACCAGGATATTAAAATTATGGAGGTCCGCTATCAAGGAAGATAAGCACATGATGGCAGATTATTGCTGGAGTTTAAAAAGGGACTGTACCAAAACGCATTCAAGATTGTCACGAAAAAGAAGCTTCCGAAGTGTTCAGTGACTAAACTTCGTCCCTTAATAAAATACAATTGGGGAAGGCATACGAGCTTATTTACACTAGTTTCAAGGTAAATTATTAAATATTTAATTGTATTAATAAATTTTTTATCCTATATATTATTGTTATAAGATAAAACTTAAATTTTTATCATTATAATAAATATTTGAGACAGAGTATAGTTGATTTCCTCGATTCCTTTTTCTCTCTATCTTTAAACGCAATAATATTTATGTAATATTGTCACGAAGATTCGATTGAACGCACCGTTTAACGTAACAGACGAATTTATTGAAGTTAAGTAGCAACTCGCAACTTTACAAGATCGAGAAGTTGCCTACAACTAGTGGGTATCAGCTTTTATATCCGAACAGAATATTCGAGAAATAACTAATTTACATATTAAAGAAAGGTCTAGAATGTTCAAGAACATAAGGAAACAATAAATAACATTTTTAAATTAAAAATCCGTACTTTGGATAAACCGCCATGGCAAGCATCGAACCCACAATCTTCGCGTCTGGATCGCGTGCTTTGATTCATTCGGCCACTGAGCTCGTTGTCTAAGCGTCTTTATGCGGCATTATATTAATAATATAAAAATATATTAATAATTAATATATATGTATAAGATATTAATTATATTATAATAAATTAATAGTATACTTCCATGTTTCGTTTATTTGATTTATGGATACAATTTATAATAGCATAACGTATGTTTTACCGAAATGGTAAATCTCAGAAATACGAGCTGCTAGGCAAAATCTAACGCTGTATTTGAATTCAGGACATCAAATTCATATAAAATGTATAAGATATTAATAATACCATAATATATTAATAGTATACTTCCATGTTTAGTTTATTTTATTTGATTTATGGATTTAACATAGAATAGTATAACGTATGTTTTACCGAAATGGTAAATCTCAGAAATACGAGCTGCTAGGCAAAATGTAATGCTGTATTTGAATTGAGGATATCAAATTCATATAAAATCAGCTCTAAATACCGAAACACCAAAACCACTGTTGACTTGTGTTATTAATTCTATGTAAGATATATTATAATTTTCAGAAACAGATGGCGCTGTTGATGGATCTGATTTAATGTTAAAATTTAAAAGTTGTTGTTTCCTGTTATGTGTGTTTCAAACTGTCCCATGATTGAAGTTATCTTTTCTGATTTTGAGAGCTGGACTAATGATTAAACTTCACAGATCATTTGCAGAACTTCCATAGGCCTAATCGTGTCGAACTTCCATTATGAATTCACAAAAAGAATCTATCAAGGATCAGGGAAAATTTAGAGAAGCAACATTAAAATTTCGATGCCGTTTAAACATTTCTCCAGAAACCCACGGAAGCCGAAGGATTCCAGGTGACGTTCTTTGTGAAACTCTGCTTTAACACTAGATTTATGTATGTTGATCATATACCTATTTTTACTGAAGTGAGCCAATTTGACTCATACAAGGAAATGGAAGATTTTTGCAAATAAATATTTCCAAATTAATTTAAATGAATTGTTTAACATAAAAAAATTCGTAGAAAACATTTTTTACATATAAAATCTGTTTTTGAAACACATTTTTCACAAAAATTTCTATTACATATAGCACAATGGTTTCTACATCTGTTTCTTTTGCACGATTGTTGAACTTGACAATTCTTGCGTGCGGCAGTAGCATGAATTTCTGTCACTGGAACGACGGTGTTCTCGACTTCTGCTCTATATTTACTTTATACTATACTTTATATACTTTATATTATATTTATTACTATATTTATTTTCATATACATTCTATGATTCAAACTGGCTCAACCGTGAAAATAGGTATACCACATTTGATAATGCGAAATGAAGAGGTCTGCGGAGAAGAGGAATAAAAGTTTACATATATTTTATTACTAAAATCCAACGTATGTTTTTGAAAAGTCATATTAAAGTTTCATATATATATATATATATATATATATATATATATATATATATATATATATATATATATATATATATATATATATATATATATATATATATATATATATATATATATATATATATATATATATATACATATATACATATATATATATACATATATATATATACATATATATATATATATACACATATATATATATATACACACACACACACATATATATATATATATATATATATATATATATTTATATATATATATATGTAATGAGACGGACTTCTCGGGTGGTTGCAGTCATGGCCATAAACTTATACCGTTTTAACTAAAGACCTTTATTAGGATTACGCTGAAGGATGGGTTCCCACTTCATCATAGGGACAGGACAAACTAGCATGTACAAGACCCTTAACACCTGGGTCAATATCTGTGGGAAAATATCTTTAGAAAAATCTGTCTCCGACAGCGTGCATGTCCTTTTTACTTAGAAATTTCCTAAATTGTCCGCTAGGGCCATGTAGGATTATAATTGGTCAGGCCCCTCCTCTGAGGGCGTACAGAAACCCAGTGGGTACCTTTCCCCCCTTTGTTAGGGAATTGCGTTAGTTTCCCCACTGCTGTAAAACCTCTGCGAATTTCCTTACACACACATATATATATATATATATATATATATATATATATATATATATATATATATATATAGTGATCAAATTTTAAAACAGTCAAATTGGCTCGGTCCGTAAATCTAGTTTTAAACGCATTGCCCTAAAAATCATTATCCCACCATGTAATTCAAAATATAGATGCAATGTATAGAAAAAAATCAATCATATTTAAAATAAAATGCCAAATTCTCCCTAATTTCTAACATTTAATTTTTGATGCAACACTTGATTTTTAATCTCGGATGTCGAGACACGTAAAGCATTAATCACCAAATGGCGTGACGAAAGTTTGCTCTGCCAGTTAGTTGTACGCGGAAATATACAACCTGTGTAGCGACAAATAAAAAAAACAGGATATACTGAACTTGTTACTCACGGAACCGTCTTTTAGGTATTTAAATATTTTTGCTTTCTCTTATTAAAACTTCACTTCATATACATATTACTAAAAATGTATGGATTTGAGGGGGATTTCGCAGTGTTTAGCGATGATCGATAGAGTTCGGTCTAATTTTAGATTGTTGACAAACAGGAAGTTGCTGCTGTTATGTTGTTTACACCAACTTTCTGAATGTCGGTGACACTTGTTAATTGTTGATGTCGATCGACCACCGAAAATGTTTGTCCCGACTAAATGTACTCGAAATATTAATGTAATATTGGTGAAGTTTAAATGCATTCAGGAGTTTAAAATTTCTGTAAGCTATTAAAAACTACTTTCATTTGTTTTCTCTTTTAACAGTGCAAAAAATAGTTCAATTAATTTTCCAAACATAGCTAAGGTAAACATTTTAAGATCACCACTTTAATAACATTTAAAACCAAAATTTTTAAATAAGTTTTTATGGAAATGTACTCGAAATATTAAGGTGATATTGGTGAAGTTTAAATGCATTCAGAAGTTTGAAATTTCTATAAGCTATCAAAAATTACTTTCATTTGCTTTCTCCTTTAAAAGTGCAAAGTAGTTCAGTTATTTTTTCCATACATAGCTAAGGTAAACAATAATATTTAAAGCCAAAATTTTTAAATAAGTTTTTATGGAAATGTACTCGAAATATTAAGGTGATATTGGTGAAGTTTAAATGCATTCAGGAGTTTAAAATTTCTGTAAGCTATTAAAAATTACTTTCATTTATTTTCTCCTTTAAAAGTGCAAAATAGTTCAGTTATTTTTCCAAACATGGCTAAGGTAAACAATCGCATTTAAAGCCATAGTTTTTAAATAAGTTTTTATGGAAATGTACTGGAAATATTAATGTAATATTGGTGAACTTTAAATGCATTCAGGAGTTTAAAATTTTTGTAAGCTATTAAAAATTACTTTCATTTGTTAGCTCCTTTAAAAGTGCAAAATAGTTCAGTTACTTTTTCCATACATAACTAAGGTAAACAATAAGATTTAAAGCGAAAATTTTTAAATAAGTTTTTATGGAAATGTACTCGAAATATTAATGCAGTATTGGTGAACTTTAAATGCATTCAGGAGTTTAAAATTTCTGTAAGCTATCAAAAATTACTTTCATTTGTTTTCTCCTTTAAAAGTGCAAAATAGTTCAGTTATTTTTCCAAACATGGCTAAGGTAAACAATCGCATTTAAAGCGAAAATTTTTAAATAAGTTTTTATGGAAATGTACTCGAAATATTAATGCAGTATTGGTGAACTTTAAATGCATTCAGGAGTTTAAAATTTTTGTAAGCTATTAAAAATTACTTTCATTTGTTAGCTCCTTTAAAAGTGCAAAATAGTTCAGTTACTTTTTCCATACATAGCTAAGGTAAACAATCCCATTTAAAGCCAAACATTTTAAATAAGTTTTTATGGAAATTTTTAAAAGTTATTGCAATAATTAGGTTAAAAAACATTGAGAAACGTGAAAATCAAAATTAACTTTTTGTAAAAATAATGTTTTGTTGGCCTAGTGTTTGAGAAAGAAGAAATTAATACTCATTAATAAACACATGTACAAATATGTCTTGATTAAATGAATTTATACAATTAAATAAATGCCTAAGGAATACAACTGTAATCAACTTATCATTTGTAGATATCGAAGACTGCTCTCGAGTCGGCGCCGGCCCTAAAAAACAATATGGTGATGATTTTTCTCAAAAGGTCTATCCCTCAAGCCACGGATTCCAGCAGCGTTCATCTTCTACTCTCCTCTGGTCACAACTTTGTCCTCTAAAAAAATCAGACTGCCCCGCGGAGAAAAAAACAGAGGTCCACTCCAGAACGGAGGGGGATCAGAATCCCCCAAACCAACGGACCCTTCTATTGGTTGGGAGAAGTCCGTATTTTCTTTCTAGTTCAAATCGGTCCTGTTCTCGTATGTCTTTGACGATGACTCACAAGAAGAGATAAAAAAAAGCTGAACCGAATGCAGATTATTGTTACACTTACATAGTGTTTGTTAAAAGTTTGCAATAATTAAATAAAAACCATTTCTAGACTTTTTGTCAACATTGCTAAGTAAAAGCATATATAAAAGATATAATCTTTACTTGGATAAACATAGACATATATCAATTACGCATTCATTGAAAATAAAGAATGGATATCTCCTAAAGTATAAATGAGTTATAGCCACTCGTATAGTTTGAAGAAAAAATAAAGAGAGAATTTAGAGAAAAATTAAATATTCTAACATTATTACCAATAACTCTAAATTAATGTACTCTTAAATAATTACATCAAGAAGTGAATTTTATAAGCTTTTTAGTGCAATTTCTTTACAGTTTTAAAATTAAAAACTGAAAATACAGTTAAATAGAATTAACACATTGTATGCGGGACACGTACTAGTACGTTTTCTGCCAACTGATATTTCAGCGCGGGTCACATACTAGTACAGGTTAGCGTAACAACATGGTTTGTTTGCGGGTACAAAAATAACGGTATATACAGGAAAACGAAGCCGAATGTTCTTGTCTACTACGTAAATTCTGGAAAAATCTAGACAAATAAAAAATTGTTTTTACATCAGTCGATGCGGAACCACAGAACTGGAAATAATTAAAACTATATACTACTATTTCTATTTGATTTTACATATTTACGATACTATTATCAATTTATCCACTAAAAATATATGATTTGTTTACAAAACTCTTATGGTTGTTATTTATATATTTTTATTTATATATTTGTTTACATATTTAAATATAAAATAATGCAAGTTGGTTAAAAAATGAAATAATTTTCGATCTATTGAGATTTAACTGAATAACTAAATTTACGCGCAAAACGCCCACTCCCGGTACAATTCCGCTGCGAAATGTACCCGCACACAATGTGTTAATATGTTGGAAAAGTTCTTAATGTCTTTTAGAGGAAAGAACATTGGGATAGTAATTTTCAGAGTAATATATGGGGTTAAAATAGGATAGATTTAAAGTATCCAATGCAAAACACTGCTCCAAAACTATACAATGAGTAAGCAAATTAAGATATTTAATGAAGTATTCCTTGTAAAATCGAAATACTTTTAGTTTTAATGATCTGAAAACCAAAACAATTCCAAACTTCGTGTTAAATTATCATAAAATTCTCAATGGATAAATGATTTATCTTCATTTTGTTACTCCCAAAGAGAGTTTTCTAAATTTTAAAATCAATTTTGTTATTCGCCAGTGTGAGAGTGCAGCTATGTTTGACATAAGGTTTGCGAAACTGATTTGCTCGCCACACTCACACGTTGGGGGTTGAATGCCCAAGTTTTTTTCGCGACTCCAGGAAGCGTGTGGTGTGGCCAGTGAAAATGATTGCACTTAAACTTCACCAAGTTTTGGAGAGTTGTGATTGGTCTCCAGGAGGCGATTCAAGACTGTAACACATGCTCTTTTCTTACGGTGCGCTACGTTTTAGCGTGAGACCTGCCCGCCTACTTTACTGGGGCAGGTACGTTCGTAAACTGTCGCTGGGATGCATATCTTCTAAAATAATTCCTCGGAAACCTCTTACAGACGAAATAACATTTTTATTTACACAAAATTAAGAAAAAAAAACAATTAAAGAAAATGAAATATCAAAATTGAGTCTCAGAGCCAGTCCTAGCTAAATATTTTAAAGTGATCGAGCATCGTCCTTTCTTTCCACATCAGCGCAAAGAGATGTTTTTCCGCTGGCGGCCCAATCTCGACTCCCCTAATCTCTCTTCTCTGCTGAACTCCAACAGCCCCCTTCCTTCTTCGGGGGGGGGGGGTTGTCTGGAAACTTGAGCCCTGCCGAAAAGGGCATACACTCCTCCTCCGAGAACCTGCAAAAACATCCACCAGTGCCTCCGAAAAACGTTATCAGCCCCCTTTGCCGGCCGGCTTCTTATTTCTCCTAAGAAAAGCCGCGTGGAAGGGGTCAAAATGGGGCGATTCTCCCAATGTCATTCAGAGCACACAAAGTCGTGGGTGCAAATTCCTTACAAAGACCATCCTTGGAGTCCCGGTCTTTCTGGGCAGAGCCGGGAAAGGACGCATTGTGCAAAGGACAATGGAACAACGAACGCATCAGCACAGGATAATGGAAAAGTATAGAGTTGCCTGAGTAGAAAGAAGGAAAGAAAAGAATGCAGCGTTCTCTTGGACTTTGGCAATTTTTTTTCAGGCGTAGCACGTGGAATGCTTCTTTTAATTTTTAATTTTTTTTAAATATTTTTTAGCATATTTCCTTGTTTTTTGTTCTATATTTGAATGTTGTAATATAGATCAGTGGCATTTTACTATAATTAAAGACGATATAAAGTAAACTTGGGTTATTAATTGCTTTGAAATAACAATAGCAATGTACTACACCGCAGAAGCCAGTTTTACAATCTTTACTGTATAACATACAAATTGAGAATTTCAATAATTTCTCACTCATTAAAGTATAATTTAAAATTTTTCATCTTTCAATTAAGGAGATAAAATATTTATAACATCCCGTATGAGATATTTGTTTCATTTCCTGAACATTTGATTTTCACACAATCGTCATTATGGTTATCATTTGAGAAAAATAACAAGTGTTGGACAAAATGGTTTGAACAGCTATGAATTGAGACAAAATATTGATTACTAAGCTACTGAGCCTCCTTTCCAAATAATTATAGGTAATATCTGACATAGGAAAAGCAAACTGAAGTCAGTCACAATAGTCGCATACATACGTAAACATTCTTCCTGTAATAAGGACACTAATTAAGAAAGTTTCAGTGGATTGATTCATTGGTTTGGAGTGCTACGGTCTACTTTTTGCACACGAGGGCTAATGAGACCAGGACCTACTGCTTAAAGCCGATTCCGAACGGCTACGAACATCCATGCCACTGTGGGATTCAAACCCACGAATTCTGGTACCGAAGGCAACTCCCTAACCAATCGGCCATCGTTCGGCAGTTTCAGTAGAGGTGTAAACCTATTGTGCTGTTTGCCATTCAAAATACCCCAAGATTCATGGCCATTTAAAAGTACAGTGGATCCCACTTAATGTGATCACGGTTAATGTTATCAATCGCTTATTGTTATCGAAATTACTTGGTCCCGATTTTCTCTATTCATTTATATATTTAAATGATCGCTTTATGGGATCGTTACATCGGTTAATGGGATCAGTTTTCGAACCTCATTTTAACTGGCAAAGGAATACTTACAATATATTCAGAACGAACCCATTCTTTACCTTCCCTTCGCTGTTGTTTGAATTTCGGAGAATTCTCCTCTTCAACCTAGGGAAATTGGGAATGAATAAAGGAGTGTGAATTAAACATTCCTGGAATTTTTCCGAAATAGGACACCCTGATGATGATCAATGGTTGTTAGATAAGCAGAAGGCAACACATTATTATCCGAACTGAGAAGGAGCCATCAAGTTGGAAGGACAGAAGACAGTAAAAGCAAACTGGTATACCACTAAATATCTTCCACAAATTCTACAAGAAGTGAATGTTAGGAGACTATTATGCTTCACCATGACAATGCATCTTCACATACAGCCGGATTAACAGTTGAGCATCTTAAACAAAAACAAATTAAAGTGGTAGAACATCCGCTGGATTCACTTGATCTAGCTGTGTGTGTCTTTTAGTTATTCTTTAATCTAAAAAAGAAATTACGTGGACGTCTTTTTCATTTGGAAGAAGAGATTGATGTGGCTATAAATACATTTATTCATCTATTCCGAGAAATGAATGGTATGAAGCATTTAATCTATGGAAAATTCCTCTGCAAAAGTGCATTGATGCTGGAGGAAACAACTTTGAACACACCTAAAATTTTGTAAGTATAACTTTAAAAACCTAATTGTATCTCAAATATTTTCAGAGTGACCCTCGTATGGAAAAAGTTAGCCATCAAGTTGGAAGGACAGAAGACAGTAACAGCAAACTGGTATACCACTAAATGTCTTCCACAAATTCTACAAGAAGTGAATGTTAGGAGACTATTATGCTTCACCATGACAATGCATCTTCACATACAGCCGGATTAACAATTGAGCTTCTTAAACAAAAACAAATTAAAGTGGTAGAACATCCACCGTATTCACTTGATCTAGCTGTGTGTGTCTTTTAGTTATTCTTTAATCTAAAAAAGAAATTACTTGGACGTCTTTTTCATTTGGAAGAAGAAATTAATGTGGCTATAAATACATTTATTCATCTATTCCAAGAAATGAATGGTATGAAGCATTTAATCTATGGAAAATTCGTCTTCAAAAGTACATTGATGCTGGAGGAGACTACTTTGAACACACCTAAAATTTTGTAAGTATAACTTTAAAAACCTAATTGTATCTCAAATATTTTCAGAGTGACCCTCGTATGGAAAAAGTTAGCCATCAAGTTGAAAGGACAGAAGACAGTAACAGCAAATTGGTATACCACTAAATGTCTTCCACAAATTCTACAAGAAGTAAATGTTAGGAGACTATTATATTTCACCATGACAATGCAGCTTCACATACACCCGGATTAACAGTTGAGCATCTTAAACAAAAACAAATTAAAGTGGTAGAACATCCACTGTATTCACTTGATCTAGCTGTGTGTGTCTTTTAGTTATTCTTTAATCTAAAAAAGAAATTACTTGGACGTCTTTTTCATTTGGAAGAAGAAATTAATGTGGCTATAAATACATTTATTCATCTATTCCAAGAAATGAATGGTATGATGCATTCAATCCGTATGGAAAATTCGTCTACAAAAGTGCATTGATGCTGGAGGAAACAACTTTGAACACACCTAAAATTTTGTAAGTATAACTTTAAAAACCTAATTGTATCTCAAATATTTTCAGAGTGACCCTCGTATGGAAAAAGTTAGCCATCAAGTTGGAAGGACAGAAGACAGTAACAGCAAACTGGTATACCACTAAATGTCTTCCACAAATTCTACAAGAAGTAAATGTTAGGAGACTATTATATTTCACCATGACAATGCAGCTTCACATACAGCCGGATTAACAGTTGAGCTTCTTAAACAAAAACAAATTAAATTCGTAGAACATCCGCCGGATTCACTTGATCTAGCTGTGTGTGTCTTTTAGTTATCTTTTAATCTAAAAAAGAAATTACTTGGACGTCTTTTTCATTTGGAAGAAGAAATTAATGTGGCTATAAATACATTTATTCATCTATTCCAAGAAATGAATGGTATGGAGCATTTAATCTATGGAAGATTCGTCTTCAAAAGTACATTCATGCTGGAGGAGACTACTTTGAACACACCTAAAATTTTGTAACTATAACTTTAAAAACCTAATTGAATCTCAAAAATTTCAGAATATGTCTAAAGAAATGGAACTTAATTTGACAAAAATAATTTAGATTATTTTGAGTTAAATTTTTAATGTATCTCATAATCGAAATATTCTAAAAATTATACGACTGTCGTGGTAAATTTCCTAATATTTATCAAATAAACAATCGGGCATTCTTTGAAAACGCCCCATAAATCTAAGATCAATTTCATGACAATAATCTTTCAGCAAATGGGTAATTACACCACACGTCGTCAGTGACGCGACAAAAAGGAAAAGTTAAAATCATCATTTACACCTTTTGTGCTGATGTAGAGAATTGGAAAATAATTAAGTGCTTACCGCATTTACCCCCCACGCTAATGATTATAACTTTCGGACTAAAAATATTTCCACCCATTCAGAAAATGGAGAATTCGGTTGCGAAAGAATGTTCGATATATTTCTAACTAATTTTAGAGACATAGTTGTTTGGGATTTAACATTTTAGTTACGAAAAATATTTAGATTGATTTTAACTTTCAGGTTTAAAACTTTCTCTGTCTCATCGTTAATTGCAAGTATATTTTTTTTTTCAAATTTAACTCAGTATATTTGAAAGAAAGCGTTTAGTCGTAAGTAGGTAGTTATTATCAACAGATCTGAATTAATTTCTATTTTTACAATATAAAAAGAATACTTGAAAACTGTACTTACAGAAACCTTCATTAGCAAAGAATGTTGTATAACATAGCATTTATCATGTATACACACACACACACACACACACATATATATATATATATATATATATATATATATATATATATATAAATTATTTAACTTTAATATTTAATTAAAAATCTCTTCTCTCCCATTCTAATTCCTTAAAATCTTTTTCCCAGCCTCTAAGTGTCTTATTCAAAGGATTGTACTCGACTTAAAATTCTGTCGATACATTTCCCATGCTTTTTCCAGATTTTCTGGCCTATAGATGTAAATTTTTTGTCTATTAAACACGTTTTCAAACTGTCGCCGGCAAATGGCTCCGCGTGTTTCCTCATCTTAACAGTTTAATTCGCTGACTAAGTTTCTTGAGAAAATTCTTTCTGTCGTCGCTCTTGGGTACACTTATGTCCGAGCAAACCGATATTTGTGTCTCTCTTTTGTCTGTTGTTGACTAGTAAAGATGACCCTTTTAGCAGCTCTAAAATAA
>CM063506.1:22470050-22507550 GCA_032207245.1 Pardosa pseudoannulata
CACTGGTGATAAAATTTTTATTGCTACAAAAGTAATCGGTGATTAAATTTAAAATTACCACATATGTACCTGAACTATTATTTAAGCCAAATATAAAATAAAATTATTTACGTAATATCTAAGTTCAGTGATAAAACGTATGAAAATACTGCAGACGATATTTAAATAATTTAAAATAAGAAATTATTAAAAGAGGCGGTTAAAGGAATGACGTCATATTGTTAGAAAAAAATGTTTTTTTCCTCTACTTATAATATTATGAATAGATGAATTTAATCGCCTGCTCTTAACCGAGGAAAATAGAACTTGAAATAATTGTATTAAATGCTCGAAAAGGGGGGTAAGGAGTGGATTTCGAACGTTTTTGAACTCGTTTTGAATTTTGCTAACCCTAACTGTCCAAGAATCCAATATGGATATCTTTATCCATTCCAGGTCCAACGGCTTCATAAATTCGTGGACAGACGGACAGATAACTTGGGCTAATATTATATAGGGCATTTTTGACACTTTGGCTTATAAAAAAAGCAAAGTTATTCTTGCTGTTTTTATTATAATAACTAGTCATTAAATAATAATTAACTTTTAACATTGCTGAAATCGATATTGGAAACTTTTACTAATTATTTAAAAATATTTAAAAAAAACTTACGTTGTCTTCTGAAAATCTTGAAGCTCATCAAAATTTAAGCATCTTGGTACTATCCTGTAATAAAATTATTTATTAAAGCTGATTATAACTACTTTCAATAATTTTAGAAATCTATATAATAGTAAAAATAAGGACACGAAACAAAATCAGTTATGTTATTATGACTCATGTTATTTTACGTTATTGTTATTGTTATTATTATTATTATTATTATTATTACCAATGGAAGAGCACTTTTTTTTCAAATTATTCACCACTACCAATCAGCAAATATTTGGTAACCATTTTATTAGGAAGCACCATATAAGCGACTAATAGTACTAGGACAACACATACAAAGTGGTTCTCTTAATTTAGAAGGATGAAGCTGTAAATCTTGAAGCTCATCAAAATTTGGGCATCTTGGTACTATCCTGTAATAATACTGTTTATTAAAGCTCATTATAACTACTTGCGATACTTTTAGATAATTATATAGCAAAAATAATGGCACGAAATAAAATCAGTTATGTTATTATGACTCATGTTATTTTACGTTATTGTTATTGTTATTATTATTATTATTATTATTATTACCAATGGAAGAGCACTTTTTTTTCAAATTATTCACCACTACCAATCAGCAAATATTTGGTAACCATTTTATTAGGAAGCACCATATAAGCGACTAATAGTACTAGGACAACACATACAAAGTGGTTCTCTTAATTTAGAAGGATGAAGCTGTAAATCTTGAAGCTCATCAAAATTTGGGCATCTTGGTACTATCCTGTAATAAAATTATTTATTAAAGCTCATTATAACTACTTGCGATACTTTTAGGTAACTATATAGTAAAAATAATGACACGAAACAAAATCAGTTATGTTATTATGACTCATTTTACTTTGAACTACAGTCAGTGTTATTATTATTATTATTATTGCTGATGGAAGAGCACTTTTTCTTTCAAATCATTCGCCACTACCAATTCGAAATATTTAATAACCATTTCATTAGGAAGCACCTTGTAAGAGACTAATAGTACTAGGACAACACATACAAAGTGGTCCTCTTAATTTATAAGGAGGAAGCTGTAAATCTTGAACCTCATCAAAATTTCGGCATCTTGGTACTATCCTGTAATAATACTGTTTATTAAAGCTCATTATAACTACTTGCGATACTTTTAGATAATTATATAGCAAAAATAATGGCACGAAATAAAATCAGTTATGTTATTATGACTCATTTTACTATAAACTCTTGTTAGTGTTATTATTATTATTACCGATGTAAGAGCACTTTTTCTTTCAAATCATTCGCCACTACCAATTCGAAATATTTGGTAACCATTTCATTAGGAAGCACCTTGTAAGAGACTAATAGTACTAGGACAACACATACAAAGTGGTCCTCTTAATTTATAAGGAGGAAGCTGTAAATCTTGAACCTCATCAAAATTTCGGCATCTTGGTACTATCCTGTAATAAGACTATATATTAAAGCTCATTATAACTACTTGCGATAATTTTAAATAATTATATAGCAAAAATAATGACACGAAATAAAATCAGTTATGTTATTATGACTCATTTTATTTTAAATCATTGTTAACGTTATTATTATTAGTAGTAGTACCAATTAAAGAGCACTTTTTTTCAAATCATTCGCCACTACCAATCCGCAAATATTTGGTAACCATTTTATTAGGAGGCACCATATAAGCGACTAATAGTACTAGGATAACGCAAACAAAGACAACAACACAACACAATACAAACCTAGAAGAACACAAACAAAGTGGTCCTCTTAATTTAGAAGCAGGAAACAAGTAAAAAAACTCCAGGCTTGGCCTACCACATTCAGAGTTACCATTTGGGAATTTGAAAATGCTGCGTATAACAACAGCTACAGCTGCCATTAATGAACACGGTAGATCTTTTGACCTTCTTGAATTTCACACTCGTCACCCTCTTGTTGTAAAATCGATGCATTTACCGTTTGAGCTAGAGTGATTCAATCTTCAATTATTGTGATATGTATATTATTTCAGGTTCTGCATTTAACTATTTTATTTAAATAAACCACATATGAAGATCTTAACTGAATAATAAAATGCTATCTTATCTAACACCATATATATATATATATTATATATATACATGTATATATATATATATATATATATATATATATATATATATATATATATATATATATATATATATATATATATATATATGTACATATACATATATATATATGTGTGAGCGTATGTATATATGTATATATATATTTGCATTTTTAGCGATACATGGCCCCTTGCCTGTTACGCATTCGCCCATACAACGCCGCGAAATTTGTTGATCCTTTTATGATGAACACTCTAAACAGATGTCCAACACTACTCTCTTGGACAACACAAACAAAATAAAGTGGGTCCTCGTAATTTAGAAGCAAGGATCAAGTAGAAGATCCCTAGGCTTGGTCTGCCATCTCAAAAAGTATCGTTTGGTATCTTGGAGGATATTGCTACTACGAACTTATTGTACACTCCTCGGCCAACGTTAATGAACACGGTGGATCTTTGACCGGCTAGAGCCGCAAAACAACAACGAACTGGTTACAATTTCACAGCTTGGGACAACTGCGAGATGGCTACTGGATTTTTTATATTGCTTTTTCTCTGATTTGAAATTATATAATTAAGTTTTTTTATGAAAGGTGTTTAAAGCAGTAAAGTGGATTATTCAAAAATCATATAATTTTATTTGGTTTAAAAGTACTATCAACAATCAAGTGGTATCAACGATTTAACTAAATAAAACAAAGACAACTGAAAAATGCAAAATTTCAAAACTATGCGTTGTTTAAAAATAAACATTTGCTAATCTTTGTTTGAAAATATTTATTTCAATTTATTAACAGGTTTAAATACAATGTGATATCAACTGAAGCTTACAAGATTAACTCTTCAGATGCAAAATTTACCTTAGCAAGTTACCTTAGCAAGGATTATGAAGGCTTATTCTTTCGATGCCTTTAATTTAAACAAAGTTTAGTTTTGAAAAACTGCAAAAAATCATAAATTAATCCATGTTCAATGATAAATGAATGAAAATATTTAATAGAAAAATTAGATTCGTAAAAATTTCTCGGGTTGAAATTCGAGCTGTCGGCACACGATCTTTAAAAAAATAATTTGGGTAAAACAACAATTTACATAAAACATAGAATAAAATTCAATGAAATATGTAAATTGTGCTTTGGATAAAGAAGATCATTTTAAAAATGATGATTTTAAATCAACAGTACATAATGATTTTTAACCTCAAAAGCCAAGTTAAACGTGCAATTCATAATAAAATCGAAATTTTATGCACAAGAAACTATCGCAAGTGCATTTTTTATCGGATAAAGGAATCATAAACTAATTCCGTTGATTTTTAAACAAGCCTAGGTTAACGCAGAGGTCTGTTTTTCTATTTTACATTATTATTTTCAATCCTAATGAT
The DNA here is from genome assembly GCA_032207245.1 of Pardosa pseudoannulata. Classification (NCBI taxonomy): domain Eukaryota; kingdom Metazoa; phylum Arthropoda; class Arachnida; order Araneae; family Lycosidae; genus Pardosa; species Pardosa pseudoannulata. The sequence goes on from CM063506.1 coordinate 22,474,200, forward strand.
TGATTGTTAATTTCAAAGTTTACAGGTACATCCATGAATAGTTTTCTGATTTCTTTGAAAGTTTCCGATATTATCTATTAGTTTTTATTTTTTTTTATTTTTTTTTTTTTTTTTTGATAAAACTGGTTATACTTTTCTATAACTTAATTTATTTTATAGTACCTGCAACCAACAAAGCTGTTGTTAAAATGTTGTACAAACTGAAGTAACTGTCATATATAAATTGTACTTAATGCAAGTGTACTATCATTCATACACTGTCTCCATATATAGAAAATAATATGTAGAAAAAGCGATAGTTAATATAAAGAAAAATCGAAATCAAATGGTTAACATGCAGTGGTAAAATTGTTTCTAGACGGGCCAGTTTTTTTTAAAAAAAAAAAAACATAATACTTTATATTAAACTTTCTTGTGTTGTGTATTTAATGTCTCAAATGTTTCATGTTACAACAATATTTATGTTCGCATTTGAAACACAGTAAAATATGTATACATAAAAAAACTGTGATTAACACAATTGTATGCGGAACTCGTACTAGTACGTTTTCTGACGATTGATACTTGAGCGCGGGTCACGTACTAGTACGAGTTAGAGTAACAACAGGGTTTGTTTGTGGGTACAAAAATAACGATATATACAGAAAAACGAAGCCGAATGTTCTTGTCTATTACATAGATTCTGGAAAAATTTAGACAAATAAAAGCTAGTTTTTACATTATTAGTTTTATGATTGCTCTTTTCATTTTTTTATAGTGTAAATATATTTATATATAACATAATTCGAAAAAATTAAAACTACATACTACTATTTCTATTTAATTTTTCATATTTACGATACTATTATAAATTTATCACCTAAAAATATATTTTCTATTTACAAAAATCTTATAGATGTTATTTATATATTTCTATTTATATATTTGTTTATATATTTCAATATAGAATACGAAAGGTTGGTTAAAAATTAAATAATTTTTGATCTATTGAGATTTAACTGAATATCTAAATTTACTCGAAAAATGCCTGCTCCCAGTACAATTACGCTGCGAAATGTACTCGCACATAATGTGTTAAAAGAAGTATCTTTTTCATTACACCAGTAGTAATTTATCTATTAGCCACAATTATTACTATAAGACTGTCTGGTGATATCTCTCTCCAAATTCGTGCAAACTATAAGGTTAGTTTTATTTTGCTGGTAATAGTAATAATAAAAATAAAGAAAAGCGGTGAAGATGAATTTGTACTTTTATAAGTGTAAACTATCATGTATTATGCCAATTTTGCTTCTATATGCAGAAAGTGATACATAGAAAAATCAAATTAAAGTGGTTAATATGTAGTGATAAAAATGTTTTTAATAATTGTTGTTAGGTAGCTCCATTTTGGGTAAATTAAGTCTTAACTTTTAGAATTGGCATAATGTTATTGTTCCGTCTTCGAACGTGGAGAATTCCATAGCGATGCAAGTAGCTCCATCTGGTGGACAACATGGTAAACTACAGATAACCTTCTAGAGAACAATAAGTATAACCGCACCTAATTATAAAGTATTGCACAATTTACTATTGTTTCACTTAAATAATGTAACTTTATATTTAACGTTTAATGCGTTAATATGTTAAATACTGCTTTCAACTAATTGGGATTATTTGCATGCAGGTTAAGGTGTTGAATTACAAAGTTAACAACATCGAACTTTAAAAAAAATTTAAATAATAAAATAAATTGGGAGTTTTATGTCATGAACTTCAAAATAAAACAACAACCAAAAACATGTATAAAGTTTTAAAAGTGTAAGAACAGACTTCAAAATAAATTACAATCCAGCCATATATCACGTAATTGTACACCTCTCCATCATTTTTGGCCATGAAATTTCATTGGTTAATTCCCTGTAATTCTATTAGACGAATCTCTCGAAGTTGATTGGTCTTCCTGGGAGACTGGATGAATCTCTCATTTTCACGGAAACACTTATTCCATCTCTCGCCTCGTACAAATGGTTTGGTTTGGTTTGGTTTGGTTTGAGTGCTACGGTCTACTTTTTGCAACACGAGGGCTAATGAGACCGGGACCTACAGCTTAAAGCCGATTCTGAATTTCTACGAATATCCGTTCCACTGTGGGATTCAAACCCACGAACTCCGGTACCCAAGGCCCTAACCAATCGGCCACCGCGTAAGAATGTCCCTGGCCACAAAAAATATTTTATGTTTTTCTATCCCTCAAGTTCCTGCTCTTTAGGTTATTGTGTCATGAACCCACGAATCCACCTTTTTATCCTTTTCTTTTCTCTTTTAGCTGATTATTTCTCCACACGTTGCCATTTGGATGCTTACTGTTAGAAATATCTGGATTAGAGGGCTCGGCCCATAGAGTATAGTTGCACCATCACCTTAAAGACATTGAAGATGTCATGAACTTTTACATTATCTCATTATTTTAAATACTTATAATGTCTCAGACGTAAGATAAGCTCTCTAAATTTTATAGTACCAGCGGGTGAAGTATTTTTAAAGAAAGCAATATAAGAACTAGATATGTTTACGATCAACTATTACGTAATACGTTACGCTATATCATTAAGTAAATGCAAATAACATCAAAACCAAACGCACTAAACTGGCCAAACTGTGCACACTCGAGATAATTCGAGCGGCGTTGTACTTTATGTTGCTATAATTTTTCACACTCGATTGCAATCGAGAATTAAAAATAACAATGTGAAAGCAAAGAAAAAATCAATCGTTTTATTGATATTTATCATTTACATGGGATTGTAAGCTATAACACTTACTTATTCAAGTATAAAATATATTTTTTTTCTAAATTCAACGTTCTAAATTGTGTTTTTACATTAAAAAAATTGATTTTTTGGCCGGCCTTTTTCAAAAAATCCATGCATTAAGGGGTTAATATGTCACTTATACTACACTGAATAAACCGTTTCTAACGTTTTCAAACGTTGACGCCTAAGATACTAAAAAAAGAATTTATTCAAACCTTGTCAACCACTTTATTCAAACGAAAAAAAAAAGATTTACTCTTTTCCCGAAGAATTGAGCAATAACAATGTTCTTGTTGCGCTTTCTGAGAGGCGACTTATTTCTTTATTTCGAAGAATAATAAAGTTACGAACAATTTTCGAAAATTTATTCGATTGAGTGTCTGGACAACTAGACCTAACTTAAAGCATTTTATTAGTTATTGCTCTTCTCTTCTGCGTCACTTATTCTCCGTTTAATGAAATATAAATTATTTTTATATGGTTATTCCATGCGTTATTTAGCACTTTCATAAAGTGTAGTTAACTCCATTCCTCTTTTATCTTTTCTCATGTATCTTGTGTAGCTCAAAAATTATTTGCAATAGAATGTTAAAACTTTGTATTTAGGATTGTAAAGTGTAGTTCTATACCTCCTCTTTTGATTGCAATTTCCTCTGTGAAAAAAAAAACATTATTGGTTTGGTTTGGTTTTTGGAGCGCTATGGTCTACTTTTTGCAACACGAGGGTTAATGAGACCGGGACCTATTGCTTAAAGCCGATTCCGAACAGCTACGAACATCCATGCCATAGTGGGCCTCGAACCCACGAACTCCGGTTCCGAAGGCCAGCACCCTAACCATTCGGCCATCGTTAAAAAAAATCATTAACATAGTGTATTTTATTGCTGTGGATCATAAGTCAAAAGCGACTTATGATACACAGCAGAGGACATAATAGCCTTAGATTTTTTATTTAGGGCTATTATGACCTCTAATTGTGCATTTCAATTTTTGATCGGAAAATATCAATATAACATTTACTACCACTGTGGGACAGATATCAAAAACGGTTAATCGTAAATAGTTGAAATTTGGTATTTAAGACAGTTACAACGTGCAGTTGGGCCCTTTTGATTACAATATGTAACGAAATAGCCCAAAATAACGGCCACTCCTACCGATGTACAGCAATGCAATTCAAATATATCGACGCATTCATATGAAGTTGTAACAACAGTATGTCAAAGAGTATGAATTTAAAAAAGAATGTTTTTATACTGAGCGTTTAGAACACAAAAAAATATTTTTTTAAGATAATTATTTTGAGTTTTGTTTGAAAGGAACGATCAGCAAGTTCAAAAACATCATTTCCTTTCTCAAAAAACAACGTAAATAAAACAATTAAACAAAACATTAAAATGCAAATCGCAGATAATACTAAACTAAAGCTTCAAATTCAATATTATTATCCCTACTAGTCCATATATAGAAAATAATATGTAAAAAATGCGATAGTTAATATATCGAAAAATCGAAATCAAATGGTTAACATGCCGTGTTAAAATTGTTTCTAGACGGGCCAGTTTAAAAAAAAAAAGACACAGTACTTTATATTAAACTTTCTTGTATTGTTATTTTAATGTCTCAAATGTTTCATGTTTCAACAATATATATGTTCGCATTTGGAACACAGTTAAATATGAATATATAAAAAACTGTAATTAACACATTGTATGCGGGACTCGTACTAGTACGTTTTCTGACTATTGATAGTTGAGCTTGGGTCACGTACTACTACGGGTTTGTCTAACCACATGGTTTGTTTGTGGGTACAAAAATAACGATATATACAGGAAAACGAAGCCGAATGTTCTTGTCTACTATATAGATTCTGGCACAATTTAGACAAATAAAAGCTATTTTTTTACATTATTAGTTGCATGATTGCTCTTTTCATTTTTTATAATGTAAATATGTTTATATACAACAGAATTCGAAAAAAACTTAAAACTATATACTACTGTTGTAGCGAGGTACTTTCTCACGGTGATTTGCACGTGCATGCATAGCCGTGGGAGGATTTTCCTTGACGAATTTAAGACCCCAATTATTTACGTCAAGTTTAGGGACCCCCTGCAGAGAGGATACTTCACGGAATGGCAGCATAACGGTCAAGCTCGCACAGAACTGTAAGCGTGAATTATGGGAGCAGGGGCTAAAATGTAATGTCAGCTTGAACAAAAAGGGGCTACTTTAATGAACCCACCTGCACTCCCGAAGGGCATTTGATGTAGGAAAATTTCCCAATGAGAAGGGATTGGATGACAAGAAAAGGAGGGGCGTTGGGACCTAGGTGAGGATGTTGAGAGCTGAAGGCTGAGAGCGGAGAGTTAGAAGTGGGCAGTCGAGAGAAGTGGAACAAGAATCCACTACCACGAGCTCGTCCCGTGCGCCCGGACTGACAGCGCCTCGCTCAACCTCACCAACTCGTTCCGTTTGCCCGTGAGAAAAGCCCCTGCCTGCTCCCCGGCGGCTTCAATGGAGGTAATTTATAAATAATATTTACAGTCATTTGACTTAGGCCTCTGTTAATAATAATAATTCCTTATAAAGTGGTGTGGGATAATTAGTCTGTAAATAGAAAATATAAATGATTGATTATGTTAACCAAGTATTTTTGTAAATAAATGTATAGAATAAATGTCTGAATCTATATAAGGTATTATATTCATTCTGTGTTTCCCCCTTGTAACGAACACCGGAGTATAGGTTGTATGTACATTACAACAACTATTTCTATTTGATTTCTCATATTTACGATACTATTATAAATTTATCCACTAAAAATGTATTTTTTGTTTACAAAAATCTTATGGATGTTATATATATATTTATATTTTTATATTTGTTTATATATTTCAATATAAAATACATAAGGTTGGTTAAAAAATTAAATAATTTTCGCTCTATTGAGATTTAACTGAATATCTAAATTTACTCGAAAAACGCCTGCTCCCGGTACAATTAAGCTGCGAAATGTACCCGCACACAATGTGTTAAAAGAAGTATTTTTTTCATTACACCAGTGGTAATTTATCTATTAGCCACAATTATTACTATAAGAATGTCTGGTGATATCACTCTCCAAATTCATGCAAACTATAGGTTAGTTGTTTTATTCATAATAATACAACTATGGTAAATAGTAATAATAAAAATAAAGAAAAGCGGTGCAGCTGAATTTGTACTTTTCTAAGTGTAAATCTATCATATATTACGCCAATTTTGCTTCCATATGTAGAAATGATACATAGAAAAATCAAATTAAAGTGGTTAATATGCAAAAATGTTTTTAATAATTGTTGTTAGTTGGCTCCATTTTGGGTAAATGAAGTCTTAACTTTTAAAATTGACATAATGTTATTGTTCCGCCTTCGAACATGGAGAGTTCCATAGCGATGCAAGTAGCTCTATCTGGTGGACAACATGGTAAACTACAGACAACCTTCTAGAGAACAATAGGTACAACCGCACCTAATTATAAAGTATTGCACAATTCACCATTGTTTCACTTAAATAATGTAACTTTATATTTAAAGATTAATGAGTTAAAATGTTAAATACTGCTTTCAACTAATTGAGATTATTTGCATGCAACTTAAGGTGTTGTTGGTGTCCAAAGTTAACAACATCGCACCAGTAATTTTTTTTAAATCAAAATAATAAAAGAAACTGGGACTTTTATGTCATAAATTTCAAAATAAAAAAACAACCAAAAAAAAGTATAAAGTTTTAAAACTGTAAGAAAAGACTTCAAAATAAATTGCAATCCCGCCATGCATCACGTAATCGTACACCTCTCCATCTCTTTTAGCCATGAAATTTCATTGGGTAATTCCCTGTAATTCTATTCGACGAATCTCTCGAAGTTTATTGGTCCCCCCGGAACTGGGTGAATCTCTCAATTTCACGGAAACACTTACTCCACCTCTCGCCGCTTACGAATGGTTTGGTTTGGAGTGCTACTGTCTACTTTTTACAACATGAGTGCTAATGAGACCGGGACATACAGCTTAAAGCGAATTCCAAACGTCTACGAACATCCGTGCCACTGTGAGATTCAAACCCAAGAACTCCGGTACCCAAGGCCAGAACCCTAACCAATCGGCCACCGCGTACGAATGTCCCTGGCCACAAAAAATATTTTATGTTTTTCTATCCCTCAACTTCCTGCTCTTTAGGTTATTGTGTCATGAACCCACGAATCTACCTTTTTATCCTTTTCTTTTTTCTTTTAGCTGATTATTTCTCCACTCGTAGTCATTTGGATGCTTACTGTTAGAAATATCTCGATTAGAGGGCTCAGCCTATAGAGTCTAGTTGCACCATCACCTTAAAGAAATTGAAGATGTCATGAACTTTTACATTATCTCATTATTTTAACTACTTATGTCTCAGACGTAAGAAAAGCTCTCTAAATTTAATAGTACCAGCGTATGAAGCATTTTTAAAGAAGGCAATATAAGAATTAGATATGTTTACGATCAATTATTACGTAATACGTTACGCTATATCATTAAGTAAATGCAAATAACATCAAAACCAAACGCGCTAAACTGGCCAAACTGTGCACACTCGAGATAATTCGAGCGGCGTTGTACTTTATGTTGCTATAATTTTTCACACTCGAATGCAATCGAGAATTAAAAATAACAATGTGAAAGTAAAAAAAAAAATCGTTTTATTGATATTTATCATTTACATGGGATTGTAAGCTATAACACTTACTTATTCAAGTATAAAATATATATTATTTTCCTAAATTCAACGTTCTAAATTGTGTTTTTACATTAAAAAAATTGATTTTTTGGCCGGCCTTTTTAAAAAAATCCGTGCATTAAGGGGTTAATATGTCACTTATACTACACTGAATAAACCGTTTCTAACGTTTTCAAACGTTGACGCCTAATCATACTAAAACAAGAATTTATTCAAACCCTGACAACCACTTTATTCAAACGAAAAAAAAAACTTTACTCTTTTCCCGAAGAATTGAGCAATAACAATGTTCTTGTTGCACTTTCTGAGAGGTGACTTATTTCTTTATTTCTAAGAATAATAAAGTTACGAACAATTTTCGAAAATTTATTCGATTGAGTGTCTGGACAACTAGACCTAACTTAAAGCATTTTATTAGTTATTGCTCTTCTCTTGTGCGTCACTTATTCTCCGTTTAATGAAATATAAACTGATTTTATATGGTTATTCCATGCGTTATTCAGCACTTTTATAAAGTGTAGTTAACCCTATTCCTCTTTTATCTTTTCTCATGTATCTTGCGTAGCTCAAAATTTATTTACAATAGAGTGTCAAAACTTTGTATTTAGGATTGTAAAGTGTAGTTCTATACCTCCTCTTTTGATTGCAATTTCCTCTGTGAAAAAAAAAACATTATTGGTTTGGTTTGGTTTTTGGAGCGCTATGGTCTACTTTTTGCAACACGAGGGTTAATGAGACCGGGACCTATTGCTTAAAGCCGATTCCGAACAGCTACGAACATCCATGCCATAGTGGGCCTCGAACCCACGAACTCCGGTTCCGAAGGCCAGCACCCTAACCATTCGGCCATCGTTAAAAAAAATCATTAACATAGTGTATTTTATTGCTGTGGATCATAAGTCAAAAGCGACTTATGATACACAGCAGAGGACATAATAGCCTTAGATTTTTTATTTAGGGCTATTATGACCTCTAATTGTGCATTTCAATTTTTGATCGGAAAATATCAATATAACATTTACTACCACTGTGGGACAGATATCAAAAACGGTTAATCGTAAATAGTTGAAATTTGGTATTTAAGACAGTTACAACGTGCAGTTGGGCCCTTTTGATTACAATATGTAACGAAATAGCCCAAAATAACGGCCACTCCTACCGATGTACAGCAATGCAATTCAAATATATCGACGCATTCATATGAAGTTGTAACAACAGTATGTCAAAGAGTATGAATTTAAAAAAGAATGTTTTTATACTGAGCGTTTAGAACACAAAAAAATATTTTTTTTTTAAGAGAATTATTTTGAGTTTTGTTTGAAAGGAACGATCAGCAAGTTCAAAAACATCAAAGTTTTTTTTTCCTTTCTCAAAAAACAACGTAAATAAAACAATTAAACAAAACATTAAAATGCAAATCGCAGATAATACTAAACTAAAGCTTCAAATTCAATATTATGGCAAGTGTGGCATTATGCAATTTACCTGATGGGGGAAAAAGTAACAGGCATCACAGGGCAATAGCAAAAACAACAGGGTAAAAGTGAACGTAAAGTGCCCCCTTTTATACTTCTTCATTTCGTAAACTTTAAAATTATTTACATACTGAAAAAAAAAACCACGGAGCATACAAAAAAATGAGATCACGTAACCAAGAATAAATTACGATTAAAAAATTAATTACAAGGAAATGGGTATTTGGCAACAAGTTTTTACTGTTGCATTAGAATAAAATATCTATATAACAAAGAGTATCAATATAACGAATATCAACGTTGCGGGTCTTCATTAGATGGCAGTATTAATTCTTTATTCGTTTGCGTACAGGTGGTCATTCAGTGGTAAAATACATACTTCCAAGCCCTTGTCCCGGGTTCGTTTCTTATTTAAAATACCTTTCTTATATTTACATTTGATGTATGTTATAGAAACTATGCGATATTTTGCCTTTACGATTACTTACACTTTATTAAAAAATATTTTATATTTATTTGAAATAGCATTTTTAATGTTTGTTCCTATTAGCCTAAAAATATATTAATAAAGAAAAAAAGAAAGTTGAAAAGCCTCGAAAACATTAAGTTAAATTTAAGCTCCGCATTTCATATAAAATGTATTATTTGTTTAACACATTTATGCTGTATTATATTTGAAACAGTTTTTATTTCTGGCAGCAATGAAGTTTAACCCTCTAAATGGTTTTCACATATAATTGCGCCCAGCCGATGATGTCTTCAAACTGATGGTCACTTACAATTTTCGACCTCCAAAAACGTTACGAAAATGGATGTAACGTACATTTCTTCGAGTTATTTTCCCCGTGGAGTTTTGCGGTAGTAGAGTCCAGTCAGTTGTTTGGGAACTGCACCCCTCTTTGACTGACATTTATTGAGGGATACACCCCTATCCTCTAAAGCACAGGCATTTGTTCCCTTTTAACCTAAAAACTGCTTTGAAAACCAGATTAGTCAAAACAGTTTTTTACTGACCGGCATGAAATAGCCGAGAGCTTCACAGAAAGACGCCGTTTGGGTCAAGCTATAGATAAGACTGGTCTCACTATAGATAAGACTATATTGTACGGGTTAATCATTGAAGCCCCTGGAGACAGTCTGTCTGGGAGGTGCACAGGAAGTAAAGGGACAATAAGGAGGGTGCTTCCGAATTCACCTAACGCTTTGACTACAAACACAGTAGAACACTAGTGTATTTTTTGGAGACTTTTCCTTCCGATGTGTTCCACTCGGAGGATTAAATCTTATAAAAATTTTAAAATGAATCTAAATCCGTATTCTTGAAAACCTTAGTAAAGCACACCATAAGCTGGGCGCAATACACAAAGTGTTTAGTATACGAAATATAATTGATCAAAACAAGTGCTTTTTACAGTTTTCCGTACTGTTAAATCTCCATTAAAACGTCTATAAGCCGATACATCAAGGGATTATTTTTATTCCTTTTCAAGTTTGCCTTTAGAGCTATTATTATAATACTGAAAAAATATGTTTCCAGCAATTACGTTTTATGCTTGTTTTAGAAATTATGCGACTTTTTGCTATTATAATTACTTACGTTTTATTAAAAACTATTTTACTTTTATTTAAAATAGTATTTTTAATGTCTCTTCCCGATAACCGAAAAAAAACTACTAATGAAGAAAAAGGTAAAATAGTTGAATTACCTTAATAACATTAAGCTAAATTTACACTCTGCATTTCGATACAAGATGTGTTAATCATTTTATGTATTTCTGTTGTATTATATAGTTGTTATTGCAATATAGTTAAAATCATATAAACTTTAAAAATTAATTTAAAAATGTATTTGGAAAAACCTTAATAATCCGAAAAACAGAGTGCTTATTATAGTTCATAAATATCTGATTAACACACACGCTTTACGCAACTTTACGTACTGTTAAATCGTAATTAAAATGTCTATACACCAATAAATCAGGGGATTTATTTTTATTCCATTTCAAGTTCACATTCTTTCTTCTGTTACTTTAAATCAGTTGGCACATTTATTTTATCTTATCTACTATTGTGAAACAAATGTTAAGACAAAGCCTTTTGTCTCTTAATACAAACTTTAGAGCTATTAACTTAATACGGAAAGAGTATGTTTCAAAAAAGACCTTTAATACACTTTAGCGATCATTTTCCAGTAGCAGTAGTTTTATTATCCGCATGGGAATCTTAAGAGAATTAGAAACTCCATCGCAAGAACCCTTCAGAATTCATGGCTTCATAAAATTCTAGATAGTAACTCTTTAACTTATTAACCCGATAAAAAGTACCGTGTAACCTGTCAACTGAAGCTTCCGAAATGTCTTAAAAGGTGTTAAGAAAAGGTTTATAACTTTGTTTATCAGTCGTTTACACCCACACTATATATAATAAAGTAGGAACTTGATATGATTTTATAGATAAAAGATATCTGATAATGCATTAATTTTTAACTGTGTAGCAAAAGTTTATTTTTTATAACGTTTTCCATCAGTAAAATATCTGATAAGGACATCACGCGACTTCTTATATTATATTACACTAACATATAACCCGTCATATGACGGGATCGGTAAAATTTTTAATTTTCTGGAATTGTAAAGTACCCTATAAGGCAGGTAAAAAAATGGCTTGTTTTTTGGCTGAGAATTATCTGGTACACGCTCAATAATTTGTTTATCTTTACTGACCGCATGTTAGTTGCCAACTTTAATTTATCTTGTCATATTGCATGAAAGGATGGAGAGCAGAGGTTTTAATATTGACAGTGATTATTAGGCGGTATATATGTCCAAAATTGAGCGAATTGATTGCAAACCGTGTGGTTATGTATAAAAAACAAACAAACAAACGAACAAACTTCTTATTTTTCAAAAATATATAACTTAAACACTAGATATTTATTAGTCCGTGAAATAGACTCCTAGACATTTCTGAAAAGAATTTGTTGTTAATACCAGTGATAAAAGTTTCATTGCACCAAAAAACAATCGATAATTAAATTTAAAATTAGCACATATGTACCTAATCTATTATTTAATACAAATATAAAATAAAAATATTTACTTAATATCAAAGTCCAGTGATAAAACGTATGAAAATAATGCAGACGATATTTAAATAATTTAAAATTAGAAACGGTTAAAGGAATGACGTCATAATGTTAGAAACAATTGTTACTTTTACCTATTTATTATGTGATATATTGATAAATTTAATGTTCTACTCTTAACCGGGGACAACAGAACTTGAAATAATGGCATTAAACAGTCGAAAAGGGAGGGGGAAGGGGGGATTTCGAACGTCTCCGAACTCGCTTTTAATTTTGCTAATCCTAACTCATCAAAAATACAATATGGATGCCTCTATCCATTCCAGGTTCAACCGCTTCATAAATTCGAGGATAGATGGACATACAACTTAGGCTATTATTATAAAGGGGATTTATTTTTATTGTATGGTGCATGATCGTAAGTATCATTTGCACATTCATTTCATGTTAGTTTCTCTTTTCAAGGTATCGATGTGCATGAGTAGAACTTAAGTACAGCTATCTCATAGGAAACAAATGCATTAATTTCCTTTATATTGAAACTTTTCTTTCTATAAACAATTTATCATACAAATTATCCGTTATTAACTAAATTTATGTGATTAAAAAGCTTTCATTCCCCCGTAGAAGAAAAAAATAAACAGTAAAAGACAAAAATCTGTATAAATAATAGATATTTATTTTTGATTTCGTAATGGACTTTAAAAACTTAATAAAATCCTTCCCTAAATTTAAAGAATTTTCTTTACATCAGTTGTTTTAACATAAAGTTCATTATACAGTTTTCATTCTATAAAAATACTAAATGAATCTATAAAATCATAATGTTAATGATATAGTATATTAGTAAAACACATTTAATGATTATTGCTTTTGAACTATACATTTAAATTTTGCAAAAAAAATCTTATTTTAATCTAATTTTTTTTCTTGTAGATTTTTGTTCTTTATACAAACTTTACTTTTACTTTTGTTTTACTTTCATTTTTACTTTTGTTTGGATGTCCCAAAACAACCTCAAAAACTTTGCACAGCTAGATTCCTCGTTGGGAGTACATAAAAACTGTCCAAAGAAGAGTTCCTGTACAATCTATAGTTTACGAGAAACACGAAAAACAAAGTATGGCGTCACTTCCGGTGCAAGAAAAAAAAATTTTATTCAGTATATCAACAGTAGTATATGCACGGGTATACTCCCTAACAGTTCGTAAGACATTTCCATTGCATCGGCCGTACATCAGGTACATGTACGGCCGGTCAAGAACGGAATACATGGCCACCATACAAAGACTACTGTTAGCTGCAAGATGCATCCTTTTAAATACCAGTTCAACGGCGGCTTAACGTCATTCCATGGCGCGTGCGCATGCATGGCGTGATATGCCCGGCCAATGTTTTAAACAGTATCGTCTGGAAAGATATGCAAATACTGTTGTTGATATGTCCAATAAAGTGGTTTTTTTTCTTGCACCGTCAGTGACGTCATACTTTGTTTTTCGTATTTTTCTGGCAAACTATGGATCTAACAGGAAAGTTTCTTTGGGCAGATTTTATGTACTTCCAACGGGGAATCTAGCTGTGCAGAGTTTATGCGGCCGTTTTGGGACACCCTGTATATTTTATTAGATATCGTTATTGATATACCTGAAAAAAACCCTTTGAATTTCAACTGCTTTAAAGTTAAAGATCCCTAGTCACCTTGTAGTTGTGTTCAATTTGGGCCAGTAAGTTTTATTCTACTTCAAATTCAAACTTTGGAAGATTTTAGTGAATTTTGAATACAAATTCAAATGGTTTATCGTACAATAACCGAATTTTGGATAGGCATTTTTTGATACCATAAAAAGATTACTGTCGTTATTAAAACCTCTTCCACCCATTTTATCATTGGATATGACAGTATAAGTGATAGTAACGTTGCCAATGAAAGACAGGTAGTAATGCCTAAATGTTGTTTTACCGCGTGCAAATAATATATTCCCCAGATCATAACTTAGCAATATTTTATCTAAAAAAATTGTTTACCATGTGTTTTTGATACTTTTAGCATTAAAATATAAATAAATTGCTGAAAAATGTTCTTAACAAATTGTGTGCGGGTATATTACGCAATGGAATTGTACCGGGAGTGGGCGTTTTGTCCGTAAATTTAGTTATTCAATTAAATCTCAATAGATCAAAAATTATTTAATTTTTTAACCCACTTTTCGTATTTTATATTGAAATATATAAACAAATATATAAATAGAAATATATAAATAACAACCATAATAGTTTTGTAAAACAAAAAATATATATTTTAGTGGATAAATTTATAATAGTACGTAAATATGAAAAATCATATAGAAATAGTAGTATGTAGTTTTAATTTTTCCAGTTTTGTTGTTCCGCATCGACTGATGTAAAAACTAGTAGTTTTTATTTGTCTAAATTTTTCCAGAATCTATGTAGTGGACAAGAACATTCGGCTTCGTTTTCCTGTATATACCGTTATTTTTGTACCCACAAACAATCCACGTTGTTACACTAACCGTACTATTACGTGACCCGAGCTCAAGTATCAATCGTTAGAAAACATACTAGTAAGTGTGCCGCACTCAAGTATCAATCGTCAGAAAACGTACTAGTATGTGTCCCGCATACAATGTGTTAATAACAATCTTTTTCACACATTTATCAAAAAAGACTTTTCACTCTTTTAGAAGGAATTTTATTACAAGCCCTTTAAAAATTTTCTAACTTTGAAAGATTATTTAGTTATATCAATTCATGTAGTTTCTTTTTAACACATTGTGTGTGGGTACATTTCGCAGAGGAATTGTATCGGGGACGGCCGTTTTGAGCTTAAATTCAGTTATTCAGTTAAATCTCAATAGATCGAAAATTATTTAATTTTTTAACCAACTTTTCGTCTTTTATATTGAAATATATAAACAAGTATATAAATAGAAATATATAAATAACAATTATAAGATTTTTGCAAACAAAAAAAATATTTTTAGTGGATAAATTTATAACAGTATCGCAAATATATAAAAATCAAATAGAAATAGTAGTATATAGTTTTAATTTTTTTCCATTCTGTGGTTCCGCATAGACTAATGTAAAAACTAGTTTTTATTTGTCTAAATTTCTCCGGAATCTATGTAGTAGATAATAACATTGGACTTCGTTTTCCTGTATATACCGTTATTTATGTACCCACAAACAAACCATGTTTTTACAATAACTCGTACTAGTACGTAACCCTCGTTTAAGTATCAATCTTCAAAAAACGTACTAGTACGTGTCTCGCATACAATGTGTTAATATAGTAACATGTATATAGATATAAATAAAGTTGTGCTCAACTAATTGCTGAAATGGAAGTTTATTTGGCACTCAAAAGTCTCCCTAATTCTTGTTAAAGTTTGGAACCCTTATCTGGGAATCAATTTCATATTTTCTTGTGGCCTAAGATTGGTTTTGTACATTTAGTTTTCTGTGTGTGTGTGTGTGTGTGTGTGTGTGTGTGTGTGTGTGTGTGTGTGAAGTATCATAAAAATTAAAAGTTATTTTGTTATGCAATAACCTAGGTTTGAATCCTGGTCACGGCACCAAGATGTAGCGGTGTAGTACCTTGTTGTTTTTACTTCAAATCCATATGTCTATGTTAAAATAATAACCCAAGTTTCCTTAATATCGTCTTTAACATTAATTACAACAAAATGCCACTTATCTATATTACAAAATACAAATATATTAGTGGTAAGAAAAGATAAGGAAAAATGCTAAAAAAAAGTAAAAGACGCCTTCCGCGTGCTACACCTGAAAGAAAAATTACCAAAGTCTAAGATCAAGCTACATTCTTTTCCTTCCTTCTAAACTACTCCAGCAACCATATACTTTTTTCACCAAAATCTATTTCAACTCTTTGTCGTTCCATTATCCTGTGCTGATGCGTCCGTCGTTCCATTGTCATGTGCACGAAGCGTCCTTTCCTGGCTCTGTCCAGATTCACTGGGACTCCAGGCATGGTCCTGAATCACCTCCTGGCGACCATTCACAACTCTCCAATCTTGGTGAAGTTTAAGTGCAGTCGTTTCCACTGGCTACACCACACGCCTCCAGGAGTCGCAAAAAAATATTTGGGCATGCAACAATGTGTGAGTGCGGCGAGCAGATCAGTTTCGCAAACATTATGTAAAACATAGCTGCTCTCTCATATGTTGTAAAATCCAAAAATCCTGGGTACTCTTTCGTTATATAAGTGAAAATATAACTCTTAAAATAATTCCAAATATTGCCTTTTTACATGTCATAATTAACTAATAATAAATAGTCCACAAACATGTTTTCAAAAGATTCCGCCACGTCACCAGTAACGCATACCCAGAATAGTTGCCAAGATTTGATTCGAAATAATACTCAATTACACAATTACTCCAATAAATACTATTATTCCATGAATTATTATATAATAATGGGTAGAAAAATATACTACTTGCGTTAAAGTTTATGCTTTAAGGTAAGTAGATAAACTAGATTGAGATTTTCCACAGAATGTTTATTCTATTCCGAATTACTTTACCAGTTTACTTTTATTTTGAAATCATTTGTTTGCGATTCAAATTGTTTTGCGAATTTTCTTTTTCCCGAGGCAGTTTTGAAATGTTCAATATTTAAAATCAAATTTTATTCTGAAGTTTCGTTCTTTTATTGGGATTGACTAATGTGCATTGAAATTTTGAACTCTTCTGGCATTTATTACTTGAAGATAAATATAAACTATTATCTTCAGAGATGATATTAGTTTCTGAAAGTCATACAGAAATCGATTATCTCTATTTCGGGAATATGTCAAGAGTTAAAGAGTCACTAATAGCCTGGTTGTTCAAATGAAGAACAACTTTGACGTAAATTGCAAATCAAAGACATAGAAGTAAGAGGACTCACACGTCAATGACAAAGTAGTATAAAAATATCGTATTTATTTTATCCGAAGCACGTGCAATTGAGACCGTTAAACTACTCGAATATTAGTGAGTTTAGATTATAATAATAATAAAAATGAACAAATATTTTATATCTTTAAGAATAAAAATAATTTTTGAAGAAAATTAAAATACTAAATATATATCTTTTTTTTTGTATGATTTAAGGAACTCCGGAAAACAATTTTTTTTAAATATAATTCCTTTATAATGAATTTTTCTTCAAATATGTGCTTATGCGACTATTACTGTACATATAACAATTGCTTATATTTTGAAATTTTGATTTTAAAAACCTAAATACTAAATAATTAATTGCATTTCACATTTCATACATCTTATGAATAAGTAGGTTTAAAAAAATCCAATTTTTATGTAAAATGAATAACTAATTAATTTGTCTTTGGTATTTGTAAAAATATTTATTACAAAATTTTCAGTAATTCATAACATAAAAATATTTAGATTTATTTATTTATTTATTTATTTTAGTTGAATATTTGGGAAGCAATAGTTTTTAATTGAAAATCCCTAGGTCAAATCAAAGAAAATATATTTAAAAATACCTGTACACAATTTTAAACATGTATTTAAATTATTGATACAACTTAAAGTCTATTTTAAATACATGTATAAAATTGACTTTAAGATGTATCAATTTGAAGTTGATAATTTTCAGAAAAATCTAATCTCAGATAATAAGACTTTACCCATAATATATTAAATATACTTAAAGATATTAAATATATTATGAGCGCTGTACACTTTAGTTTTTAATCATAGATAATTTCAATGTTCCCTGGTGACAGGGTAGAAAAATATTTTATACTTTTTATTTCTTTTTCGAATGCAAGCGTGTTTTTGTTTTATTGTTTTAAATTTTATTTGATTTTTAAAAAAATACGGAAAAATAAAAAAAAAATTTAAAGTTTGATATTTTATTGAGCAAAAGAAATATGCCCAAATATAACAATTATATTGATATAGAATATTAAATAAGTTATGGAACTGATTTTTAACTAGTTAGAAATAGAAAATAGAAAATTAATATTAACTATAACTATTATGTATTTATAATTCAGACGTGGAGAATATTGAAGGAGATTAAACATTTTTAATTTAAAATATTAAAATATAGAGAAGTGTTTTTTTTTTTTTTTTTTTTTTTTTTGGTAATTTAGTAAATTTGGAATCAAAATGAAGGAATTAGAAATTTCTCTCTAATCATAAAAGCAAATTTATTACACCTTTAAAATTATTTTCTTCACATAAAACCAAACCACTTATTACAACATCTCTAAACCTGAAAGTTCGTCTAAGTAGCAAATGGAGCTATTTTTTTCAATTGATTTCAGTCTTAGTGAATTGCAGATATATATTTATGTGTCGTTATGTATTTTTGTTATTTATTAATACATTGTTGACGAAGATACATTTAGTATACAAAATATCAACTTAGTTGCAGATCAGGAAGTTATCAAAATACCAGCTACAAAATTTAACGACAGATAGAAATACATTATTAGGTGAAATACAGGAAATCATGTAAAATCTATTTTGTAAATTAGAATGATTCCTCATTCTAGTTTAAGTAGAAATAATTTTTTCATGATCATCCTATTAAATGATACTCAAAAAATTTCATATAAAGAATGAAAGGCTGGAAAGGAGAGAGATGCAAATGAAATGCATGCTCAGTGAAATAGTCACTGGGCGATACTCAAAATCTATAGACTGTGGCAAGACGTTTGCTCGTCAGGATACTTCAAAGGATGTTTACTGCATGAGGTATCTCCCGTGCATGTTATGTGTCCTTCAAAAACCAGAACGAACCCGGAGGGTCTTGAGGCTAAATTGTTTGGTGCATCAGTGAATTTGTATTAAAACTTTAAAAAAAATTGTAAATTTATATTAATTTTATGAATAATTTTAGATTGTTATTAATGGTATTTTAATAATAAAGTTAAAATAACAGGAAATTTTAACATTTTCATATCATAACAACCTGATCTCAATATTTAAGATCTTCAATATTAAACGTCTTAGGATGTCATATTTATAATAAGTAAAAGATATTCATTCGATTTATTTTTAAAATCTTTCAAAAGAAACGTAAAATTTCTACAGAATATTTTTTAAACTGTTCTAAAAGCAGAACGCTAGTCCTAAATAGTTTAAGTAAAGGGCTATTCTGTTTTTATCTGCAAAAAGAAGCAAGCTCACGTCAGAATTCTCAACCTTAGCCTTAAACCTGAAACTTTTTCCCCCGGTGCTGAAGAAGGTGCGTTTCATCAAGCTAATTGAGTCATTACTGATGTTTTTTACGCTCCGAGGAAGTTAAGAAGCTTTTTTTTATTTACCCATTCTGTTTGCCAGGGTCAAGTTAGAAGCTACAAATAGTATCAGGACTTTTTTCCGTAAGTTTTTATACGCTTTTTCTCTTGCTTGGATAGGTATTAAGTGCAGTCTTTGAGGTTGACTGTAAACCCTTAAGTACGACAAACAAAACGGTTTTTAAATGTTTAGTTGCTTGGCAAAAGCAATCAAAACGGATTAGCTGCAGAGTGAAGTAGAATTCATTTTTAAAAGTTCTATAAATATAACAGAATTCTTGGGAGGAATATCTTGTATTGTTTACAAAATACAGTGAAAACATACCTTTAAAATGAAGGAATTCCATCAAAAATACGAAATGCTTTACCCCTGAAGCAGTCCATCTAGACTTACTTTATAAATGACTTCATAAATAAAAGGTTTTTTTTTTTTGCTATTGAATAGTTATTTTATTTCATAAGAATTTAGTTTTTTATAGTTTTTTATAGTTTTTTATCTTTATTTCTGTTTGTCTGCATTTTTTCTGCTTTATGCATTTTTTATCTGATTTTTACATATTTATCTGACAATTAAAATTCATATTCAGTGATTTGCTATATTATTCCTTATTTGGTAGTTTAAAGTGTTTCTACCAAAAGAAATCCACCAAAAATACGAAATGCTTTACCCCTGAAGCAGTCCATCTGGACTTACTTGAGAAATAACTTCATAAATGAATGATTTTTTTTTTTTTTTGTTTGCTATTGAATAGTTATTTTATTTCATAAGAATTTAGTTGTTTTATAGATTTTTTTTATCTTTTTTCTGTTTGTATGCAATTTTTCTGTTTTATGTATATTTATCTGATTTTTACATATTTATTTGACAATTAAAATTCATATTCTGCGATTTGCTATTTTATTCCTTATCTGCTAGTTCACTTCTACTTTTTTTTCGCAATCTCGCACAAATGTTTAGATTATTATTAATCTTTGAATGTATTTGTAAAAATTCTAGGTATTTTTTCAAAGTAAAATAATTTATCAAGCCGATAGCATGAATCAACAACATAAATTGCAATATATCACCCTATTTCACTTGAGAAAATATTTTACATTTTGTGAAAGCCTACCAAATTTATCAAAAAGTCTTAATAGAAAAAATTCAGAAATTTGAGAGAGATCGAGTAAAACGTTGTGAACCTGGAATAGTTTAAATTACAACTGAGCTAAAAAACAGATTTTAAAATAGATTTTTTAAAATACGGAAGGATGTAAAGTAATAAACCCTGTTTTAATGAGAAAAAACGATCAGTCGATTGCAAAAATTTGATTTCGTTATAGAGAGTCTTTTGAGATTTACTTTTAGAACAAATGAATTATTTTGCATTTTTCGTTGAAAGCCAACATTTTGAAGGTCTGTTTTACCTTTAAATAATTTTAGTAGATCAAAATTAAGATCAAATACTGATCTAGCTGCTCTAAAATTTAAAAAACAAATAAATATGATTTATGTTATGGAATAATGCATATACAACAAGTTTTAAATCATGAATTACGTTTAAAAAATATTTAATAAAATAATTTATCTTTGCATGTGTATGCAGATTTTCAAAATTACTGATTTATATAAAAAAATGATTTAAGGAGACAATAGAGTATGATTTATATTGATTAATCATTAAATCTTCAAAAAATAGATTTTCCAAATTTTAGTTTGGTTTTCTCTACATTATGCCCCAAGCAATATCAAAATATTCCTTAAATACAAATTTTAAAAAAATGTAAATGCATTCCTCTATTTAAGTTAGCTTTAAAAGTAATATTAAAAGTGAAATGGTGATTAGAGTTGCACCTCCGACGCTTTATATCTAAACATATATACCAGGGGTAGCCGAGCACCTTGATATTAGGAGCCATTTTTCAAAATTTGAAATTTTTTGTGAGTTGCAATTAAGTACGTACTTAAAAGGTATGCAAAAAAGTATTAAAAAAACTTTTTTTTACAGATATTATATTTATTGAATGTCATTTGGAAGTTCTTCGTCCTTTAATTTTTTTCAAAGAAATTTTTGAATTGTCGATGATTTTTTGCATTAGTGCGAATGTAATTTACAATGTGTTACACTTTTCATAAAATCAGGATATTTGAGATTTTTATAACGAGATGTTCTAGGTGAATTAATTATGCAGTAAATCGGTATGAATTGTGGAATTTGAGAATCATCTCTTAAAAGCCCAAGAAGACCGATTTTTTTACCCAACATTGCCGGAGCTCCATGAGTTATAATAATTTTTAAAAATATAATAACACAAAAATGAAAAGGGAACTTGTGTACATGTGTCAAGAGCCACAAATAATCCTTCAAAGAACCGCATGTGGCTCGTAAGTCGCAGGATGGCCACCCCTGATATATTCTATGGGTGAATTTGAATTTTGGTGCTCATGTTACAGGTTTCCTGCCGATAATCAATGACGAAAATCAAAGAAGATATCTATATTTAGATACTTTAAAATCTTGGTTTTATTAAACAAAGACTTTTCACCTCTTCACTAAATAAATATTTTTTAAAAATAAAAAGCATTGAAACATTTAACATTATTAATGACTCCTTATGAGTAACACGTACCAAATTTTTAATTTAAACAAGATATATATATATATTTATTTAAGTAAGCGTATAAGTTACGAAAACTACTTTTTGAGTAAAATGTCTTTTAACCCACTCATATTAAAGGAATATTACAAAATATATTCGATTCATATTTTTATTTGTCAAAATTTGAGTTTTTCTAATACTTTTATGGTATTTATTTGTACTATGAGATAGAGAAAAAATTACTACCAGATAAGCTAACTTTTGAAAAATCGATTTTTTGAGGAGTTAAAAGTAATGTCTCGATAAAAATATTATAGAAATTTTTCACACAAATGTTGTTTTATTGATCAAATATCGATGCATATTTATTTACTAGCATATAGCCCATCATATGGCGGGATTAGTAAAAATTTTAATTTTCCAGAATTTTCCAATTATAAAGTTCCCTATGAGGCATATATAAAAATGATTCGTTTTTTGACTGAGAATTATCTGGTACACGCTAAATAATTTGTTAATCTTCATGCTCCTCTCATGTCCCCGATATTTTGAATGCAGTTTAGAATCACCTTGAATTCATTTAGTCAAACTATGTGGTTATGTATAAAAAACAAACACACAAACTTCTTATTTTTCAAAGATATATAACTTAAACGTTAAATATTTATAAGTCTGGGAAATAGAATCCTAGACTTTTATGAAAAGAATTTGTTGTTATTAACGGTGATAAAATTTTCACTGAAACAAAAAATAATCGATGATTAAATTTAAAATTATCACATATGTACCTAATCTGTTATGTATGAAAGAAATTTATTTACGTGATATCTAAGTTCAGGGATAAAACGTATGAAAATAATGCAGACGATATTTAAATAATTTAAAATAAGAAATCATTAAATGAGATGGTTAAAGGAATGACGTCATAATGCTAGATAAAAATGTTATTTTACCTATTTATTATGTGATAAACCGGGAGAGATAGGGCTTGAAATAAGATATTAAATGCTCGAAAAGGGGGTGGTGGATTTCGAACAATTTAAAGACGTGCTTTGCATTTTGCTAACCCTAACTCATCAAGAATCCAATATGGATGTCGCTTTCCTTTCCTGGTCCAACCGCTTCATAAATTCGAAGACAGACGGACAGATAACTTAGACTGTTATTATATACGGGATTTTATCAGAAAATTAAATTACATAAAATATCAAAATAAAAGATTCTCTACATGTACTCATTCTTTATAAAATTCTTTTATATGCTAAAACGGTAATGTCAAGTGATTGAATTTTCTAATTACTTTGGTATTAGGAACATATTTTGCTTTTCGTATTTCTTCGCTAACGTATTTCTTCTTATTAGTATTACCTTTCATCAACTAATTACTTCTTTATAAATTTTAACATTTTTTAAAGAATGTATAGTTTGCATGAATTCTAAAATTTTTCATAACATAAAGGATAAAAGCTTACATGTTACAAATAAATTAATGAGGTAATAATACGCTTATAATAAAATGAAAAATAAACATGTTCTGCAGCCTAATTTTTACCCAAATTATTTTCAACTGGTTCTTCTTGAAATCTTTAGATATCATTAAAAAAATTCTTTGAGGTGGTAAAATATATATCGATGCTTTAAAAGAAAATCATTGGTAAATTTGTTTCTATTCCTTTGTATTTCCTGTAAACAGGAATTTTCCACTAAACACGTAAATTATAGATCTTAATTTATTTTAAAATTTAAACATCTAAAAGAATTTTTGAACTTATACTTTCTTGTTGAATTTACATAAATTTTAGCCTATTATGGGATAGTTACAATTTTATAGATTCAAATTATTATTCGAGAACTAGTTGCCAAGATTTGACTTCAAATCTTGGCAACTTATATTCTTATACTTTCTTATTGAATTTACATAATTTTTAGCCTATTATGGGATAGTTACAATTTTATAGATTCAAATTATTATTCGAGAACTAGTTGCCAAGATTTGACTTCAAATCTTGGCAACTTATATTCTTATACTTTCTTATTGAATTTACATAATTTTTAGCCTATTATGGGATAGTTACAATTTTATAGATTCAAATTATTATTCGAGAACTAGTTGCCAAGATTTGACTTCAAATAATACTAAATTACTTTTTAAAAATGTGGTTAATTTTTCATCCAATAAATAACTATAATTCCATGGATTATTATATAATAATGGGTAGAAAACTATACTACTTACGTGAAAGTTTATAATTTAAGGTAAGTAGATAAACTAGATTGAGATTTTCCGCAGAATGTTTATTCTATTCCGAATTGCTTTACCTGTTTGCTTTTATTTTGAATTCATTTGTTTGTGATTCAAATTGTTTCGCTAATTTTCTTTTTTTTCACATTTTGAGTTTCCCGAGGCAGTTTTGATATGTTCAATATTTAAAATCAAATTTTATTCTGAAGTTTCGTTCTTTTATTGGGATTGACTATTGTGCATTCCAGTTTTGAACTCTTCTGGCATTTATTACTTGAGGATAAATATAAACTATTATCTTAAGAGATGATATTAGTTTCTGAAAGTCATACAGAAATCGATTATCTCTATTTCGGGAATATGTCAAGAGTTAAAGAGTCACTAATAGCCTGGTTGTTCAAATGAAGAACAACTTTGACGTAAATTGCAAATCAAAGACATAGAAGTAAGACGGTTTACACGTCATTGACAAAGTAGTACAAAAATATCGTATTTATTTGATTCGAAGCACGTGCGATAGAGACTGTTAAACTACTCGATGATTAGTGAGTTTAGATTATAATAATAGCAAAAATGAACAAATATTTCATACTTTAAGAATAAAAGGAATTTCTGAAGTCAATTAAAATACTAAATATATATCTTTAAGGAACTCCGGTAAACATTTTTTTTTAATTTAATTGCTTTATAAGGAATTTTTTCTTCACATATTTATTATACAACTATTGCTATACCTGTAACAATTGCTTATATTTTGAAATTTTGATTTAACAATATCTAAATACTTAAAAATTAATTGCATTTCACATTTTATACATTTTAGGAATAAGTAGTTTAAAAAAAATTCAATTTTTATGTAAAATGAATAGCTAATTAATTTGCCTTCGGCATTTGTTAAAATATTGATTGCAAATTTTTCAGTGATTCATAACATAAAAATATTTATAATTTTTGGGGCTTTTTTCAATCAAATCAAAGACATATAAGTAAGAGGGTTTACACGTCAATGACAAAGTAATATAAAAATATCGTATTTACTTGATCCGAAGAACGTGCAATTGAGACCATTAAACTACTCGAATATTAGTGAGTTGCATTATAATAATAGCAAAAATGAACAAATATTTTATATCTTTATGAATAAAAATAATTTCTGAAGACAATTAAAATACTAAATATATATCTTGTTTTTTGTAGGATTTAAGGAACTCCTGTAAACAATTTTTTTTTAAATATAATTGCTTTATAATAAATTTTTTCTTCACATATTTACTTATACGACTATTGCTATACCTATAACAATTGCTTATATTTTGAAATTTTGATTTAACAACATCTAAATACTTAAAAATTAATTGCATTTCACATTTCATACATTTTAGGAATAAGTAGTTTTAAAAAAAATTCAATTTTTATGTAAAATGAATAGCTAATTAATTTGTCTTCGTATTTGTTAAAATATTGATTGCAAATTTTTCCGTGATTCATAACATAAAAATATTTAGATTGTTTGGGGCTTTTTATTAGTTGAATATTTGGGATTGCGTTAGTTGCAAATCAAAGACATAGAAGTAAGAGGGCTCACTCGTCAATGACAAAGTAATATAAAAATATCGTATTTACTTGATCCGAAGTACGTGCAATTGAGACCGTTAAAGTACTCGAATATTAGTTGGTTCGTTGGAAGCACTACGGTCTGCTTTTTTGCATCAGGAGGGCTAATGAGACCGGGACCTACTGGTTAAAGCCGATTCCGAACGGCTACGAACAGCCATGCCTCAGTGGAACTCGAACCCACGAACTCCAATTCCGATGGTCAGTGCCCTAACCATTCGGCCATCGTTCGGCGAATGTTAGTGAGTTGAATTATAATAATAGCAAAAATGAACAAATATTTCATATCTGTAAGAATAAAAGGAAACGATTAAAATACTAAATATATATATATTGTTTTTTGTCTGATTTTATAGACTCTGGTAAAAATTTATTTAAATATAATTGCTTTATAATGAGTTTTTTCTCAAATATGTACAGTCTCCCAAAAACTTTCCGAATATCTCAACCCATTTATAATAATCCAGAAATGATTTTCCTTTATTTAACGTTAGCACTGGTATTCGTTAAGTTTACACACAGTTTCTTAAAGAAATTTCCAAATATAAGACAATGAAATTTGAATTTTTTTGTTTTGCTTTTGTGATAGTTGTTAATTGTACGCACAGGCTCTCAAAGAAATTTCCAATATCTCCACCCATTTATATTAAGACAATGAAATTATAATTTTTTGTTTTACTTTAGTGGTATTCAAAACATTGTTAGGTATATATTTTACACCTAGTCCCACAGAAGTACACAGTCTACGAAATACTTTTCGAATATCTCAACCCATTTATAATAATCCAAGCATTGATCCATTTCTAAAACTAAAATGAAAGTTAGAAATAATAACTGAATAATACTGAATGATTTGAACAGAAAATATTTTCTGTAATACTCGACTCAAGACTCGAGTTGGTGTTACATGGGCCCCTGTTTTTTTTTCGGAGGCCGAAGACGGAGAGGGGGGGGCAACCCCTGTTCCAGGGAGGTTCAACAGGAGGGGGCGAGGATGCCACCCCCGCCCACGCCAGCTGCGGAAAAGGACATTTTTCCCGTGGAGGAGAATGGTTGACCAAGAGGGGGGGATTCCACCCCGGAACTCACGGAGAGGGTAGAGAGATGCCCGATCGAAACGACGGTGAACGGACAATTCTTCTGAAAGGAGCTGAGACCGAGAGAGGTGTTTTCCGCTCGGCACAATTTGTTATTTTTCCCTCTGTCTTATGGCAACCATGTTTAGGCTTAAGATGTTGACTGTACATATATCTTAATAGAATTTGTAAATAAATGTTTAGTCCAGAGTTTTGTCGCTGCAGTGCTTAATTGTCGGCAATATAGGCTTTAATCGAACTCCAGGATACCTGCTCCAGTAACAATAAGCGAGCAGGTATAGAAACGAGGCGTGAGGTCATCGGAAAGTGCAGCCGGGGACGCGCGATGCGAGACATTTTCTAACTTTGAAAAAATGAATTAAGCTTAATAAGGAAGGTTCTTTGGATTTATTTTTAGCAAGGCAACCAAAACTTACAATATTTAAAACTTTCTAAAGCAGTTATTTTATCTATTCTAAAAATATTATAAAAAAGCGTTAAATAAATTGTTTGCACGGGTTCGTAGAAGCAATCTGTTACACATTAGTAGAAACAAATCCTAAAACTATAATTATTTTTGTAGAATAACATAATAACAATTGATAATAACATTTCTAGCTCAACTTTTTTTTTTTTTTTTTTTTTTTTTTTTGTAACCTAACGAATAGTGCAAAATTTACAACCCAAATTATTAACTTCTTGCTGATATTCTTTGTACCAAAATTGTGTTTTTTTTTTTTTTTTTAGAAATGACTCTAGAAATGTTTCATACGTTTTAGTTGATTAGATAAAAAATTGTTGGAATATTTTCTAATGGATCGATTCTCTTTTAATGTATTGATCTTACTCCATATAGGAGAATATTTCATGCAACGAAAGCCTTCCAACATGGACAAGTATCGTGGAATCTGCATCTGTAGAATATTTCATGCAACGAAAGCCTTCCAACATGGACAAGTATCGTGGAATCTGTATGTTTTCTAGGAGGATGGGTTACCAAAAGGATGAAATCGAGTTGCCAAAAATTTGCACCTTATTTTAATGCATCAAATATAATATATTTGAAACATTTAAAATAGGGGAATTTTCAAAGTAATACTGTTATAAACTTATACTAAAATTTTTAAATGAATATCTCTAAACATCTATTTTGTACAGTGCGGTTCAAACTGTAAAATTATAGGCTTTAAAATCAGAACTCATTTCTTAAAAAGGCCTATACATATTTTTATCTTTAATCCTTATGGCGGTTTTTCTATATCGATTTCCATATAGTTCTTGTAAAAACTCTTAATATTATATTTTCAGTAAACTCTAATTTTTTAATGCAAAACTTAAAATATGTATTTTTTTAGATTGAAAATCCCCTAAGCATCTTAGTGTTAATGAATCCCTTATGATTTAATCCTATAACTTACTATAAATTCAAAAATTGTTTCATCTATTGGTTTTGTTACATCCATAAATATATTTACTACTTTCATTCTTTATTCTATTTATAACAATTTGTCCATTTTCCTACATTTCCCACTATGGGCTAAAACCATTTTCCTGTAATATTATACATAATTTAATTTTTGTATAAGTCCTCATATTTCACGATTCTCTTCAACTTTCAGTTATAGACTAAACTAAAAATTAAAAAAAAGCGTTCTAAAATTACGAGAAAACTTGCCAAATAAGCCACAAAGCTTTACCAGCTTAAAACTTTTTAAAATTTTCGATTCTTTTCCCATTACAGCAAAAAAACACCAGTTCGTTAAAATACCAAAGGTATAATTTTAATTTATCAGTAGAGAGAGACTTTCCTACGAAAAACCTCGTAATTAGAGAGACGCTTCTTTACATGAAAATATCTTAAAAACAAGTCGGAGTGTTGCCCGGATTTTGGAGCTGAAAGCTTACAGCTTTCTTCCGCAAAATAAAATGCAGTCTTCCGATAAAAATTACTCCGCACGAGATGTTTAATTACTGAAGCAAAATGCGTCCTTTTCGAATAAATTTTAAAAAATGTTTTCGAAGGTTTGTTGGTTAATCCTCGACATATAACAGAAACATGTTTGAAGTAGGCTTATATTGAAGAATAAAAAAAAATTAATTAAAGCATTTTCGATGTAATTTTTTTATTTAAATAACTGAAAAAATAGATGAACAATGCAGCGATGTGAATTAAATTAAACGGATTATTTCTAGTTGTTTATAAATGGTAATATATTCATTTTTAAAAACATGTATTTAAGTAAACATCGAAGAACACTGATAAATATAATATTAATACTCGTTTGAAATTGCATTAAAAATTAATCTTTTATAATTTTTTACATTCTAAGGTAAGTTTTAGTATCTTAGTGAATAGCATTTATTAGTATTTTAACTCCATTGTAGTTTTGCTTATAAAGAGTCGTTCATTGACAATTATAATATACACTCAAGAGCCAAAACATTATGACCAACCCTAGATTTTTCAATGGACTCGCCTGGATGACGTGGAAGACACGTGATCAGGGGGAAGTGGGATTTAACTACTGCTGGAGAGTATGAAGAATCATTCTTTCACTTACTTCTGTGTGTGATGGGAAAAGCTGCGGATCTAAGCGAGTTTGATAGAGGGCAGATTGTAATGGCTCGAAGACTCGGAACAAGTATTTCCGAAACTGCACGACTCGTGGGTTGTGTTCGATCTAGAGTTGTTAGTACTTATGCAAAGTGGATGAATGACGGTGAAACCAGCAGTAGACGACATTGTGTTGGACGTCCACACGCTATCAAAGAAAAAGGTCATACACAGGCCGGTGGTGTATTATGCTTTGGGGGACGTTCTCTTGGGCGTCTCTAGGACAAGTGGTTGTGGAAGAGAAAAACCATGAATGCTCCAGGGTATCTGAACATCATTGTGGACCAGTTGCACCCTTACATGGTCTCTGTTTTTCCAGCTGGAAATGAAAGTTCCAACAGGATAACGCTTCTTGTCACAAGGCTAAAATTGTGTTGGAGTGGTTCCAGGAACATCATGCTGAATTCCAGTTAATGTTCTGACCGCCTAACTCACCGGATCTCAATCCTATAGAACACATTTGGGATGTCATGGAACGGCAGCTCAGAGTTCAAAGACCACCAATTCGTAATATCGCGGATATGCGTAACCGTTGCTTAAATATCTGGTACAATCTGTCTCGGTCATCTACCAAGGATTAGTAGCATCCATGCCAAGGCTGGTTGAAGCTGTGTTGCCCGCCAAAAGTAGGCCAATTCGTTATTGGCAGGTGGTCATAATGTTTTGGTTCTTGAGTGTATATTACTTATTAAAATTTTGATTATTGTATTACACACGATAGGTATTAATTCATTTTCTGCATATGTGTTAAGAGGAAAACTTTAAAAAATATAAAAGAGTCTATTAGAGTGTTACAGTTGTATGGCTTTGTTTTATACAAATGTTTAAACCCTAAATTGTCCAACAAACCCTAAACAAATTTCCTAAACTGTTTAAACTGATGACTTCCACAGATGTGTCACTAATTTTTTAACATTATTTGAAGCCACGAGGCATTGTCTAATAAACTTCTATGCACCTTATTACGTGATAACAGTATAACAGATATTAATGTGATGGTCGGCAATCTCTGGTAATCCATGACACCTAATTTTGTATTTTATCACGGGAAATAAAAAAAGGTTAGATAATAAGCAATATAGCAATCAGTAGTGTATCTGAAGATGCAACTGTTTACAACTTCTTTTGAAATGTTTTAAGCTTTAAGATATAAATAAATGAAACAAATGAGTATGATGAAAATTGGGCCAAACAGAACGCTTAAATGAAAATTTGGGATTACTTAAGAATTGGGTTCCCCTTGGCAAATTTGGCGAAAATATTGGTGATATTTACTAAAACACAAAGGTAATCCATCCAAACATTGTATTTCTTGCTTTTCCTGGCGGTTTTAATTAATGCACAGTGCACCATCGTAATAGAATTATATGCTCTTACATAATTAAATAAAACGACTTGAAAACCGCACATTTATATTTGTGGGCAATTAATCCCTTAACAGTTTACAAACGCAATAGCTCCAAATTATTAAAAATCTGCCATAGTGAACCATTAATGGCTCGTTATATCTAATTTTTTAACCATTGCGCACTTTTAATATATAAGAAAAGATTTACACATGATAAGTTGGATGTAAATATCATATAAATTATAATATAGATACAAATTGTTTGGGCACGGTGAGATCAGGAGAAAATGTTAGGTGACCATACTTAAACCATTATCGCCAAGTTGGTGGAGGAACCCAGTTCTTTAGTCAAGCTGAAAATTTATTTTAGACCCAAATTTGATCGTATCTATCGCCAATTTTGATTGCTATAACTTTATGTAGTTTAACAATGGTATGAATTGTACTTTTAGTTTTATTAAGAAAATTAGTATTATGGGATTATGAATGTGATAATAATATACAAAAAAAACCCGAACAATTTTAAGTTAGCAGATTAAAAGGACAAACTAAAGAAAAAGAGTTAACTTAAATTTTGATTCAACAGTTCATTCACTACTATTTGCAGTCTTATATTACCGGCTTGACTAAAGAACTGGGTTCCCCCGCCAACTTGGCAATAATGGTTTAAGTATGGTCGCCTAACATTTTCTCCTGATCTCACCACGTCCAAACAATCTGTATCTATATTATAATTTATATTATATCTCCATCCAACCCTCCTTGTGTAACTCCTTTCTT
Organism: Pardosa pseudoannulata; assembly: GCA_032207245.1. Lineage (NCBI taxonomy): Eukaryota > Metazoa > Arthropoda > Arachnida > Araneae > Lycosidae > Pardosa > Pardosa pseudoannulata. The sequence continues at coordinate 22,505,873 of CM063506.1, forward strand.
ATATATTAAAAGTGCGCAGTACTTAAAAAACTAGATATAACAAACCATTAATGGTTCACTATGGTTGATTTTTAATAATTTGGAACTGTTGCGTTTGAAAACTGTTAAGGGATTAATTGCCCATAAATATAAATGTCCGGTTTTCAAGTCGTTTTCTTTAATTAAATAAGAATATATAATTCTATTACGATGGCGCACTGTGCATTAATTAAAGTCGCCAGAAAAAGCAAGAAATACAATGTTTGGATGGATTACATTTGTATTCTAGTAAATATCGCCAATAATTTGCCAAGGGGAACCCATTTGTTAAGTAATCCTATATTACCTACTGTTGTGTAACAATGTCTAACGCCTTAAGCCGTATGTGTTCTCTGGATGGTGCGAAATGAATGAGAACTTCAGGGGTATATCTCTTTTCGGTTTGTACCGGTATCACAAGCCCGAGATGCCTTAGTGAAACTTTCTATCTCCGACCTTCCTGGTAATCTCGAGCTATCCTATGTAGAGATTTCTCCTTACTGGATTGGACAAAATTAAATTCGGACCATTAAGGATCTCTCGTAGATCTCGTAGCAGTGGTTTGGTAGACACTTCGGACCGCTGTTGTGATGGTCTGGTCTTCAGTAACATTCCTTTGTATGACAGCAAACCTGGGTTATATTAGACTAATAAGATTATTTATTGTTATGCAATGAGAACCTTACTACTGTTTAAAATTGAGTATCGAACTTTAACAAATTTGTATGTATTGTTACGAATTTCACAGCTGAGTTCGGGGATTGAATGAATTTTAAGTAAGACAGCACGAAGACAATTATTTATTGACAGTCAGCTAGAAAATACAATGTGAGAAAGGCATCAAGGTTACGATACTGCGCACTCGTACCAAGCTTACAAGATCATTGCTAAACAACTCGAGCAGAATGCCGTGGGCTCACTTACCTCATTCCGCATAAAACAAAACCGAAGCACCGGTAAAACATAGGACATAATGCGTACTCTGTACACTGAGATATTTTCTTAACGATTCCACCCCGTTTGTGGCTCAGCTTGCTTTACATAGACCCGAAGAAACTGCTCGAACATTCCAGATTAGAACAGAAACTGGAACCGGAAGTTATCAAATATCGCTACATTTGTTAACATTTGGCGACAAAAGTAAATTGCCAAAACTGCAGCCAACGAGCCGATATCTCGCCAATTTGGTGATATAACCATAGAGTCCCATGTTAAATACAAGGTTCACTAATGAATTCGTAACAGTATTATAGTTTCATAATATTTTTTTAAATCTTCCGTTTACGATGAATACTGCACTTATTAGTTATACAGATACTATTTTAGTTATAATTTTTCACTTTTTGACAATGTGGAAATAAATAGAATATCTTATATAAAATATATAAGATTTGTCCTTGAACATTTCGTGTATAGATATTATTAAAACGGAAGTATTTGAATTTGAATTAATTCCCGTTAGGGGCTCAGCTTGCCTTATGTAGGCCCGAAGAAACTGCTCGAACATTCCAGATTAGACCAGAAATTGGAACCGGAAGTTGTCAAATATAGCCACATTTGTTAACATTTGGCGACACTTGGTGACGAATTTGGCGACAAAAGTAAATTTCCAGAACTGCAGCCAACGAGCAGATATCTGGCCAATTTGGCGAAATACCCA
>CM063506.1:22520050-22550050 GCA_032207245.1 Pardosa pseudoannulata
CCGTCTACGGTCGGAGAACTTTTTTCTTTAAACATAGGAACTAGTTCATGTTTTACATTTTTAGGTTTATTTTTTATATTATCATAGAGAATTGCACTAAAAACATTTACTCCTGGAGATGTTTTTATAAAATTTCTAATAAATGAAGAAAATTTATTAAAAAAAATCGGGATTCTTCAAAAGGTCTTAATTTTTAATAAATTAAATTATTTCAATATTTTTGATGCAACACATTTCTTATACACTGGACTAGTGAATCTCCTAAAATCTTTGCTTAACACTAGATTGCCCAAGGCAGTCATTTTGACTGTTTTTTAATTTCAATTAGAAAAACAATTAGGAAATATAATGACACAATTTCTTAGAATTTGGTGACTTTTTCTATAACATATAAATGGGTTTATGAATAATTGTAGTTACTTCCACCCTCCTTTATTATATAAAATTAAAAATTAATTTTAAACAAATTTCTTTACATATTTGTTATTTTTTCACAATGCAGTCATTTTGACTGTTTTTGGGCAATATAGGTATACAAGAAATCTCGGGCAATCTAGTGTTAATTTACTTTTGATAAAAAAAAATATTTTTCCTTCAAAATCATATCTTGAATTCACATTGAATTTTTAACGAATTTTCATTACCTTTATATCTAACTATGAGTGTAACATCAATAAAAATTATCCAAATTTTCCAAGCTTTTAGGGGATTCACTAGTAAATACTATCAAAAGCATTCATAATAATTTTCAACAAAGTATTTTAAGAACTTTTTGAGAAATCACATTTCAAGTTTCAACATTTTATTAAAAATACCATTCTGAGAAAAAAGCATTCGAAGTTTATGAAAGCAACTTTAACTATTAAAAAATTAAAATACATGTTTAAAATTCCCCACACTTTCTTGCATCAAAACTTTCTAATTGCCAAGTAGCTAATTATTAAAAATACTAGAAAAATGTTTAAAGTAATCTTCATGAAAATTTAAAAAGTTTTGTCCCAAAAATGCTTCCAAAAATTTCACAACTTCCGGTTCCGAAGTTGCTACTTCATTTTGTTTTGACAGCTGTCACTGATGTTTAAACAGCTGTAACTTTTCTTTAACCCATATTGTACCACACCAACTAAATATTTCTGTAATTTATTAAAACTTAATCCATATCATTAATATGGTGTAACTAAGTATATGAAACCAAAATTTGGAAAAAAATATTTTTAATTTTTTATGTAATTGGCTGCCCTAATAAACAGGACAACGGTCCATTACACTACTAAAACTTAACAAATATCATTTACATTGCATTAGGCTGATTCATAGACGAAATTTGGAGAAACAGTCAAAACAAGTCCAACATTACATTTTAAGCATACTGTTGTAGGTTTTCTCTTGCAGTTATTGAACTGGCAGTAAGAGAGTAAGTTTATCCTGCAAAAAATCTCCATTTTCCTGAATATAATAGACATCTATTTACCCCTTGTTGTGTCCAGGAGTGTGAATAGGTGTTTGAACTGCTTTTCATTGAAAGATAAGAAAAGAATGTGCGCTATCAATGCAATATCGAATTCATAGGAAAATAATCAGGATTAAACAGTCGTCTTAATTTTACGGCACCTTTTTTATACTTACAAAATACACATGTAAAATATATTTTTCAACAAAAACTTTCAGCTACATTATTAGCTCTGTTTTTAAACTAAAAGTAACCTCCACGATGTTTAAAAAATAATAATAATAAATATAAAATTAAAGATTAAAAAATGACAATTTTTAAGAGGTTTCTGAAAATAAATTTTACAATACAATATAATTTGATTTCTCAGTTTTTTTTTTGTTACTATATTAAAGTGTGTCTATTTTAACCCCTTCCGGTATGATTTAATAATGAAAAACTGTGCATGAAATACGCATTTAATTTTTATTTAAAAAACTTGTTTCATTTTACAACTCTTACATATTCTTAATTAAAATCCACTTTTTACATGGTGTTAAATAATATCAGAAACAGTAAAATTAAGAAAATATCAAAGCAAAACATTAATAAGGTATACAGATAATAGTGGTACTTTTCAAAACAAAGTGCAAAGGAATTCTTAATTGTTTACACCGCCAAGTAGTCTCACTTTTAATTTGATTCTTGTAACACACACGGCATTTCTTAGTAGGTTTTCTTTTATTCTGACTCATTAATTTGGCAATGACTTGTACCAAGTAAACAATATGCAATAGTGACTTGTGATTTTCACAAGTGATAAAAGTGTTGCCAAATTCAGTACACTAGAAATTTTAAACTAAATTAATTATCATATTTAACAGTAACTTTAATCACATGACGAGTGTAGCTCGTCATTGTGCGGTATGGAATAAAAAACTAATGACGAACTAGACTCGTCATTTTACCGGAAGGGGTTAAGACATTTAGAGGCTGGGAAAAAGATTTTAAGGAATTAGAATGGGAGAGAGGAGATTTTTAAGGAGATATTAAAGTTAAAAACAATTTTGATATATTACATACATGTAATATATCAAAATTATTACGTCTGAAATATCTATCTAAAATTCTCTTTTTTTCCTTTTTACTTCTTTGCTTGTACCTTTACTTTTTTGCTTGACTTGTGATTTTCACAAGTGATAAAAGTGTTGCCCATTTCAGTACACTAGAAATTTTAAACTAAATTAATTATCATATTTAACAGTAACTTTAATCGCATGACGAGTGTAGCTCGTCATTGTGCGGTATGGAATGAAAAACTAATGACGAGCAAGACTCGTCATTTTATTTGAAGGGGTTAAAGGTGTAAAAATAAAATCCGCTCAGAAAATATTTATAACTTTATTATTAAAGGGAATTTTATTTCCTGTCCTGTTTATAGGACAGCGGTCCAATATGGGTTAAAATGCCGTAGAGACAAAAAAAATAGATCTAGAAGCCTAAAAGTTGAAGTTTTACAACAGAAAAATAAAAAAATCAAGATTTTTGGCAAAAAGTGACGATTGCAACTTAGCAGGATACCTTAAAGAATTCACTAAACAGAAATAAGCTCCTTAAATAGTATATTTTTTTCAGGCAAAACATCTTCTATGTTTAAGATTCTGTAAAAATATTTTTATGTTGAAATGAAAACGCTAAATTGAAGTTTTCTATGTCAAATCTCAAATATAGTTTCTAAAGATCATTATATTTGCATAATGAGTTAGTTATATTCCTGTACTGAAATAATTTGAAATGCTCATCTGAGTGCTAATAGTTTTTTGTTAATAGTTTTGTAATTACATTCTAAAGTTTTAAAGCGACCTCGTGTGTCACTGTCGGCCTCTTTTAACTTCCGAGAAAAGAAAACAAGAAAGAAACTCCTCAGCACTCTTCCTAGAATTTTTATTTTCTTTAAAAAACATGCTGGCATGTTTTAAATATGCAAGGTTTAAACAAAGAAACGTCTATCTATTTTCGTACGGCGGGAAAATGTAGGTTAGGTTGTTATGTTAATCAACTCTCTACACGTGTTTCTGAAAGGTGAAGGAGATAAACAAAACATGTTGGAATCTTTATCAGTAAGGCATAAGGACATTAAAAATATATTGAACCGCTGTCCTATAAACAGGACAGCAAATAAAATCCCCTTTTATAATAAAGTTATAAATATTTTTTGAGTGGATTTTATTTTAACACCTTTGAAATAGACACACTTTAGCATAGTAACAAAAAAACTGAGAAATCAAATTATATTGTATTGTAAAATTTATTTTCAACAACCTCTTAATAATTGTCATTTTTTAATCTTTAATTTTATATTTATTATTATTATTTTTTAAACATTGTGGAGATTACTTTTAGTTTAAAAACAGAGCTAATAATGTAGCTAAAAGTTTTTGTTGAAAAATATATTTTACATGTGTATTTTGTATAAAAATTATAAAAAGGAAAATATAAAGAAAGTATAAAAAAGATGCCCTAAAATTAAGATGACGGTCCAATCCCGATTATTTTTCTATGAATTCGATATTTCATTGATAGAGCACATTCTTTTCTTATCTTTCAATGAAAACCACCTGTTCACACACCTGGAAATAACAAAGGGTTTATAGATGTCTATTCTATTCAGAAAACTGGAGATTATTTGCAAGATAAACTTACTCTCTTACTGCCATTTCAATACCTACAAGAGAAAACCTACAACAGTATGCTTAAAATGTATTGTTGGACTTTGTTTTGACTGTTTATCCAAATTTCATCTATGAATCAGCCTAATGCAATGTAAGTGATATTTGTTAAGTTTTAGTAGTGTAATGGACCGTTGTCCTATTTATAGGACAGCCAATTACGTAAAAAATAAAAATATTTTTTCAAAATTTTGGTTTTATATACTTAGTTACACTATATTAATGATATGGATTAAGTTTTAATAACTTACAGAAATATTTAGTTGGTGTGGTACAATATGGGTTAAAAATATATTGGAGATTATGTGTTTCTACAATGTTATTTCCTCCGGATGATTAAAAAATTGTGAATTTATATATAAAAAGTATAAAAGGGAATATACGTTTTTAATTCCATACCTTTATAAAGAAAAAAAATCTCAAAAGAAGGCCATAATCATTTCAGTGTTAAAATTAATTCTGTTGTACGATAATTCTTTTGGACATTGGAGTGAAATAGACAGGAAAAGTGACTGAAGTTGAAGTTAGGACTCTACTGAGTCCTAACAAATTCAAACGGAAAACAAATTCGGACTACCTTCTTAATTTTCTTAATTTTCAAAGATATAAAACTTAAACGCTAGGTATTTATTAGTCCGTGATATAGTCTCCTAGACTTCCATGAAAAAAATTTGTTGTTAATACCGGTAATAAAATTTTCATCGAAACAAAAAGTAATAGATGATTACCACTTCCGGTGCAAGAAAAAAACACTTTATTGGACATAGCAACAACAGTATTTGCATATCTTTCTAGACGATAATCTTTAAAACGTTCGCCGCACATATCCCGGCATGCAGTCACGCGCTCCATAGAATGACGTTAAGCCGCCGTTGAACTGGTATTTAAAAGACTGCAACTTGCAGCTACCGGTAGTTTTCGTATGGTGGCCATGTATTCCGTTTGTGACCACCGGGATATGTACTTGATGTACGGCTGATGTAACAGAAATGCCCTACGAACTGTTTGGGAGTATACAAGTGAATATACTGCTGTTGATATGTTCAATAAAATGTTTTTTTCTTGCACCGGAAGTGACATCATACTTTGTTTTTGTATTTTTCTCGTAAACTATTGATCGTACAGGAACGCTTCTTTGGGCAGTTTTTATGCACTCCCAACGAGGAATCTAGCTGTGCAGAATTTATGCGGTCGTTTTGGGACACCCTGTATATTACACCAGTATTCGTCAGCGCGCTACTCATTCAGTCATTATTCGGCGGTAACAAAGAAGAGAAAATAACAATGAAAAAATATTTCTTGCAAAAAGTTTATATATTCTGTAGGAATACATCGAACTTCAATTATTTTCAATTAAGTAAAATTTACATCATTATTATGATTTTGATAATATTACACTAAATATTTATAATAATTAAATAAAACAATTATTAAGTCAAAAAAGAATAACTCCATAACACTAATTTAAAAGTATACTTTCCGATTTTATCGATACTCCTTAATTAGCAGATTAAAAATGCATACATTCTGATATATTAATTATTAAACATCTTATAAAAAGACTAGGTATTAATTATTTCCCAATCAAATGTCTCAAAAGACAAATAATTAATATTGCTTCTTGAAGAATTAATCCAATATTCCACGTGCAGTTTCGGAAAGTCGTGTTTTCCTTTTCTTTAAAACTGGAGACAAACTATTAATAGCTATTACAGATAACGTAACAGCATAATTGCTCAGCCAATGTAAAAAAGAGTGTTGAATTCCGATTCTTTATTATTTCTTAATCTTTATTAATGATCTAGTGACCTTACCAGTTATTCATTTTTGCTCCTTGCGTAATTTTTTTAAGTTCGAAATACTTCGCAAGAGGATGATAGAACGAAGATCGATTTATCAATGGATGCGATGTGAATAAAAACATGTTAAACACTTTTATTGATAAAAGGAGACTAATAGATAAATTATAATGATAATTAGAAGGACTTATATTCAATTATTGTGCTTTGGAAAATGTTACCCATAACCGTTTTCGCTAAAAAAAATAATTTCATGCAATTTTTTTTTAAGAAATTCTAAAGAACGTGGAATAAATAAAAATTTTTCGGTTTTATGACGAATACAATGCATTCGCAAGAGGTTGAGTAACTTTAGAAAATGTTACCCATAACCATTTTCGCTAAAAGAAATAATTCCGTGCGATTTTTTTTATAAGAACTTTTAAAGAACGAGGAATAAATAAAATGTTTATGTTTTTGGTTTTAGAGGTTCAGTACCTTTAGAAACTGTTACGCATAACCGTTTTCGCTAAAAAATAATTCCATTCAATATTTCATAAGAAATCCTAAAGAATGCGGAATAAATAAAATGTTTGTTTTCGGTTTTATGGCGAATACAATGTATTCGTAAGAGGCTGAGTAACTTTAAAAGATGTTACCCATAACCGTTTTCGCTAAAAAAATAATTTCATGCAACTTTTTTATTAGAAATTCTAAAGAACGGGAGTAAATAAAATGTTTATGTTTTTGTTTTTATGACGAATACAATGTATTCCTAAGAGATTGAGTAACTTTGACTCAAATACAAATCCTTATTTCTAAGAAAAAAACGCCAAATAAATTATTAAATGTTGTAAATTCAATTTTAAGGTTAAATAAAGTTTGATAAAATAATTCTGTTATGTATCAATTGTATTTTTATAAATTAAAAATATCTATCTACTTCTGAATATTTCATTTTAGTTGAAGATTAATAATATTTATTTTTTATAACTACAGTGGACTCGGCTTAATGTGAGCAGTTTGGGACGCCGTGATTTTGATAACAGTAAACAATATGCAAAATTAGATAAATTTTATTTCACAAGTACTAAATTAAATTGTAAAATCTCACCTTATATTTATGTACTGTATATTTATATTGGCGCAGTACATAAATATATGTACCTTATATTTATGTACTGCGCCATTTTCATTGTTCGTGGCGGAGCTAAGCGTGAAAAAGGTGTTGACCGCTCTATGTACACGCGTTGACTGATCTTATCTGTTTGCAAGCTCATCAAATTGTTCCAAAATGCTTCCGCCTGACCGGATGATCCCAAAAGCTTACGCGAGCTTGGGTCTTTTTCATTTATTTTATTATTATAAAAGAGTTCCCTTTTTAAAATAGCTTTTAACTCACATAATTTCCAACTACCCCTTTTTTAGACCTGACATATATACATATTTAAATATATATATATATATATATATATATATGTGTGTGTGTGTGTGTGTGTGTGTGTGTGTATATATATATATATATATGTATGTATGTTATGTTGTTCATTGTATAAAATATAAGCAAAAATTGCTAAATAAAGTGTAAATAAAATTTATTTGCAAATTAGAATTCATAAAAATACGTGAACATTAACTAATTTTTAATCCTTTATACTAAGTAACAATTGTTATAAAACCATTTAAACTAAAATATTTTGAAATTATAACGCCATCAAAACGGTCCAATGTATAATTTATTTTAAAACATTTTACAATTGTTGGACAACGTCTTTCGGGTCGTCTAGTATTGATTATAAATATTTACATTAAAAATATTCTGAAATTACACCTTTAATTAGTGTTAAGAAGGGATTCTTTTTACGTTAAACAAAATAATTTATGTAAGAAAATGAAGATGAAGTCATTCTTAGACTAAACCTTGTTTATATTGATTATAAGTAATTACGCTGAATTCTGAAATTATACCTTTAATTAGTGTTATGAAAACATTTTTTAGACTAAATAAAATAGTTTTTATATGAAAATGAAATCATTATTTTTAGATTACACAAAATATTTTTTATGCGAAAATGAAGATGAGTTCATTAAAACTAATGCGTTTTTTAAGGTTAAAAAATAATTTTGTTGATCGAAATGTAAAAAAGATTATTTGTATGTATGTATATATGTTCAATATACATTATAAAATGGCTGGATCATAATAATTTATGAAATTTTGTGCGGTAATTAGGTTGGTTTGCTTTGGAGCCTTACGGTCAAGGTAGACTAAGGTAAAGGCAACTTAGGTGCATGCCTAGGGTCCGCAATTTTTGGGGCCCGAAAATTAGGTTTATAATTTTAATTTTTATTTAACAGAAAAATGTGATGTTCATAATTATTGCTGAAACATATCCAAATTATGGCGAATCGTTGATTTATATACACTCAAGAGCCAAAACATTATGACCACCCCTACATTTTGCAATGAACTCGCCTGGATGACGTGGAAGGCACGTGATCAGGTGTAAGTGGTATTTAACTGCTGCTGGAGAGTCTGAAGAATCATTCTTTCACTTACTTCTGTGTGTGATGGGAAAGGCTGCGGATCTAAGCGATTTTGATAGAGGGCAGATTGTAATGGCTCGAAGGCTCGGAACAAGTATTTCCGAAACTGCACGACTCGTGGGTTGTTCGCGATCTGCAGTTGTTAGTACTTATGCAAAGTGATTGAATGACGGTGAAACCAGCAGTAGACGAGATGGTGTTGGACGTCCACACGCTATCAAAGAGAAAGTTCGTCGGATACTGTCTCGCATGGTAAAGCAAAACCGGAGCCCGACAGTGGCTCAGCTGACAACCCAATATAATCCAAGGTCAAGTAGAACAGTATCGGAGCACACTGTTCAGCGAACACTGTTGGATAAGGGGTTACGCAGCAAACGGCCCACTTGTGTGCCTTTGTTGACCAAGCGTCATCGTCAACTGCGCCTACGCTGGGCCCGGGAGCATCGCGACTGGTCCATGGATCAGTGGGAGAGAGTTGGCTGGTCAGATGAAGCACGGGTTGTCATTCATCACGTCGATGGCCGTCGATAAGCCTGGCGTTTACTAAAACTATTAACAATAAATTCAAAACAATTCTTCATGATAGTGATGTTAGTGACTCTTCAATAGAGGAATTAAAATGTTAGGAACAGGATTTAAACTTGTCAGAATTGAAAAATAAAGTATTACAAATTAAGACTTTTATAAGTAAAGAAAATATTATTTCGCCTGTACCCATGTGATCATTTATTCAGGAAAATAATATTATTACAACATTCCCTAATTTAAACCTAATCCTGAGAATTTTTTAACCCTTCTAATAAGCAATGCAAGCGGTGAAAGATAATTCTCAATAATGGACAGAATAAGAAATTTTTTAAGATCCACATTAGGCCAACAAAAATTAAATAGGTTATCATTACTTTATATAGTAAAAGAGTTATTAAATAACTCTATTAATTGTGTCAAACTAATTGACGAGTTTTCAGAAATAAAAATGAGAAAAAAGGCAATATAACTTATCAATCTGGGTATGTTTGTTTAAGTATTATTGTTTGTTTTAATAAATTATGTTTTTGTTTGTTTGTTTTAATAAATCATATTTATGTTCATTTTAATAAATCATATTTATGTTTGTTTGTTTTAATAAATCATGTTTATGTTTGTTTGTTTTAATAAATCATGTTTATGTTCATTTTAATAAATTATATTTTTTGTTTGTTTTAATAAATTATGTTTATTTAATTTTTGTACATGTATATTTTTTCCTTTTTTTTATAGAATCCGATAATTAAGTAGAACTACATACTATATGCTTTAAAACCAAACTACCAAACGCAAAGTATGTGTCATTACTGAAAAATAGGTCCGGAATTACAATGTTGCCTAGGGCCTTCTTTAGCCTTAGTCCGCAACTACCTACGGTCTACTTTTTTGCAACACCCTAATGATACCCTAATTTATATAACGCTGAAACTAACTGATGTAGATCTGAGCATTACCTTCTATTTTACACCAATATATACCTATTAAGAACAGAATGCCAAATATTTTTAGAATTTAAAAGAGAGAAGTATTAAAGATAAATCTTTTTAAAGATAATTTAAATATAAATCATCACTATAGGTTAACTAATCTTGACATTATTGTATGAGCTACCAAAAGAAAAAAAATCTAGTAACTTACGATCCACGTTTCAGAAATATTAGTTTATGCGGATATTATATACAAAAAGTTATTTACTTTCATGTAGGGGTTAATCTCTAGAACTACTGAACAGTTTCTAAAATTTATTTTTCCAATAGAAAACTACACTATTCCCGAATAATCCCCTACATAATAATAGCCTAAGTTATCTGTCCGTCTGTTCTTGAATTTATGAAGTGGTTGGATCTGGAATGGATACAGACATCTATATTAGATTCTTGATGAGTTAGGGTTAGCAAAATTCAAGACGAGTTCGAAAACGTTCGAAATCCACCCCTTTCCCCTTTTTCGATCGTTTAATGCCATTATTTCAAGCACTATTTTCCCCGGTTAAGAACAGGCGATTAAATTCATCACTTTATCACATTATAAGTAGATGAAAATAACATTTTTTTCTAGCATTATGACGTTATTCCTTTAACTATCTCATTTAATCATTTCTTATTTTAAATTATTTAAACATCGTCTGCATTATTTTCATACGTTTTATCACTGAATTTAGATATGACGTAAATAATTTTCTTTTATATTTGGCTTAAATAATATATTAGGTACATGTGTGGTAATTTTAAACTTAATTCATAATCATCGATTATTTTTTTGTTGCGATGAAAATTTTATTACCGGTATTAACAACAAATTCTTTTCATAAAAGTCTATGAGTCTATTTAATGTACTAATAGATATCTAACGTTTAAGTTACATATCTTTGAAAATTAAGAAGTTTGTTCGTTTGTGTGTTTGTTTATTATACATAACCACACAGTTTGCAGTCGATTCTCTAAATTTTGGACATCATTCATATACCACCAAATAATCTCTGTCAATTTTAAAACCTCTGCTGTTCATCTTATCATTTAATATGGTAAGATAAGTTGAAGATTGCAACTAACATGCGGTCAGTGAAGTTAAACAAATTATTTAGCGTGTATCAGATAATTCTCAGCCAAAAAACAAATCATTTTTTACCTGCCTCATAGGATAGTTTACAATTCTAGAAAAATAAAAATTTTACTGATTCCTTCATATGATAGGCCATATGCTAGCACCTTAAGAAAAAATTAAACAGAAGAAAATTTACAGGATACATTTTATATTTCTAACATCTGTATAATATCAAAATTGTAATAACTGTAACATTCTACTTTGTAATGAATGGTGTTTAAAACATATATATCTTAGTAGTAAAAAAAACCAAATTAAAAGCAAACAAAATGTTCTGTTTCCGTATTCACTTCTACAAATTTCTGACATCTACCATTGAAATCTACCAACTCTTTTAATATAGAACTCGATAAAATTGGAAGTCACACGAGGCCTAGATGGATAGGGCATCACAGAAAATAAAAATGTATTGTTATTTTAAGCTATTTTTATATGACGGGCTAGCATATGACAGGCTATATGCTAGTATAAGCTATATTTTCTTAAGATAAAAATAACTTTTTTGTTTGAAATGTCAATATTTGTAAATCAAGTCAGAACAAAAAGTTAAGTTGCATCAAAATCATAAAAAAAGGCAACGAGCACTATTCTAAATAAGTTACAAATAATAACAGCAGATGTTTTCTATTTCTAACTATCCCACATTCTTATGACAAGCATATCTAAAATAACTGATATATTAATACGGTGGGCGTAATCGTAATCGTTTTAAAGAAATTTTAAACTCTTGTCAGGAGTCATAAAACGTTAAGGAAAAAGTAATTTTCTCAATCAGGATTAGCAAAAATTCTGTTTCTCTCTTCTCCGAAGATAATTACTGAATATGTCAGAAATCTTAAGCATATCGTGTTTATAAACTGATTGTTCTTCATTTTGTTTTGACATTTCATATCGCAGAAAAAACACTGACTGATTAAATAATGCACTTCCCTCAGGCCCCAAGATGCCAAGATGAGTTAAAGGATTTATTTCTCTCTGCGATTTTATTGTTTGTTTTTAATATGCTAAATGTGGCAATGGTTTTTTTTTCTTGTCTTAAAAATTATCTTTCAAAAGATGGCAATGGAAATGTTTTTCTGGAATATCATATTTGTAATTTTTTACGCTTTCAGTTTATTTGATTTAAAATATTACAAGTAAATTGTGTTTTACGTTGGAAATTAGTTAAAACAAAATTAATGTTATAGTATAAATATATTTCACCATTTAAAAAAATGACGTAGAAAGCTAAAATAAATTAATATTTTTAATTGTAAATTTCATTCAGATGTATTTAGGCTAATTTTTAAATTATCTTTCAAAAGATGGCAATGGAAATGTTTTTCTGCTGTATGATATTTGTAACTAGCATATAGCCCGTCATATGACGGGATCCGTAAAATTTTTAATTTTCCAAAATTGAAAAGTACGCTATGAGGCAAATAAAAAAATGGTTTGTTTTTTGGTTGAAAATGATCTTGCAACAAAAAATAATCGATGATTAAATTTAAAAATATCACATATGTACCTAATCTATTATTTAAGCCAAATATAAAAGAAAATTATTTAAGTAATATCTAGGTTCAATGATAAAACGTATGAAAATAAGGCATAATTTAAATAATTTAATATAAGAAATGATTTAATGAGATGGTTAAAGGAATGACATCATAATGCTAGAAAAGAAAAATGTTATTTTTACCTATTTATTATGGGATAAATTGATAAATTTAATCGCTTGCTCTTAACCGGGGAAAATAGGAGTTGAAATAATGGCATTAAAAGCTCGAAAAGAGGTGAAGGGGTGGATTGCGAACGTTTTAAAGAAGGCAGTATTTTTCGCTGTGATATGAAGTATATTTATACCAATTTATTTTAGAATCGGATCTATAGTTTAGGAGAAGATAAACATTACTCTCTTTGAATTTTGCTAACTATGGATGCCTCTATCCATTCCAGGTCCAACCGCTTCATAAAATCGAGGACAGACGTACAGATAACTTAGGCTATTATTATATAGGGGTTGTTTTACGTTTTCAGTTTATTTGATTTAAAATATTACAAGTAAATTGTGTTTTACGTTGGAAATTAGTTAAAACAAAATGTTATAGTATAAATATATTTCATCATTTAAAAAAATGACGTAGAAAGCTAAAATAAATTGATATTTTTAATTATAAATTTCATTCAGTTGTATTCAGGCTAATTTTTAAATTATCTTTCAAAAGATGGCAATGGAAATGTTTTTCTGTTGAATGATATTTGTAATTTTTTATGTTTTCAGTTTATTTGATTTAAAATATCACAAGTAAATTGTCTTTTAAGTTGGAAATTAGTTAAAACAAAATTAATGTTACAGTATAAATCTATTTCATCATTTAAAAAAATGACGTAGAAAGCTAAAATAAATTAATATTTTAAATTGTAAATTTCATTCAGTTGTATTCAGGCTATTTTTTAAATTATCTTTCAAAAGATGGCATTGGAAATGTTTTTCTACTGTATGATATTTGTAATTTTTTACGTTTTCAGCTTATTCGATTTAAAATATTACATGTAATTTGTCTTTTAAGTTGGAAATTAGTTAAAACAAAATTAATGTTATAGCATAAATCTATTTCATCATTTAAAAAAATGACGTAGAAAACTAAAATAAATTAATATTTTTAATTGTAAATTTCATTCTGTTGTATTCAGGCTAATTTTTAAATTATCTTTCAAAAGTTGGCAATGGAAATATTTTTCTGCAGTATGATGTTTGTAATTTTTTACTTTTTCAGTTTATTTGATTTAAAATATTACAAGTAAATTGTGTTTTACGTTGGAAATTAGTTAAAACAAAATTAATGTTATAGCATAAATCTATTTCACCCTTTTAAAAAAATGACGTAGAAAGCTAAAATAATTTAATTTCTTTAATTGTAAATTTCATTCAGTTTCTGGCTAGTTTTTATAATCATATTAACGTGTATATAAAGGATAAATGGCTTATCACACGTCATTCTGGACACACTGGAATAGTAATATATTCAATTTATGATTCCTTTTGATGATGCAGAATGCTGGGATTTCTGATTTAATGACGATAAATGTTCAATAGGTTTTTTTTTGTTGTTGTTGTTATTTTGGTTCTGGTTGACGTGTAATAAGGCATTTAATCGACTCAAACGTTTTTTGCTATTACGAGAGAAATACGCACAATTTTTATTGGGTAATGAAATCTACGATAAAATAACAATTATACTATATATGTATGTGTATGTATGTATGTACATGTATATACATGCACTCACTTCTATATATAGAGAGAGATACAGACATGAAACGCTCAGTGTGTGTATGTAAACACGATTGTGCTGATGTAGTGTAATCTACCTGCATAAAATTTAGTACCTTTCTACTTGGTAACGTCCGAAATGTCTCATTTCCCATTTTTCAAATTTTAAATTACTTTTTTACTTTTTACTTAGTGCAAGTTTTTATTGAACTTCACATATTTTTCACACATCATCCTCTTATACACTGCCTACCAATAAGTATTTGGACATCTGTGATAAAAAAGAAAAACCAACTTCATTTAAAATCAATAGTTGGTAGAGCCTCCACGAGAGGCAATTACAGCGTGAACCCTCCGGGGCATACTTTCCACAAGTCTTTGTATTACAGCTAGTGGTATTGTCTTCCACTCGGCTAGGAGTAGACATAGAAGTTCCTTCATCGATTTTGGACGGGCAGTGCACCCCTTAATTTCGGCGATCCAATTCGTTCCAGAGTTTCTCGATAGGGTTCAGGTCTGGGCTCTGGGCAGGTCAGTCCATTCGATGAACTCCATTGGCACCATACCAAGCCTTGTTAAACCTCGAACAACTGGCATGACAACTGGCATTGTCGTCCTGAAAGTAACAGGGGTCCAACCCGTAAAACTGCCATAACGTCGATATCGTCATTTGCATAGGTGTCCAAATACTTATTGGTAGATAGTGTAATTGGATGGTACGATAAGTACCTCCAAATTATCTTGAATCTCAAAAAATTACTTTGCAGTTAAACGCTTTTAAAATTTAAAGTACATCTCATGTTTATAAACAAATTATAGATAGTAGTCACTCTGTGGTCCGGGAAACAAAAATTCATTTTAAAATTGCGACATGAAAAAAAATTGTTCGTAGTTTTACTTATTTTTTTAATGCATACCAAGTAAAGGTTTATACAAATAATATAATTCATCATCACAAATACAAATGTCAGTGACACAACTTTCAAGATAAAAACATGGCAACATTTCAAAAAAAAAATGTAAACCTCCAGACAAATTTACGAAAAACGAAAGAAACAGCTTATTTGGTCTGTTGAACTGAATGTTCCTTTCAATACAATATTCAGATAACTTAGCCGTCGGCTGAAAGAAACGGGAGAATATTGCTGCATAAGGTAAATGCCAATTTTTCACAATTTTAGGAGAAGAGGGAAAAGGAAATGACAACCAAAAAGAAAAAAAACTATATATTAATTGGACACTTGTCTTGCCTTGAGGTGTTTCCGATATTATAATTCCAGTTCAAAGCACTCGATGCATGAATATTATAGAGAAGACTTTACGAAAACTGCACGAAGAGTGGGGTAAAAGGTTTTTCTGACTCTAACCTTAGGGTTCAAACAAATAAAGTTTTTAATCAGAAAGTGTGTCGACTTATAGGTAGTGTTGTTATGTGTTTGCTCTAGCAGTTTAATAGAAAATTGAAAGAAAGAAAAATTTAACTGATTCGTGGTTTGGGGGATTTTTTGCTCTTTTCTTTGATAAATAAGAAACCTTTGGTATTTAGAGGTATTTGGGGGTTTTAAGCAGTTACATTTCAGTGTAAGTTCTTATTTTGACTTCCAATAATTTATTATAATACTATTACAGTTTACATAAATTTTGCAACTTTCAAAATATTTTTAAGATTGATATTCTAACGGAATTCTTGCATTTGATATCAAATAAAAAATATACAGGGTGCCCCAAAACGGCGGCATAAACTCTGCTCATTTAAATTGCTACAGTGGAGTACATAAAAAACTGCCAAAGGAAGCATTCCTGTACGATCCATTGTTTACGAGAAAAATACGAAAACCAAAGTATGACGTCACTACCGATACAAGAAAAAAAACTTTATGACATATCAACATAAAAATTACCCACTTAAAATGTAAAAACTAGACAACTGTTTTAAAGCTTCAGCATTATTAAAGAACTCTTAAAAATTTCATTTTAAAAGGCCTAGAACATTTTATTTCATGAGAAAGTGAGAAAAGGCTGTTATAAAATAAAGATTTTAGGGGTCAAAAGGTACTATGTCTACTCTAATTATTTCCTTAATTATTAATAAAATTGATTTAACCGTTTAATCGCTAGTGTTCCGAGAATGGAACAGGATTTTTAAAATAAAAAATTAACGTGTAAAAATAAATTATTCATAATATCGCTTTTACATACAATTGAAAGTGACATTATAAAGTATTTTTTCCAATAAGTTTTATTTTCTTTAGATAATTATTTATTTTTTTACAATATTTTGAATTTTACTATATTTTGTCAATTTTACTCTCCCTTACAATTTAATTTACCAAAATTCCAGTTTAAATAGAAAAAAAGGCAATATATAACTATATCATTAAACAGCATACTCTACTAGAATAGAACAAAAGCAAAATTTTATTTTTAAATTTTAAATGTTAAATTTACGTTTTTATGTCTATGTTCCATTATTCGAACATTGGCGTTTCAAGAGTTCATTTTTCATTTATGTGCAAAGCATTGTATGATATTGCAAATATTATTTTCTTTTTCATTCTGGTAAGTGTAACAACTTTTCTAAAGAAAATAAATAGAAAAAGCTGCAATACTTCGAAAGGATTATAATATTGGCACTTGAGATTGGTGTTCACTTTAGTAAAGTCGTGACAATAGAAAGAAATTCTTTTTGATAAGGTGGCTAAACATATGTGTGTAAGGGATGAGGGCTTTCACTTGTGCCTTTGAAGACAAATGCAATTTCACATAAAAGGTGTCTTATTGCATATGTTTGAAGTACTTATCAGTTTCCTTTGATATAGAGTTTTTCTTGTAAGACAGTGAAAAATGTGCATGTGCGCTGTTTATGTGTTTCATTTATAAAGTTTTCATAAATGTAAGCCAAGAAGAAACGGAAAACTGAAAACCTTGTAGTAAAATGGAAAAAAAGTGAAAATCGTAATCTAAAAAAATTGGAAAAACCAGTACCATTGTTGCATAAATTCTATAGTGTCATAATACTCACACTTGTACATTATTTAAAGATGAATAATCAAAACAGTTAATATTAAGAAGAGATTATAATTATTAGACTTTGAATTAACTATTTTCATCAGCTTTTAAAACTATGAAAAAAATAATCACGTAACACGCCAGTGTTTCAATAATGGAACATCTCCAAAAACACACTAAAATTTTTTTTCACCTATTTTAAAACTTTATTGCAATTATATACTTTTAGTTAATATAATAATCAAATTTCAAGTCATTGGGATTATTATTTCTTAATTTGGCGTTTAAATAGTTAATAGAACACACAAAAACGTTTTTTTTTTTAAAGTTAAAATCAATTTAAATACATTATTATTAGACTTTTCTTTTTTTTTACATTTTATACAACGACGTATTTTACATATACATATTTACTCAGTATGTTTGAAACTAATATTAACGCAGAAAGAATTTCATTCTGATACAACTCAGAAAACATCTGCTTTCTATCTCGTATTCTTGGATACATTTTTTGAATAACAACGTTTTTCGTGTTTATTGTATTCTTAGCCTAAGCATGTATAAACATTATAGATAAATTAATCATTATTTGCTTGGAAATGCGCGCAGTCAAGCGATATACAAAGATTACGGAAAGAAAATATATTTAATTACGCTTCATTTATTTAAATTACTTTTCCTTGATGCCATTACATCCTTATTTTTTTCTAAATTTTTCACTTCTTATTCGTGACGTATGATCGAAATGCAGCAAAATTTTCCTTTACTTGTTTCGGCTCAATTTCAACTTAAACATCGAGAGATAACTTCAACCAATAAACAGGCAGATGTTCACTTCTTGTCAGGGGGGCAAGAGAACGGAGAAAGGTGTTGTCTACACAAACAAGAAAGGAGTAAAGGGGGGAATAAAGGCTTAAGTTCAAGTCCTCTCTGATTTCGCACTGACGTCTTAAAAAAACGAAAAAAAAAAAGACGGAAACATGTTAAAAACATGTAACCAACCATATAACGGGTAACAAAAGAAAATGATTGTATAAGCGGTGCACTTTAACACGTTTTCTATTAAGTTAGACGGGACTTTAGAAAACTGACCATATAAGCGGGGTGACCTTATAAGCGAGTGACCATATGGCCGGTAGACTGTATAACTCCACATCATAAAAAAACACATCCAATGTTGACATTGTTTTTTAAAGTCCATGCGGAAATTTGCTCTAGGAAAATATATTTTAACCTTGTTAAAATATTACTAAATTTTTACAGTATTAGATGAATAAAATGAATCTAGATAAGAAGAATAAAGAAAAAAAAGCCAAAAGTATAGATAAAATCCTGTTAGACACATAATACTACGATGATTATGATGCCAACGAAAATGTAGAATTACCCAATTGTCAAAATTGATTTATATTTAATTTTTTGCACTAAAATACTTTGCATCAAACATGGGCTGCAAATTGATATAAATATGTCTACCATAAATTCTTTTATAAATAAAAATTTTAAAGTTATCATGAAAAGTACAAAGAACCGCATAAATATACCTCTATACCCTTTTGTACACATAAAAAAATTAGAAAAAATATATTTGTTAATTATTTTGGTATATTGCTAACATAAAAATATATTAACAATATATTGTTAATTGTATTTACTACTTAATGAAATATACTTTTTTCAGTTAAAAATATATTTGCTAACTGAAACATTTTTTATTACTGACAGTTTTTCGGAATAATCTGCAAAAATATCCGTATAAGAACTTTTATCCCACCCTTCAGAAGATAGAGTATATTTTCAGATGAAAAGTGTTCATTATAATAGCATGTTTCTGAATCAGTGTAAAATAAAGTGTTCTGATCTATTTAGAATAAACTCTCTGTACCCCAAACTCAGCGCCTTGCCTATTCTGTCTTAATCCAGGTACATGTGCTTAACTATCTACGATAGAATTTTTACATATGAAGAATTAGATTCTTGTTATTATCTACAAAAATACAGTTGTTAATGGAAAACTTGTAAAATAATATCATAAAATCGTTACGCTAATACCCTATATAATAATAGCCGTCTATAAGTCCATCTGTCCTCGAATTTATGAAGCGATTGGACATGGAATGGATATAGGTATCCATATTGGATTCTTGATAATTTAGGGTTAGCAAAATTCAAAGCGAATTAAGTTTATCTTCTCCTAAACTATCTACCTGGTTCTAAAATAAATTAGTATAATTATGCTTCTTATCGCAGCAAAAAATATTGTCTTTAAACCATTCGAAATCCACCCCTTCCCAACTTTTCGAGAATTTAATGCCATTATTTCAACCTCTATTTTCCCCGGTTAAGAGCAGGCGATTAAATTCATCAATTCATCATATTATAAGTAGATAACAAAAAACATTTTTTCTAGAATTATGACGTCATTCCTTTAATCATCTCATTTAATCATTTCTTATTTTAAATTATTTAAATATCGTCTACATTATTTTCATACGTTTTATCACTGAACTTAGATATTATGTAAATAATTTTCTTTTATATTTGGCTTAAATAATAGATTAGGTACATATGTGATAATTTTAAATTTAATCATCGATTACTTTTTGTTGCAATGAAAATTTTATCACTGGTATTAACAACAAATTCTTTTCATAAAAGTCTAGGAATCTGTTTCACATACTAATAAATATCTAGCGTTTAAGTTATATATCTTTGAAAATTAAGAAGTTTGTTCGTGTGTTTAGTTTTTGAAATTTTTGAAATTTTTAATGTTAATTTTATAATAAAACACAATTTAAAACTATGCATAATGCATTTTACATAATTTTTTAATAATATTTTCATATTTTATAGAGAAAAATAAGGTAAAATTTGCCCTAAAATTAGGCATTAACCCCTTAACGCATTGCCCGTGTCTGACACGGGCGAAATTCAAATTAAGCATGTAATAAAAACGTTTACACTTTGTTTGTATAACAATATTTTTATATACTTTTTACTCTTTTCAAGCTCCCTAGTCACCCCCAAAACTGAAATTGTAAAAAATAACTTACATTGTACCTATATATCCCTTTTCTGTGAAGAAAATATGTCATATTTTATAATTTTTTCTAAAATAAACTCGTGCTTTAAGGGTTTAAGCAAAACACGATAACTCCAAATTAAATCACGTTATCCCTGCTTTGTAATTTTGATAATGTTTCTAATTATATATTTCAGGGATTAGACTACACGCATGGTAATCATATATATTTGTGAAGTTCTACGAACTCGGGTAAAACATTATTGAAAATTTCTCAAATTTACATGCAAGTCATGAATTAAAGGGCTGTAAATCACAAAACAAATTATCTGTAACCATAAATATCGTCTATTCCCTAGATATATATTTATATAACATATAATGTATATAATGTATTTATATAACGTAAATGTATATTTATATAAAACACACTTAAAATATCTAATCATTCGAGCTAAAACTTTTTGAGTTATGTTTTGAGGTAAACAAAATCACGAAAAAATCAATTTTGAGAAAAATGAAAAAACAACTTAGTATATTAAATACTTAGTATTAACTTAGTATATCAGTTGGGCTGAAAAATTCGTAGGCTAACATAGAAAAAAAAACTTTTTTTGATAAAATTTGATTTTATTATTCAATGTTGTTGCCTTCAAGGGCGATACAACTATTATAGCCATCATACAATTTTTCGTTACCATTTTTATAGTATGATTTATCCTTAGCCTCAAAATAGGTCTCAATTTCGGCGATTGATTCTTCATCGGCGCTAAATTTATTTCCAACAAGCATTCTATTGAGGTCTGAACACAGGAAAATGTCCCTGGGGGTCAGATCTGAAGGATAGATGCGGAAGTAATTAGAAGCCCAATTCATATAATTTTGCCATCGTTTTCACTGACTTGTGACACGGTGCATTGTCTTGATGAAACAGTACTTTTTTCTTCTTCAAATGGGACCGTATTTCTTCGATTTCGTCCTTCAAAAGTTCCAATAGCGCTATGTAATAGCCACTGTTGATGGTTTTTCCCTTTTCCCAAAGTACTATAGCATCCCAAAGTACTATTGTCATAACCTTGCTAGACGCCTTTTTCATCTCTCCAAGCTTTGGAGTTGGTTCATCACGTACTGACTGTCGATTGGACTCCAGTGTGAAAGGATGGAGCCATGTTTCATCTATTGTCACATAAAAGTATAAATTCGGGATTATTACGATTAAACAGCTTTAAACACAGCTCAGAATCATTAATTCGTTGTTGTTTTTGGTCGATTGTGAGCTCGCGCGGCACCCACTTTGCTCAGAGCTTTCGTATACCCAAATATTTTTTCATGATATGTCCAACACGTTCCTTTGATATCTTTAGAGTCTCAGATATCTCGATCAACTTTAAATTACAGTCATCCAAAATTATTTTGTCCACTTTTTTTATGTTTTCGTCGGTAACAGCCTCTTTGGGGTGTTCGCTGCTTGCATCGTTCTCGGTGCTCATTTCGCCTGGTTTAAATTTAGCAAACCACTTTTCAACGGTTGATTATTTTGGTGCAGAGTCCGAATAAAGTTTATCAAGACAATCCTTGGCTTCAACAGTTTTCGCTAAAAAATAATATTTTTCTAACACACCAAATTCCTTTTTATCTATTGTTTTCAAACTAACAAGTTGCTTCACTCAAAATAATATATCTCACAAATTAATGGTCCGACAGCTGTCAAATTTATTCACGTGTCTTTCGAAGATTAGGGCTAAGTAATAATTATATGGATTTAATACTAGTAGCGTCATCTATGTGCCAGCCTACGAACTTTTCAGCCTAACTGTTGTAATGCCTTTATATTTGCCTACATTTTATTTATTTTAGTCCCCAATTTCAAGTTAAATATATTGAGTGGTTCCAAAATAGATTCCCCAAACACAATCTAGATTTTAAGAAAAAGTTCTAAGTTACACGCCATTGACCTCCGAACAATTTGGCCTCCCTAAAACCTTTATAGGGTTAATCTGAATCACAAAGCAAAATTCCATCAAGATCGGTTCAGCCATCTGAGAAGGCATAAGTTGGTTGGTTTGGAGCGTTACGGTCTACTGTTTTGCTACACGAAAGATAACGAGACTGGGACCTACTGCTGAAAGCCAATTTCGAACGGCTGCGAATATTCATGCCGTCAGCAAGATTCGAACCCGTGACAAAAGAACAGCAACCTACCCATTCGACCATTGTTATCTAAGAATGCATCGAGAACATACATACATACACACATGCATATAAAGGATGTTATGTGTATAGATAAAATTAATTGTATTCTTTATAATCAAACGTTAATACCAAAATTAAAAATAAATATCTTTTCTGTGAAAACAGTTCTGTAATATATCCTTTTGCAAATGGTTTGCCGTTAGAAAATAGAAATTTTAATTTACGAGACAAAAGGGAGCTTTTTTATTCAAAATGAAAAGCAAAATTTAATCAGGAATTTATTACAATCAATAAAATATCTTTCCTCCCAAATTAGGCGTCTCTAATAGATTCAAAATATTCCATCCATTACACATGACTGAGCATGAATGATTAATTCAGCTGTCACGCTGAATAAAAATTAATATATTTAACTTTATCCGCTCGGAATGGAAAAAAAGTGCATAATCTGTCCTTTATTTGTAATACCTCATTGATAAATCATTCTGCATATCTTCAATAACATATTATTTCTTCTTTATAAAGATATCAATTCTTATTCCCTTTTTATTCTTTTGTCCAAAGGAGGAATGATTAATATTTTCGACACTACTCGATAATTGTTCAGATCAAGAGATAAACCGGAAAACGACTTCCCGAGTTAGAACAGTTTTTGATAATTTTTTTTTCGGAAAAATTAATTTAGGTAAGTAGAATGTCAAACAATGCTTGAAATCTTTTACTCAAGTAGGATCGATTTCAGGATGTTTTTTTCGTCTTTGAACGAAGGATTATTTTAGAATTTTTCTGGAAAAAAATTCTAATATAGATATTACATGATTTTCTTGTACTCTTATTTACGCAACTTTTTATCTTGTGTATGTAAAGATGATATTGCTAGCTAACGCTTAGATATAAACCGAAATAAGTTTTTTTAACTGCTTGCAAGTACAGTGATATCTCGTTTTTCGTGGTTAATGGGGACCAGAACCTTCAGTGAAAGCTAAAAAACCGCAAAGCAGGATTTACCCCTAGGATTTTGCGTGTATGCGGGTACACGAATGTTTTAAACATGTAAACAATATTTATATTTTACACATATAAAACAAAAATTACAACGGTATACGTATTTACTTAAACGTGTCAGTGCTAATTAATAAGGTTAATTACAGAACTTAATACAGTAATAAACATGAATCAACATTGCTTTCTGAGAGAGTCGAAGAGTCTTGTGTTGGTGGCGGAGGAGAGGATCTCACTTGACTCGTAGAAGTTTTGGGCTCACTCGGAAGCTCTTCTGCTGGAGACGCTGACGGTAGAGCCAGGGGGCTTTACCTTGGACAGAAACATGGTGATGGGTAGTTGTCTTTCTTTTGGAGTTAACTTAAGAATTGGGTTCCCCGCCAACTTGGCGATAATGGTTTAAGTATGATCGCCTAACATTTTTTCCTGATCTCACCGTGTCTAAACAACATGTATCTATATTATAATTTATATAATATTTGCATCCAACTCTCCTTGTGTAACACTTTTCTTATATAATAAAAGTGCGCAATGCTTAAAAAATTAGAAATAACAAACCATTAATGGTTCACTATGGCTGATTTCTAATAATTTGGAGCTGTTGCGTTCGTAAACTGTTAAGGGGTTAATTACCCATAAATTTATATTTATGGGTAATTAACCCCTTAACTGTCTGGTTTTCAAGTAGTTTTCTGTAATTAAGTAAGATATAATTCTATTACGATGGCACACTGTGCATTAATCAAAATCGCCAGAAAAAGCAAGAAATACAATATTTGGATGGATTACCTTTGTGTTTTAGTAAATATTGTCAATATTTTCGCCAAATTTGCCAAGTGAACCCAATTCTTAAGTAGACCCTTTGTTTGTCCTTTTCCTTCAAAATTCCCCTGTACAAGGATATGACCCCGTCAACGCGATTGCTGAACTCGACAACTCGAACCATATTCTCGCCAATGTCACAATTGTTGCAGATTCTCAATGGTAAGGCCACGCTTTTCAGTTTGTTCTTCGTCTTCCTCTTCATTTTCTTCCTCACTTTCAGATTTTGTCATCTCAAGAGCCCTTCGTATGTACTCTGAGTCATCTCTTTGCTTGACATGCAGGAATCCTTCTTTCTCTCGCATCCACATGAAACAACGCTCCTTTTCGCAATGTGGCTGCTGACATGGTTGTAGTTTTTCATTTTTTATTTTTTGATGAATATTTTGGTAAAGGCCGAGAAGCACTGAAGCCGCAAAATGTGAAGCGCGAAGTGGCGAGGGTACACTGTAAGTTATTTGTCCTTTAGAAACAATTAATCAGACAGCGGTTTAGAAACAGCTAATTATTAATATGAAGGAATACAATTCCTTTGCACTCTTTTGTCTACACTTTCATTACAGTTACTAATCAGAAATATCTGATCTACACTCTAAATGGCTTCCTTGTACCCCTATTTCTCAACTTTCGCTATTTATTTCCAAAATAAAAATATAAGTGAAGATAACTTTAATTAACTTTTTGCTATTAAACAACAATGCGTTTCATTGAATTGTTAGCATGGACAATTATTCATTATTTATCCACAAAAGGAAGTGAATCGGACTGCGGATTTTAAATGGCTACTTAATACTTTGAAGGAACACGCCTAATTCCTTTACACTCTTTTGTCTTTGCATTTGTTACAGTTACGAATCAGACATATCTGATCTGGACAATAAATGGCTTCCTTGTTCCCCTATTTCATAACTTTCGCTGTCTATCTGTTTCCAAAATAAAAATATAAGTAAAGATAATTTTAGTTAATTTTTTTACTATTGAACAACAATGCGTTTTATTAAATTGTTAGCATGGACAATTATTCATTATATATCCTCAAATTTTAAACGGCTACTTAATACTTTGAAGGAACACACCTAATTCCTTTACACTCTTTTGTCTTTACATTTGTTACAGTTACGAATCAGAAATATCTGATCTGGGCACTAAATGGCATCCTTGTACCCCTATTTCATAACTTTCGCTGTCTATCTGTTTCCAAAATAAAAATATAAGTAAAGATAATTTTAGTTAACTTTTTTACTATTGAACAACAATGCGTTTTATTAAATTGTTAGCATGGACAATTATTCATTATATATCCTCAAATTTTAAACGGCTACTTAATACTTTGAAGGAACACACCTAATTCCTTTACACTCTTTTGTCTTTGTATTTGTTACAGTTACGAATCCAAAATATCTGATCTGGACACTAAATGGCATCCTTGTACCCCTATTTTATAACTTTCGCTGTCTATCTGTTTCCAAAATAAAAATATAAGTAAAGATAATTTTAGTTAACTTTTTTACTATTGAACAACAATGCGTTTTATTAAATTGTTAGCATGGACAATTATTCATTATATATCCACAAATTTTAAACGGCTACTTAATACTTTGAAGGAACACACCTAATTCCTTTACACTCTTTTGTCTTTGTATTTGTTACAGTTACGAATCCAAAATATCTGATCTGGACACTAAATGGCTTCCTTGTACCCCTATTTCATAACTTTCGCTGTCTATCTGTTTCCAAAATAAAAATATAAGTAAAGATAATTTTAGTTAACTTTTTTACTATTGAAACAACAATGCGTTTTATTAAATTGTTAGCATGGACAATTATTCATTATATATCCACAAATTTTAAACGGCTACTTAATACTTTGAAGGAACACACCTAATTCCTTTACACTCTTTTGTCTTTGTATTTGTTACAGTTACGAATCAAAATATCTGATCTGGACACTAAATGGCTTCCTTGTACCCCTATTTTATAACTTTCGCTGTCTATCTGTTTCCAAAATAAAAATATAAGTAAAGATAATTTTAGTTAACTTTTTTACTATTGAACAACAATGCGTTTTATTAAATTGTTAGCATGGACAATTATTCATTATATATCCACAAATTTTAAACGGCTACTTAATACTTTGAAGGAACACACCAAATTCCTTTACACTCTTTTGTCTTTGTATTTGTTACAGTTACGAATCCAAAATATCTGATCTGGACACTAAATGGCATCCTTGTACCCCTATTTTATAACTTTCGCTGTCTATCTGTTTCCAAAATAAAAATATAAGTAAAGATAATTTTAGTTAACTTTTTTACTATTGAACAACAATGCGTTTTATTAAATTGTTAGCATGGACAATTATTCATTATATATCCACAAATTTTAAACGGCTACTTAATACTTTGAAGGAACACACCAAATTCCTTTACACTCTTTTGTCTTTGTATTTGTTACAGTTACGAATCCAAAATATCTGATCTGGACACTAAATGGCATCCTTGTACCCCTATTTTATAACTTTCGCTGTCTATCTGTTTCCAAAATAAAAATATAAGTAAAGTAATTTTAGTTAACTTTTTACTATTGAACAACAATGCGTTTTATTAAATTGTTAGCATGGACAATTATTCATTATTATATCCACAAATTTTAAACGGCTACTTAATACTTTGAAGGAACACACCAAATTCCTTTACACTCTTTTGTCTTTGCATTTGTTACAGTTACGAATCAAAAATATCTGATCTGGACACTAAATGGCTTCCTTGTACCCCTATTTCATAACTTTCGCTGTCTATCTGTTTCCAAAATAAAAATATAAGTAAAGATAATTTTAGTTAACTTTTTTACTATTGAACAACAATGCGTTTTATTAAATTGTTAGCATGGACAATTATTCATTATATATCCACAAATTTTAAACGGCTACTTAATACTTTGAAGGAACACACCAAATTCCTTTACACTCTTTTGTCTTTGCATTTGTTACAGTTACGAATCAAAAATATCTGATCTGGACACTAAATGGCTTCCTTGTACCCCTATTTCATAACTTTCGCTGTCTATCTGTTTCCAAAATAAAAATATAAGTAAAGATAATTTTAGTTAACTTTTTTACTATTGAACAACAATGCGTTTTATTAAATTGTTAGCATGGACAATTATTCATTATATATCCACAAATTTTAAACGGCTACTTAATACTTTGAAGGAACACACCAAATTCCTTTACACTCTTTTGTCTTTGTATTTGTTACAGTTACGAATCCAAAATATCTGATCTGGACACTAAATGGCATCCTTGTACCCCTATTTTATAACTTTCGCTGTCTATCTGTTTCCAAAATAAAAATATAAGTAAAGATAATTTTAGTTAACTTTTTTACTATTGAACAACAATGCGTTTTATTAAATTGTTAGCATGGACAATTATTCATTATATATCCACAAATTTTAAACGGCTACTTAATACTTTGAAGGAACACACCAAATTCCTTTACACTCTTTTGTCTTTGCATTTGTTACAGTTACGAATCAAAAATATCTGATCTGGACACTAAATGGCTTCCTTGTACCCCTATTTCATAACTTTCGCTGTCTATCTGTTTCCAAAATAAAAATATAAGTAAAGATAATTTTAGTTAACTTTTTGTTACTGAAACGGTATAAGTTTTATTGAATTCTTTGAGTGGAAAGTTACTTATTACGTATCCATGAGAGGGAAGGAAAACGACAGCAGATTAAAAACTGCTATTTATTGCTCTGAAGGAACACACCTGATTCTTTGCATTCTTTTATCAACGCATTCATTATTATTAAAATTAAAGAAATCTGTTGTTGAGACCACAGGCCTTTTTTGTACTACAATTTACGTAACTTTCACAGCCTATCTTATTTCAAAACAAAAACATTAGAAGATAAATTTTTTAACTTTTTGTCGTTAACCCCTTAACGTGTATGCTCGAGTAAACTCGAACGCACTAAACTGGCCAAACGCTTAAGATATTCGAGCGGCGTTGTACGTTTGTAGATATTGCGCTGTGCTAAAAGAGATATCAAAGAAAATAGGAAAATAAAAGAGAGTCGTTACATCTGTAAAAGTTGCAATGTTGGACTGTGTTCTGCACCTTGTTTCGAAATATATCACACAAAAAGAAATTTATAAATTGCGAGAAATTAATATAAAATCAATTGCGAATAAATTGCGAATAAATTGTCAAATAAATTGCGAGAAGTCAAATTAAAAATTACCAAGTGGTCCCAACTCCTTTCTAGGAGACAAGACGTAATACTCACTCGTCTACGAGTGGGTCATTGCAGACTCACCCATGCCCATCTCTTGCTGGGTGAAGATCCTCCACAATGTGCTTATTGTAAAACACCATACACAGTCGCACACATTTTGTCATCCTGTTGTTGTCTCAAATCAATGTATATAAAATTCTTTAAAAAATTATCGCCGAATCTTGACTCAATCATAGGTGAAACGCCACACCCAGGCTTGTTTCCCTTTCTTCGCTGTACGGGTTTTTATTATGAAATCTGAATTCTTTGATTTTTTGTACATTAATCTTTGTTTCAATTTTTAATTTTCAATTTTACAATTTTTAATTTTCAATTTCTCAATTTTTAATTTTGTTTTTTATTTTCCTTCTAATGTATTAATCTATCTTGTATATATTTGCAATTTATTTTCTCCGTTTGTTTGATTTTTATGTGGTTTTATCGTTTTATCTTTTAGTTTCGTCTATTTCATTCTCAAAATTCCTTTCTCATGTGTTAATTTTCTTTTTTATCTTACCTTGTTTTTTATTTTCGTCTTGTTTGGCGCAGTTTGTCCTTTTAGGAATTAGCGCCACTAAATTCTAACCAACCAACCAACCAACCAACCAAAAGGAAATTTTGATTAATTTTATAAATACTGGTATTGCTATTATTTATGTTTTAGAAGTATAAATAAGTATTTTTACTGATAATAATGTTTATTCTTAAATGGGAATTCGAAAAGAAAATTAAAAAAGTCGATGTGCGTGTAATATTACAATAATCGACTTTTTCCTGCAATGTTATCAAAATCCAAATTTTGATTATTTTTGTATTTTTATAATTTTTTTGGCAAGACAACGTTCTAAATTGTGTTTTTTACATTAAAAAATTGATTTTTTTGCCGGTTTTTAAAAAACAAACTGTGCATGAAGGGGTTAAAACAGATTGCTTTTCATTGAATTGTTTCTGTAGTCAGTCTCTTATTATATATCCATAGGGGGGAATAAATCATTTATAAATGGATGCTTTTTGGTTTGAAGAAACCCAATTCTTTTGTACTCTTTTGTCTAAGTATTCTTTATGGTTACCAGAGAACTGTTATTAACACCACATGGCTTCCTCGTACTACTACTTTCAAAAATTTCACAGCATACCTGTTTTCAAACTAAAAATATAAGACAAGAAAAATTTTAGTGGAATGCATTTAATGAATTGTTTGCGTGAAAAGTTAATCGTTATATTTCTGTGAGAAGGATAGAATCAGGTTTTTTTATAAATGGCTATTTATTGCTTTCAAGAAACACACTTAATACCTT
>CM063506.1:22555050-22607550 GCA_032207245.1 Pardosa pseudoannulata
TTTTAGTACAAAAATAAAGGTATATACAGGAAAACGAAGCCGAATGTTCTTGTCTACTACATAGATTCTGGAAAAATTTAGACAAATAAAAACTAGTTTTTA
Organism: Pardosa pseudoannulata; assembly: GCA_032207245.1. Classification (NCBI taxonomy): domain Eukaryota; kingdom Metazoa; phylum Arthropoda; class Arachnida; order Araneae; family Lycosidae; genus Pardosa; species Pardosa pseudoannulata. The sequence continues at coordinate 22,555,153 of CM063506.1, forward strand.
CATCAGTCGATACTGAACTACAGAACGGGGAGGTTGATTAAAAAATCAATTTAGGTTTAAAATTAACATTTTATTTATCCTTGCGAAAATGATATTATATATTTATGTGTATATATATATATATATATATATATATATATATATATATTATATATATATTTGTATTTATATATATTTTTGTATTTATATATAGATATTTGTTTATTTATCTATTTATATATTTGTTTATATAGTTCAATATAAAATATGAAAAGTTGGTTAAAAAATTAAATAATTTTCGTTCTATTGAGATTTAACTGAATAACTAAATTTACGCGCAAAACGCCCGCTCCCGGTACAATTCCACTGCGAAATATACATGCAACCAATGTGTTAATAATCTGGTCGTTACACATTTGCTAATGCGTTACATTTTAATAGCATCAAAAATGTGCAACATATGAATTCAACGAAAAGTAGAATTGTATTTAACAATTATTAGTGTGTAATAATTCAGCAATGAGACGAGCTCAAGTACTGCAATCAAAAACGGACTGTTATGCATACACAATTATAAGGTTCTGAAAACTGGCCATGAAACACGATCTGGGAGCACACAGATAATTGTCATATAACAAAGGCCAGATACCCAAACCGTTCGGCAGATATTCAGCATAAGAAACCGATAAAATGTCAGGAGGTTAAGCGAAATCGTCATTCAGGAACTCGCACATGCAAACGAAATGACTCTCCCTCGGAAAGTGAATTAATAAAATTGTATTATTAAGATGGGATGAATTGCAGGGCAGCCTTGTGTGTGTATCTACGAAATCATCTCCAACAACGTGTCGAAGATACAAGATCGAAGACACGGGCTGTACCTGGGATAAACCGAGCTACTGACTGCCAAGAGTTTCAGAGGAGTTGTCACGGTAGTGAAGTGTCTCAGAGACTACAGAACACATGGAAACCGCAAGACGCATAGCGCGTGTGTTGAATATTCCGAAGACAACGGTCCTCAAGCTACAGCACTCGATACTCCACATGTTCCAACACGTCCAGATGTTAGAGTATGGGAACTACAAATATGTCTGGACATCGCAAATGAATTTCTAATACGGTATAATGCTGATAACAACTGGCCACTTTGCTTACTATAAAGGATGAGGTGCATTTTACCTTAAATGGCAACATTAGCACCAAAATTTGTGTGCACTGGCCAGAGACAAAAGTGACTGTGTAGTGCGGCATCACAACCACACTTGTACTCGGCCCCTTCTTCTTTGAGGAAATGACACCGATGGGCCCTGTAACATGCTTTGTAATAGGCCTTCAATATACAGCCATGCTGCAAAATTATGTACAACAAAATTGTGTTCTAGGATTTTCCACTGCCACTTTCGCAATAGGAAAGTGACATTGTTTGTGACATGGCCACGAGCGTTGTCATGCAATAAGATAGGGAGATTGCTGTGCAATAAACGTGGACGTTTGCTCCGCATAGCCAAACTCAGATGGTGCTGTATAAATCGTCAATAGTAATCTTGAGGACTGTAGGACCGACCTGTGCGTTACAAATCCGCAGTCTCATTAAGACCAGACCGAAATGCTTGAACCCATCGTGCTACTGTCCTATACGGTAAAGCATTTGTGCACACAGGCGTCCACTGATACTCGATAGCATTCTGTTGCATTTTTGCCAAGGGTAACCTCGATTTTAAGCCACGATCGCTGATTACCTTTTGAAAACATAATTTAGAGAGATGAAAAGAGAAACTCCTCACTTTAACACCATACAACAACTACCTTTCTAAGCAGATTGGCCGAACGATGGCCGATTGGTTAGGGTGCTGGCCTTCGGTACCGGAGTTCATAGGTTCGAATCCCACAGTCGCATCGATGTTCGTAGCCGGCTTTAAACTGTACGTCCCTGTCTCATCAGCCCTCGTGTTGCAAAATGTAGACCGTAATACTCCAAACCAAACCAAACCAATCTAAGCAGATTGACTGTTTTTTCACTCTATATATCGAAAACAGCGCCATCTCACCGCTCCCATATCCTATTGCGCATTCTTGCCCTTCTGCGAGTTTCAAGGTTAAGTTGCCACTATTTAATTTACAACCCTCGTATAAAGTTCGTATATCAGTAAAATCATTTGCTATCAGCATCATAAAAATTTGCGGAATTAAAGTTTAGCTCAACAAAAAATACGCAAAAATATAATAATCGACATATTTTAAACTAATTTTAATATTTATGGCCTCATTTAATAAAAGTTAATTATTTATAGCTTCTTAATCTTTACGTAATAAATGATTTAACGTAAAGTTTAAAAATGCTTATAGTAAGTTGTTAAATCTGGTGTCTTGCCTGTCTCAGCTATTGATTTTTTTTTTCGAAAATTATTCTAAAGAATGAAAGTAATTCAAACTTCTCCATAGTTAATTACCGGACAACGGATTAAGAAAAAACATAGTCGTAAACAACAGTATTTATTCGGAATCTTTTTTTCCCTAAAGACTGAATAGTTTATGAGGCTTCTTTAGTCTAGTAAAATGTGATTAACGTCTGGCCAGCGCTGCGCATTTGTCACGTAATTCAGTATAACTGGAACACGTGAATATCCGATCCTTTTAAATGGACGGTCATGAATGACCCTCTCGAATTGTCCACTAGCTTTCGGGGGGTCTATCTAAATGATTTATCGAGTTTCTCACATGGCAGTATTTATAATTCTAAATCACGCTACCGCTGCTATGGCAACTCTATATTTCGACATAACAAAATTGACTTTAATCTCTGAATCTCGTCTCCTTTTACTCTACAGTTGGAGGGGAGTTTTATTATAGAATCGTTACAACATCCACTAAGTTTATAAAATCCCCGCGAGGAATGAATCCGATTAAAAATTAACTATTTCGTGACGGTTGAATTGGATATCAGAATACCAGTCTCGAATTGGGAAATGTGGTTAGAAATCCCCAACATTTCGGATTTTGATGCGAGCTTAACGCATTACTGCTATTGTGAGTTCTCGGAGGATTCATTCCTAAGTATTTTCCCTCTTTCGGGGACATTCAATTTCCTTTTTAGTAATATTTTTATAGTTTGAATCGCCTACATAATAATAGCGTAAGTTATCTGTCAGCCTGGTCTCGAATTTATGAAGCAGTTGGACATGGAAGAGACAGAGGCATACATATTGGATATTTGATGAATTAGGGTTAGCAAAATACAAAACGAATAAAGTTTGTCTTCTCCTAAATTAAATTATTATTTAACCCAAATATAAACGAAAATTATTTACGTAATATCTAAGTTCAATAATAAATAATATGAAAATAATGAAGACGATATTTAAATAATATAAAATAAGAAATGATTAAATGAGATGGTTAAAGGAATGACGTTATAATGCTAGAAAATGTTATTTTTACTTATTTATTATTTGATAAATTGATAATTTAATCGCCTGCTCTTAACCGGGGAAAATAGGGTTCGAAATAATTAATCGCTCGAAAAGTGGGTAAGGGGTCGGTTTCGAATGTTTTAAAGAAACATTTTTTTTTTACTGTGATATGAAGTATATTTATAATAAAATTAATTTAGAATGAGATCGATAGTTTAGGAATTTGCCGAGAAATATAATAATCAATGTATTTTAAGCTAATGTTAATATTTATAGCCTCATTTAATAAAAGTTAATTATTTATAGCTTCTTAATCTTTACGTAGTAAATGATTTGATGTAAAGTTTAAAAATGCATAATATAGTAAGTTGCTGAAGCTGGTGTCTTGCCCGTCTCAGCTATTGTTTTTTTTTTCGAAAATTATTCTAAAGAATGAAAGTAATTCGAACTCCTCCATAGTTAATCACCGGACAACGGATTAAGAAAAAACACAGTCGTAAACAACAGTATTTATTCGGAGGCTTTTTCCCAAACGACTGAATAGTTTATGAGGCCGCTTTAGTCTAGCAAAATGTGATTAACGTCTGGCCAGCGCAGCGCATTTGTCACGTAATTCAGTATAACTGGGACACGTGAATATCCGTTCCTTTTAAACGGATGGTCATGAATGACCCTCTCGAATTGTCCACTAGCTTTCGGGGGGTCTATCTAAATGATTTATCGAGTTTCTCACACGGCAGTATTTATAATTCTAAATCACGCTACCGCTGCTATGGCAACTCTATATTTCGACATAACAAAATTGACTTTAATCTCTGAATCTCGTCTCCTTCGACTCTACAGTTGGAAGGGAGTTTTATTATAGAATCGTTACACCATCAACTGAGTTTATAAAAGCCCCTCGAGGAATGAATCCGATTAAAAATTAACTATTTCGTGACGGTTGAATTGGATATCAGAATGCCAGTCTCGGATGGGGAAAAGTGGTTAGAAATCCCTAACATTTCGGATTTTGATGCGAGCTTAATCCATGACTGCTGTGCGTTCTCGTAGGTTTCATTCATAAGCATTTTCACTCTTTAGGTGACAGGGGACAATCAGTTTCATTTTTAGTAATATTTTTATAGTTTGAATCGCCTACATGATAATATCCTAAGTTATCTGTCCTGCTGTCCGCGAATTTATTAAACTGTTGGACATGGAAGGGATAGAGACATCCATATTGGATATTTGATGAATTAGAGTTAGCAAAATTCAAATCGATTAAAGTTCGTCTTCTCTTAAATTAAATTCGATTAATAAATAACTATTTCGTGACGGTTGAATTGGATATTAGAATGCCAGTCTCGAATGAGGAAATGTGGTTAGAAATCCCTAATATTTCGGATTTTGATGCGAGCCTACCCCATTACTGCTGTGCGTTCGCGTAAGTTTCATTCATAAGCATTTTCACTCTTTAGGGAACAGAGGACATTCGATTACATTTTTAGTAATATTTTTATAGTTTGAATCACCTACATGATAATAGCCTATGTTGTCTGTCCGTCTGTCCTCGAATTTATGAAGCAGTTGTACCTGGAAGGGATAGAGGCATCCATATTGGATATTTGATTAATGTTTGATGAGAGTTAGCAAAATTCAAAACGACTAAAGTTTGTCTTTTCTTAAATTAAATTATTATTTAACACAACTATAAACGAAAATTATTTACGTCATATCTAAGTTCAGTGATAAGACGTATGAAAATAATGCAGACGATATTTAAATAATATAAAATAAGAAATGATTAAATGAGATGTTTAAAGGAATGATGTCATAATGCGAGAAAAATAATGTTATTTTGATCTATTTATTATGTGATAAATTGATAAATTTAATGTTCTGCTCTTAAATGGGGACAACAGAGCTTGAAATATTGGCATTAAACACTCGATAAGGTGGGAAGGTAGGAATCCAAACGTTTTCGAACTCGCTTTGCATTTTGCTAACTCTAACTCATCAAAAATACAATATGGATGCCTGTATCCATTCCAGGTACAGTCTCTTCATAAATTCACAGATGGACAGACAACTTAGGCTATTATTATATAGATATTTATCATGCAAATGAAAAGTACACATCTTTAATGTTTTGTCTTTCTCATAACATAATTCTTTTTCATAAAATAAAGATGGAAAATAGGGTTCAAAATAATGACATTAAACGCTCGGAAAATGGGAAGGGGTGGGTTTCGGACGCTTTAAAGAGACAGTATTTTTTTGCTGTGATATGAAGCATATTTATACCAAATTAGGTTTCATTCATAAGCATTTTCCTCTTTAATGGACAGGGGACATTTAGTTTCATTTTTAGTAATATTTTTATCCCTATACAATCATCTTAAAAGGAAATTAAATAAGGTAACTATAGAGTTTTTCTAAAATATGTACTATCTAAATATTATATTATAAATATAATAAGAATCAATTCTATTCTGAAAAAACATACATTAATTTTATATAAGTCCGGGAATACTCAAAATGATAAGCACAGAGATGTATAGTTTAAGCAGGAAATGAATTTTTAACTTGTTAAAAACGATGGATATGACATACTTGTTAATTCCCTAAATAATAATAGCCTAAGTTATCCATCTGTCTGTCCTCGAATTTATGAAGCTGTTGGACATGGAAAGAATAATGGCATCCATATTGGATTCTTGATGAGTTAGGGTTAGCAAAATTCAAAGCGAGTAAAGTTTGTCTTCTCCTAAACTATCTATCCGATTCTAAAATAAATTGGCATAAATATGCTTCATATCACAGCAAAAAATAATGTCTCTTTAAAGCGTTCGAAATGCACCCTTTCCCCACTTTTCGAGTGTTTAATGTCATTATTTCAAACCCTATTTTCCCTGCTTAGAAGTCTTATCATTTTATCATCCCCTATATAATAATAGCCTAAGTTATCTGTCCGTCTGTCCTCGAATTTATGAAGCGGTTGGACCTCGAATGGATAGAGGCATCCATATTGGATTCTTGATGAGTTAGGGTTAGCAACGTTCGAAATTCACCCCTTACCCCCTTTTCTAGAATGTAATGTCATTATTTCAAGCCATATTTTATTTTTTATAAGAGCAGGCGATTAAATTTATCAATTTATCACATAATAAATAGGTAAAAATAACATTTTTTCTAGCATTATGACGTCATTCCTTTAAACATCTCATTTAATCATTTCTTATTTTAAATTATTTAAATATCGTCTGCGTTATTTTCATACTTTTATCACTGAACTTAATTAATTTTCTTTTATATTTGGCTTAAATAATAGATCAGGTATATATGGGATATTTTTAAATTAATCATCAATTTTTTTTTCAAGATAATTCTCAGCCAAAAAACAAACCATTTATTTTTACCTGCCTCATAGGGTACTTTACAGTTCTGTAAAATTAAAAATTTTACTGATCCCGTCATATGACGGGCTATATGCTAGTTTATAATGCTGTTACATGAAACATATATGACACAGAATTTTAAAACTGAAACATATGTGACAAAGAATTTTTGAATAAAAGAGTCGTCGAACAATATTCCTTAAAAATGTTCCTTTTGCTTAGTATACTAACCAGTTGGTTTTATTTATCATTTTATCTTACAAAAATAAGGTTTTAAAAAATTAGGTATTGATTTTCACTTAAATTAAATACTGTTTACATAAAAGAATTAGTTAAAATTATACTTGGTATTAACTACTCTTCTCAATTTGTCATTTACGGTATTAAATGCTCTGAGAGCCTTCGAGAATATTCGGGAAACATTCTCGAAGACATTTTTTCCGATATTCAGAATCATACCCAGTTTAATGACAAACACATTAAATAGAGAATCTCTGAAATTTTGAATAAGAAATACATAAAAGTAATGCACCTGGAAAATTCTAAATGACAAATTCGATACATAAATCGTCAAACTGGAAAATATTGTTTTTAAAAGTTTAAAATACCGGGTGTATGACAAAACTGAGATTTCAGTGCAGTAAAATAATCACATTATTCGAAAAATGTTCTTCTATAATGAAATGTATACCTCACTTATCCTGATTTATGCAGAACAAAAAAGCATTTCATGTTTCTAGTCAAAATGCCCTATCATTTCAAAATGTCTTATATCCCCTTAAATCATAAATGATCTGTACTTTCTATAGTATATTTCTGCAGCATTCTGTCAAGATTTTTTTTCTATATTATATTTTTTCATGTATTCCCAGTTCAGTATAACTGGAAATAGTTTTGTTTTGGAACATACATCCACATCAGTTAACGGTTAATAATGTAGGAATTACAACGCATTTTAGGTAAACTGTGATTAACATTTTTTCTAGCATTATGAAGTCATTACTTTAACTATCTCATCATTTCTTATTTTAAATTATTTAAATATCGTCTGCATTATTTTAATAAATTTTATGACTGAACTTAATTAGTTTTCTTTTATATTTGTATGAAATAACAGATCAGATACATATGTAATATTTTTAAATTAATCATCGATTTTTTTTTTTTGCAAGATAATTCTCAGAAAAAAAAATTTACCTGCCTCATAAGGTACTTGACAATTCTGGAAAATTAAAAATTTTACTGATCCTATCATGTGACGGGCTATATGCTAGTATATAATGCTGTTACATGAAACATACATGACTCAAAAATTTTAAAACTGAAACATATATGACGCAGAATTTTTGAATAAAAGAGTCGTAAAATAATATCCCTTAAAAATATTCCTTTTGCTTAGCATAATAACCAGTTAGTTTTATTTATCATTTTATCTTTAAAATTCATATAGAAAAAAAATTAGGTATTAATTTTCATTTAAACACTGTTTACATAAAACAATTTATCAAAATAATACTTGGTATTAACTACTGTTCTCAATTTGTCATTTACGGTATTAAATGCTCTGAGAGCATTCGAGAATATTCGAGAAACATTCTCGAAGACATTCTTTCCGATTTTCAGAAGCATACGCAGTTTAATGACAAACGCATTAAATAGACAATCTCTGAAATTTTGAATAAGAAATACATAAAAGTAATGCACCTGGAGCATTTCTAAATGACATATTCGATACATAAATCGTCAAACTGGAAAATATTGTTTTTAAAAGTTTAAAATACCGGGTGTATGGCAAAACTGAGATTTCAGTGCAGTAAAATAATCACATTATTCGAAAAATGTTCTTTTGTTTTGGAACATACATCCACAGCAGTTAAATGTTAATAATGTAGGAATTACAACGCATTTTAGGTAGACTATGAATAAGGTTTTAAGGGTACAAGGGATTTCAAAATTATACGCTTTAATCAAAAATGTGAACTATTTTGTGTCGCAAAAAATTCACGTTAAGAATACGGTTCTTAATGAAATTATTATTATATTTCAATAAAACCTCTTTTTCTGTCGCACATCCTGATTTTAAAGTTTAAAAATCATATTTTCAAGTCTGATGTTTCTGATATCATGTTAGTGACAACTCAATTTTTTAATATTGTTTATTAATGCAACTGGTTTAATACTACAGTTGACTCCACTTAATGTGATCAGTTTAGAACACCGTGATTTTGATAACAATAAACGATATGCAAAATTAGATAAATTTACCCCCCCCCCTTTAATTCTCACGTACTAAATTTCAAAACAAAATTAAAAACAAACTTATATAATCTATTAAAACATAAGAATTGCATTCATAATTTAAAACATTTATCAATCGTTGACTATCTACAATTTTTTCTAAGAACTCATTAATAAATTGTTTGTTGTCATAATCAACCTGTCATAACGATTTAAAATTTCGATCTTTTGCTTTAACGTTAAATCATTTCGCTTTCTGGCTTCCATATGGACAAGCTGCATGTAAGCGAGCAAGGCATAAAATGGGAATACGCTCCTTCTCAGTTTTGATAAGAATGTGTTGCCTTCTACTCATCTGACAACCACTGACCACCAGCAGGATGTTCGTATTTCTGAAAATTTTCATGAACTTGTAATGCTCCACTCCTTTGTTCCTTTCCCATCCCTAGGTGGAAGAGGGAGAATTTTCAAAAATTCAAATAACAGTGAAGGAAAAGAAAGGATGGGTTCATCCTGAGTATATTGTGAATATTCCTTTGCCAGTTAAAATGAGGTTCGAAAACTGATAACATTAACCGATGTAATGATCACATAAAGCGATAATTTTAACATACAAATGAATAGAGAAAATCGGGACCAAGTGATTTCGATAACAATAAGCGATTGATAACATTAACCGCGATCACATTAAGCGGAGTCCACTGTATATATGCTTTTTAAAACTTATTTAAAGTATTAGATGTCGAGATAAATACGATTTAATACTCAAAAGAATGGGAAAATGCTACAACAATGTTTAATTTTAAAATAATAATTTAATATAAAGTATCTAAATTGGCTGAACATCTTCAGTGATCTTTTTTATATTATTATCTTGTAATAGTAATATTTATTTTATGAGAAAGATAAAACATTAAAGATGTGTACTTTCATTTGCATGAGAAATATCAATCCCCTATATAATAATAGCTTAAGTCGTCTGTCTATCTGTCCATCTGTCCGCGAATTTATGAAGCGTTTGTAACTGGAATGGATACAGACATCCATATTGTATTTTTGATAAGTTAGGGTTAGCAAAATTCAAAACGAGTTCGAAAACGTTCGAAATCCACCCCTTCCATCCTTTTCGAGTGTTTAATGCCATTATTTCAAGCTTAATTGTCCCCAGTTAAGAGCAGAACATTAAATTTATCAATTTATCACATAATAAATAGGTAAAAATAACATTTTTTTCTAGCATTATGACGTCATTCCTTTAACCATCTCATTGAATCATTTCTTAATTTAAATTATTTGAATATCGTCTGCATTATTTCCCTTCGTTTCATGAATGAACGGAGATATTGCGTCAATAATTTTCTTTTATATTGGGCTTAAATAATAGATTAGGTACATATGTGATCATTTTAAATTTAATCATCGATTATTTTTTGTTGCAATGAAAATTTTATCACCGGTATTAACAACAAACTCTTTTCACAAATGTCTAGAAGTTTATTTCAGGGACTAATAAACATCTATCATTTAAGTTATATATCTTTGAAAATTAAGAAGTTTGTTCGCTTGTGTGTTTGTTTTTTATACATAACCACACGGTTTGCAATCGATTCGCTCAATTTTAGGCATCATTCATATATACCGCCAAATAATCCCTAAATGCCTAAAATTAAAGCCTCTGCTCTCCATTTTATCATGTAATAGGACACGATAAATTAAAGTTGGCAAGTAATATGCGGTCAGTGAAGATAAACAAATTATTGAGCTTGTACCTGATAATTTTCAGCAAAAATCAAACCATTTTTTTTACTTGCCTTATAGGGTACTTTACAATTCAAGAAAATTAAAAATTTTACTGATCCTGTCATATGACAGGCTATATGCTAGTATATTTTAAAATCTGAAATATTTTCAATTTGCGGAAAACACCTTAACAGCAATTACAGAATAATTTTCTGTTTTATAAACTGCATACTAACTGTATATGAATGCTGTATAAATTAAACTATTATTTAATTTCTTATTGATTTTTTGAAATTTACTACGGTTAAAAGCTAAACATATAATAGCCAAAACTAATTTTTGTTTTCTAAAATTTCAGTTTATACACTGTTATTTCCTAAAATAATAGAAAAAACCTCTGGGTTTTAGTTTTTCTTTTGAACCGGTGATAAAAATTTTATAATATTTTAAATAACTGTTTGGGGGTTTCTGTTTCCCTTAACCCTTTAGTGGACAGTGGTTTCTCGGGGAAACCTCCTGTTAAACATTTTCTTCTCTATTTTTTTTTGAGAAATATGAATGGCTTTTATGTTTTTGACATTTAAAAATTACGATAAATGATAGTACTGCACTCAATTTATTTTTTTTCTTTTGAAATATACGTATTTAAACTTGGTGTACCTGGAAAGTTAGTAATTCGATTTTTTTACTCGTATGACCCCAAAGAAAAATATCTATTAAAACACATATAAATCGTTAAACTAGTTATTTATTATACTTTTCAAGAACACTTATTTATTGTTCTTCCAATATAATTAAAATTTTAAAAAGTATTATGTTCACGCTCTACAAGGGTGTGGGTTTGTCAGTGAACCCCCCTCAATCCTTCCTATGGTATTCCCAAACCTAAGGATTGTAAAGAAAAATTTTAATACATTTTGCATTTATAAGGTTCATACCTAATATTTATAAACTAATCTCATTAAATTCCAAAGAGCTTATATAGATGACCTTTAAAGGGTTAACAGTCAGAAAAGATAATTACAAGGATGAGATAAAAGCATTTCTAAATACTGTTCTCAAAATTATGCAAAAGTTACAAAAAATGTGGTACTTACATCCAATATTATCTTATACCAGAAAAAAGTAGCTCACAGAAATTTTAAGCTAAAAAAACAATGCATACATTCAAATAATACCGAAAGAAGATCTTATTTAAACGCTTACTTTCAGAGTCAATTCGATTAATACTATTTTGGAATATTGTTACTGCATCTCCAGTTTGGAATGCACAAGCAGTTTTCAACGCCTAAAATAATGTAGATGTTTAAAGTGAATCAAGCAAAAAATGCAACTTTAGCCAAAACACTGATTTTAAGGTGATCACCCTCTTTAACGTAATTGAAAATCGATATCCTGATTTGTTTTTATATAAATGCTAAACAGAAAAGGAAAATAATAATTGATTGACAATTCAGTCGAAACATTTTTAAGGAATGGGGTAGAAAGACACTACTTTTACAAAAATGTTTTTTAGTTTAACTAACAATTATATTCTTGCAGATTGTATTATATTGCATTAATATTTTACCTCACACTCCTATAGAGTTAAAGGTTAATGTTTTTTTAAATGAGATTCAAGATCATTTGTTTTTTAACCCATTAATTTAAATTATTTTTTTGTTGACTATATATTAGTAAATACCTAACATAGAAGCTATTATAGACACCTGGAAGTAAAACAAAATATAAAATTTAAACACCTTTAAATATGACATTAAGTCATCATTAGTGAGGAGGTTTCATTTTGAAACATAAGATGTCTTTTAAAAAAAAAGGAAAACTTGGTGATAAAAGATTTATTTGCTATCATATATGAGAAAAGTACTGAAAAGAGATGACTTATTACAGATATGGCTATTCGCCATGATTTTGACCGGTTTATCTTAAGAATACCGGTCATGATACGTTCCTATTCTAAGCTTGAAAATCATAAAACGTCGATCGAAATGACAAAATTATAGATAAGATTATATTGAAAACTTAGATTATTCATAAGATTAATATCTATTTCCATTAAAAAGGAAGAATCGTTTCAAGAAAACAAAAACTCTACAAACCATTTTTTGACTGCCCTCAAATGAGGACGCTGGGCGTTAATGGGTTAAACCGAAAAATATATTTGAGAAAATATCTCGGACAGTTGCAGTCAAACAGAGACCAGATTAAAATATTTTGTGCTCAGGGCCTAGTCCATTTTTTGCTTCACCATAATCTGTAATGACTAGTGTGACGACTTCAGTGTTCTTGAGTGAAGAAGTAACGTGAAGAAATCACAGTCACAATAGAATTGGAAATCACTTTTATTTTTTCTGGATTAAATACGGGGTATATACAGTATATACAAAGGGATTCTAATTCTACCAAAACAAGTAGAAATGTAAAGATTTTTGCTGGCATTGAATTACCACGGCGATCATAGTCGAAAAAAAAGATGAAATAATCTGACAAATGGGGAGGCCTTTCTAGGGTGCAACGCAAACCCAATCTATTCCCCTTTCGGTGTCCGAGACCATGTCGTTCAATATGTGAACGGACTTTACGAGTCTCCCTGAAGAAATCACTAAAAAGCTGGCTAGGGTTAAAAGTCGCGGAAGCCTCCACCAGGTCAAAACACCTCCGTAAAAAATGTCGAAAAGCCCCGAGTCACAAAATTCTTGGCTTTTTATACCTGGAGGTCAGTTACGGTCCCGTCAACCGTTTTTTGGTCAATTACGATTCCAGTTACCTGAGAACTCCAGCTAAGGTTACAGCTAGTTTCTTTAGATGAATTCTCATTCGCTGGCTGTCCCGATTCTGGAATCTCGATGCAATCCTCTGGGCTCATTAACGCAACCGATCAGGGGCGTGAAGCCTATTCAACCGAACTGTCAACATCCTAGACACGTCGTCGCCACGCTATTGTCGACGGGTTGAAACAGAAGGCTCCCGATCAGCTGATTTCGTCCGTTAGTTCTGGACAAAGAGGGGTCTTCACACTAGGTAACAGTGGAATCACATTCGTATAAAATCTGTAGTATTAAATTATTAAACGAAATTTAAATATTATTTTCGTCCTATTTTCATCATCATTTATAAACATACAACTATATATTGAATTAAAATTTACTGAACACAAAGACATATATAACTTACATCGACTGATTTGATAGCAAAAAGAAAAAAAGAAAGTATCCACAAATTTATCTTATCAACCCCTTCTCTTAATGGTTTGATGAATTTTTACAATAAAAGATTCGAGTACAAATGCCAAAAAAAATTAAAATTTACGAATTAAACTCTTGTTATTCATCCTTATTTAACCTTTTAAACAAAAATAAAAGCTTACATATTTCTTCATTTCCCTTTTTAAGGGCCGAGTAAACTTAAATTTTCTAAATATGTAAAAAGAAATATTCTTGATTTTAATCTTTTTTTTAAATCATTTATATCAAGGTAATAAAAGTCAAGCAACTCTGACAAAAAGTAGATATGTATATATAAATAGAAGTATTCTTAATTTTAATCGTTTTTTAAATCATTTATATCAAGGTAATAGAAGTCAAGGAACGCTGATAGAAACTAAATATGTGTAGATAAATAATAGAAAGTATTCTTAATTTTAATCGTTTTGTAAATCATTTATATCATGGTAATAAAAGCCAAACAACTCTGATAAAAAGTAGATATGTATATATAAATAGAAGAAAGTATTCTTGATTTTAATCGTTTTTTAAATCATTTATTTCGAAGTAATAAAAGTCAAGTAACTCTGATAAAAATTTCATATGTATATATAAATAGAACAAATAAATATTAAAATACTAGTCAAACCAAAAACAACAAATTTTCATTTAGCAAAATCAATGTTACCTCTATATAGCTATGTTAAGAATCTTAAAAATCATACTATATAAGTTTTCGTATCTGGGACATGTATAACTCGGCACATTAAAATATTGTGACTGATCGCGAAGAATAAAAGTAGATAATTCTAAATATGTGCGACCAGATAAGACCAAATTACTTTAAAAAGAACAAGGAAATGGTTTTGGGAAATGAACCAGAGAATTTTTTATGTTCGAAAGTACTTGGGAAATATGAAATACGTTTAAAGCAAATGTACGCAACCCCCCCTAAAAACTAAATTTTATAGGATTTTAGGTTTTAATAGTTGAATTGTCTGAAACATACTATTCGAATAATAACTATACAACGTCTTTTCTTCTACAAACTTGACCATTTGAAAAAGAAAAATGTAATTGTAAGTTATGCCACACTCCATTTATCTATGTATTATGAGAGAGAAGATTATTCAACTCTCTTGCTCATTTATTATATGAAAATTTAAAAAATATATCGGATTTTTAATTGTTTTAGTTAAATTGCCCATGATTTTGTGGATAAAACATGTTCAGCATTATCCTATTAAATAAAATGCAAGGGTATAACTCTTTTGTACTTATATGATATTAAATTAAAACTATTTTGTGAATAGTTATCCTTAAATTGTTCGTGATCTTAAGATTATGTGGATAAAATATGTTCAGCATGATCCTATTAAATAAAATGCAAGGATTTATCTCTTTTGCACTTATATGATATTAAAGATAAACTATTTTGTGAGTGTTATTCTTAAATTGTCTGTGCAATCAAGATTATGTGGATAAAATATGTTCAATATGATTCTATTAAATAAAATGCAAGGATTTAACTCTTTTGCACTTATATTAAAGAAAAACTATTTTGTGAATAGCCATTCTTAAATTGTCTCTGCTCTCAAGATTATGTGAATAAAATATATTCAGCATGACCCTATTAAATAAAATGCAAGGATTTGACTCTTTTGCACTTATATGATATTAAAGAAAAACTATTTTGTGAATTGTTATTCTTAAATTGTCTCTGCTCTCAAGATTATGTGAATAAAATATATTCAGCATGACCCTATTAAATAAAATGCAAGGATTTGACTATTTTGCATTTATATGATATTAAAGAAAAACTATTTTGTGAATAGCCATTCTTAAATTGTCTCTGCTCTCAAGATTATGTGAATAAAATATATTCAGCATGACCCTATTAAATAAAATGCAAGGATTTGACTATTTTGCATTTATATGATATTAAAGATAAACTATTTTGTGAATAGTTTATCCTTTAATTGTCCATACTTTGAAGATTATTGGATAAAATATGTTCAGCATGATCCTATTAAATAAAATGCAAATGTTTAACTCTTTTTCACTTATATGATATTAAAGAAAACCATTTTGTGAATTGTTATATTTAAATTGTCGGTGAGCTCCAGATTATGGAAAAAATACGTTCAGCATGATCCTTGAATGAAAGGGGATGAAGTAAAATTCAAGGATTTAACCCTCTTCTGCACGTATATGAAAATTAAAGAAAAAAAATCGGTTTGTGAATTGTTATACATAAATTGTCAGATTGTTCTAGATTAGGTGAAAAAATGTTTAGCATGGTCCTATTAAATGCAAGGATTTAACCCTATTGTGCTCTTATTGTATAAATATAAAAAAAGTCATTTTGTGAATTGCTATACTTAAACTGTTCATGTATTTTAGATTATGTGGAAAAATATTTTCAGCATGATTCATTACGTAAAATGCAAGGATCATGCAAATGCAAAATATATCATAAGTTTGATACTGGGGAGACGGACTCCAAAATGCATGTAAGATTAAATAAAACAGTGAATGCATTTATATGATGAATTGTATGCTTATATTTATTTACACTTTTGTTTTTTCAAGCCCAGCCTTCAATCTGGGTATACTTAATTTATCACGTCTTCTTTTAAAAACCTCTTTGATTACTAATTTAATTTGAATGAGATACATCAGTGCACTATTGAGCAATTCATCCTTACTTTCGTGTAGCAAAACATTAGTGGTTTTTTATACAGAGAACTAAGCTTAATGTGATCAGTTTTGGACACCATGATTTTGATAACAATAACCGATTGATAAACGGTATGCAAAATTAGATAAATTCAGCCCCCCCTCCTTAATTCCCACGCACCAAATTTCAAAACAAAATGAAAAATACTCCTTATGTACTGTAAATTATACATTAAAACATAAGAACTGTATACATAATTTTAAAAAATTGATCAATTGTTGACTGTCTACAATTTTTTAAGAAGTTCATTGATAAATTGTTCGTAATCATAATCAACCTGGCATAACGATTTAAAATTTCAATCTTTTGTTTTAACGTTAAATCATTTCGCTTTCTGGCTTCCATATCGACAAGCTGCACGTTAGCGAGAAAAGCATAAGATGTGAATACGCTCCTTCTCAGTTCCGATAAGAATGTGTTGCCTTCTGCTTATCTGACAACACTGACTATCAGCAGGGTGTGCGTATTTCTGAAAAATTTCAGGAGCGTGTAATTTCCCCAATCCTTTGGTTATTCACAATTTCCCTAGGTGGAAAAGGAGAATTCTTAAAAATTCAAACAACAGCGAAGGGAAAGAAAAGAATGGATTCCTTCTGAATACATTGGGAACATTCCTTTGTCAGTTAAAATGAGGTTCGAAATCCGATCCCATTAACCGATGAAACGATCACATAAAGCGATAATTTTAACATGCGAATGAATAGAGAAAATCGGAACCCAGTGATTTAGATAACAATAAGCGATTGATAACATTAACGCGATCACATTAAACGCAGTCCACGCTATTATAATCACATTTCAGTCAAATCATACATTTCATAATTATTAAAAATAATTTGTCTGTACCATGATGTAAACAGTTTTTTCATAATTTATTAAGATTTTACCTAGAAATTATAAATATATGGAATATTTTTACATAAAACAGTACTAGTAACATACTAAATTTTCAAGCAGATTGATCAAACACAAAATAAATTAATTTTGGAAAGGAATGCCCCTTAAAGCTTGCAAACTGTTCATAATTATTATAGCAAAATACTGCTGTCAAAATCATCTCTTTTAAATAAATCCTTTTAAGCAAATATTAGGTTCTAACAAAACACTTATATAGATTTTCAGGCCTGTAAAAAGAATTGATAAATTTAAATTCATATTTTTACTACAAGAAAAGGATTACTTAGCTAAATGCACTACTAAGTATTTTAGATTTAGCTACGAAAATTCTAATAAAAATGTTTTAAATATAGATATTTCGACGAAATTTAATACGAGTAACTAATATTTACTCTGAATTTTTTATTAGTCGCAAACGAAAAGAGAATGTAACTTTTAAAATATATTTCGATCCCTTAAGACTCGTAAATTAAATATTTAACAAAGAATATTTTATTATATACATAATCCGCAACTGTATGAAGTAGGTAAAATAGGAAAATAGTAAGGTATAGCAGTTTTAAAATATGAATTTGACTCTTAACAGGTTTGTTGAATATTTTATTTACCAAAACGTTTCAGTGAATCTACTGCACTTTATTCATGCAACTTGCATTTTCTATATGTTAAGTGGGTTCTAACATTGTCCTTTGTTATTTTAAGCAGTATTTTCCTCATTTTTTGTCACTTACTTAATTCTTTTAACTCTATATTTCAATTGTACATAAAAAGAATATATTAAACCCTAATAGGCACTCGAATTTTCTATTCTTCCGTGGGTTGTTCAAAAAGTCTAAAATTATCCTTTTTCATTTTAAGTAGTATTTTCCATCGGATTTTAATTTTTTATTACTTACTTAATCCTTTTTAAATTTATATTTCAATTACACATAAAATAACATTAAAATAAAGTGAGCTGTACTAAAATTAGTAAAGGACTATCATATAGCCCATCATATGACGGGATTAGTAAAATTTTTAATATTCTAGAACTGTTAAGTACCCAATGAGGTAGGTAAAAAATGGTTTGTTTTTTGGCTGAGAATTATCTGGTTCACTCTCAATAATTTATTTATCGTCATACTCTTCTAGAGTCACCCGATCCTGTAATGCAGTTTAGAATCACATTAAATTCATTTAGTCAAACCGTGTGGTTATGTATAATAAACAAACACACGAAAGAACAAACTTCTTAATTTCCAAATATATAAATAAAAAGTTAGATATTTATTAGTCCGTGAAATAGACTCCTAGACTTATATGAAAAGAATTTATTGTTAATACCGGTAATAAAATTATCATAGCAACAAAAAATAATCGATGATTCAATTTAAAATTATCACACAAGTACCTAATCTATTATTTAAGCCAAATATAAAAAAAATCATTTACGTAATATCTAAGTTCAGTGATAAAAGATACTAAAATAGTGTTGACGATATTTAAATAATTTAAAATATGAAATGATTCAATGAGATGTTTAAAGGAATGACGTCGCAATGCTAGAAATATTCTTATTTTTACCTGTTTACTAAGTGATAAATGGATAAATATAATCGGCTGCTCTTAACCGGGGAAAATAGGGCTTGAAATAATGGCATTAAATTCTTGAAAAGGGGGGAAGTGTTGGATTTTGACCGTTTTAAAGACGACAGTATTTTTTGCTGTAATATTAAGCTTATTTATACAAATTTATTTTAGAATCGGATCGATCGTTTAGGAGAAGATAAACTTTATTCTCTTTCAATGTATGCCTCTATCCATTCCAGGTCCAACCGCTTCATAAATTGGAGGACAGACGAACAGATAACTTAGGCTATTATTATATAGGGGATAAGAATTTTTCACATTTCTCTATATTCGGCTGATTTTGGGAGTAGCGTGTTTTAATTTGCTGCATTATAGTGTAAATGTAGTGATTCGAATTCCAATAATAATATTATAAATGAAAAAACAAAAATTTGCTGATTTTAGCATTAATTCTTTCTAAAAGAAAAAAACTATACAAATAAAACACGCAAGAAAATATATCTGAAAATGTTGTTTTAAAGACAACATTTTAAGATATTTTTTAGAATACTTTTTTCATATTCGTAAAGCAACTCAAGTTCTAATAAAAAACGCTCACATTAATTTCATACTTAGATTAGAAATATGTAGCCGATAGAATAAATTTCTTTATTAATAAACTTGATATTTTAAAGTATTTAAAAAAATATTCGAAATTTAAAAATAATAATTTTAACTTTTAATATACTTGTTGGAGAATCATTTCTGGTATATTAATTTTTCATTCAAAAAGTAACTGAAGTTCTAATTAATATACAAACATTAACCCTCCGAGTGTAACACACCGATTAAAGTCTCCAAAAATACGCTAAAGTTTTATTGTGCCAATGGCTAAAGCGTTGTATCATTTTTTACTTCACCCTTTGTCGATTAGAATGGAATACGGGAAACCCACTTTCGTTATTGTCCCTTTACTTCCGGTTATAAATAGATATTATAGATTGTTAATTTTTAATACACATAAAGCTCTTCAAATCTCGAAGATCATCCCACAAGAAACAATGGATTCTAAAACTACAAATAAAAATATTCTTAAAGAGAATTATTTATTTTTTTTACGAAAGTTATCGAAGATATTTAAGTGGTGCAATTAGAGATACATCTGTTACCGCAAACGAAATACTTCGAAATAGAGATTTACAAAGCCATGAAAAGATATCATCGTTTTTGTGCCTCAGGGAGTAGGGAGGTGGAAAAGGAAATTCTTAAAAATTCCAAACAACAGCGAAGGGAAGGAAAAGAATGGATTCCTTCTGAATACATTGGGAACATTCCTTTGTCAGTTAAAATGAGGTTCGAAATCCGATCCCATTAACCGATGAAACGATCACATAAAGCGATAATTTTAACATGCGAATGAATAGAGAAAATCGGAACCCAGTGATTTAGATAACAATAAGCGATTGATAACATTAACGCGATCACATTAAACGCAGTCCACGCTATTATAATCACATTTCAGTCAAATCATACATTTCATAATTATTAAAAATAATTTGTCTGTACCATGATGTAAACAGTTTTTTCATAATTTATTAAGATTTTACCTAGAAATTATAAATATATGGAATATTTTTACATAAAACAGTACTAGTAACATACTAAATTTTTAAGCAGATTGATCAAACGCAAAATAAATTAATTCTGGAAAGCAGTGCCCCATAAAGCTCGCAAACTGTTCATAATTATTATAGCAAAGTACTGCTGTCAAAATCATCTCAAAAGCAATTTTTAAATAAACCCTTATACGCAATTGTTGGGTTCTCACCAAACACGTGCATAGTTTCTGGCCTGAAAAAGAATTGATAAATTTAAATTCATATTTTTACTACAAGAAAAGGATTACTTAGCTAAATGCACTACTAAGTATTTTAGATTTAACTACGAAAATTCGAATAAAAATATTTTAAATATAGATATTTCGTCGAAATTTAATACGAGTAACTAATATTTACTCTGAATTTTTTATTAGTCGCAAACGAAAAGAGAATGTAACTTTTAAAATGCATTTCAATCCCTTAAGACTCGTGAATTAAATATTTAACAAAGAATATTTTATTATATACATAATCCGCAACTGTATGAAGTAGGTAAAATAGGAAAATAGTAAGGTATAGCAGTTTTAAAATATGAATTTGACTCTTAACAGGTTTGTTGAATATTTTATTTACCAAAACGTTTCAGTGAATCTACTGCACTTTATTCATGCAACTTGCATTTTCTATATGTTAAGTGGGTTCTAACATTGTCCTTTGTTATTTTAAGCAGTATTTTCCCCATTTTTTTGTCATCTACTTAATTCTTTTAACTCTATATTTCAACTGTACATAAAAAGAATATATTAAATCCTAATAGGAACTCGAATTTTCTTTATCTTCCGTGGGTTGTTCAAAAAGTCTAAAATTATCCTTTTTTATTTTAAGTAGTATTTTCCATCGGATTTTAATTTTTTATCACTTACTTAATCCTTTTTTAATTTATATTTCAATTACACATAAAATAACATTAAAATAAAGTGAGGTGTACTAAAATTAGTAAAGGATTAGCATATAGTCCATCATATGACAGGATTAGTAAAATTTTTAATATTCTAGAACTGTTGAGTACCCAATGAGGTAGGTAAAAAATGGTTTGTTTTTTGGCTGAGAATTATCTGGTTCACTCTCAATAATTTATTTATCGTCATACTCTTCTAGAGTCACCCGATCCTGTAATGCAGTTTAGAATCACATTGAATTCATTTAGTCAAACCGTGTAGTTATGTATAATAAACAAACATACAAAAGAACAAACTTCTTAATTTCCAAATATATAAATTAAAAGTTAGATATTTATTAGTCCGTGAAATAGACTCCTAGACTTATATGAAAAGAATTTATTGTTAATACCGGTAATAAAATTTTCATTGCAACAAAAAATAATCGATGATTCAATTTAAAATTATCACACTTGTACCTAATCTATTATTTAAGCCAAATATAAAAGAAAATCATTTACGTAATATCTAAGTTCAGTGATAAAAGATACTAAAATAGTGTAGACGATATTTAAATAGTTTAAAATATGAAATGATTCAATGAGATGTTTAAAGGAATGACGTCACAATGCTAGAAAAATTGTTATTTTTACCTATTTATTAGGTGATAAATTGATAAATTTAATCAGCTACTCTTATCTTAGAAAATAGGGCTCGAAATAATGGCATTAAATACTCGAAAAGGGGGGAAGGGTTGGGTTTCGAACGTTTTAAAGACGACAGTATTTTTTGCTGTGATATGAAGCATATTTATACAAATTTATTTTAGAATCGGATCGATAGTTTAGGAGAAGATAAACTTTATTCTCTTTCAATGGATGCCTCTATCCATTCCAGGTCCAACCGCTTCATAAATTGGAGGACAGACGGACAGATAACTTACGCTATTATTATATACGGGATAAGAATTTTTCACATTTCTCTATATCCGGCTGATTTGGGGAGTCGCGTGTTTTAATTTACTGCATTATAGTGTAAATGAAGTGATTCGAATTCCAATAACTTAAAAGAATATTATAAATGAAAAAATAAAAGTTTGCTGATTTTAGCAGTATTTTTTTCTAAAAGAAAAAAAACTATACAAATAAAACATGCACGAAAAAATATCTGAAAATTTTGTTTTAAAGACAACATTTTAAGATATTTTTTTGAATAATTTTTTCATATTCGTAAAGCAACTCAAGTACTAATAAAAAACGCTGGCATTAATTTTATATTAAAATGATTAGAAATATGTAGCCGATAGAATAAATTTCTTTATTAATAAACTTGACATTTTAAAGTATTTAAAAAAATATTCGAAATTTAAAAATAATAATTTTAACTTTTAATATACTTGTTGGAGAATCATTTCTAGCATATTAATTTCTCATGCAAAAAGTAAGTGGAGTTCTAATTAATATATAAACATTAATTTAATGTTTAAATGATCAAAACTATATAGTTTAGTAAATGAATTAACTACGTATTAAATATAACATCAAAAACAATTACAAAAACGTTTGAAACAGAAAAAGTAATAATTTACTTTAAATCTGAAAAATATGAAAACTATTAGAAATACTCATTACATACATTTTATTAAAAGTAGACTGTTATAATGATTACTTTTCAGCACGAAAAGAACAATGGTCCCTTAAAAAATCGTATCACTGGTCATTGCTCCTCCACAATTGATACAATATAGTCACAAACGTCATTTTAACGCTGATTAACGTACGCTTCCGTTACCTAGAACAGTGGTGCGCAAACTTTTTCGACTGCGATCCCTTTTGTAGAGTGAAAATTTTTGGCGACCCCTAGAGATAAATGTTCACAAATACGATGTATATTTCACGCATTTCTGTCGTTTCATCGAATAAAAAGATCATCATATTTGACTCATATTAAGTTTATTTATAATTATAAGAAAATACATTTTGTATAACACAAAAATCAGTAAATTGCCCTTGATTGAGATGTATGTGGCTGCAAGTTTCTATTTATCTCATCGATGTTTGGATGTATGTTGATAACTGTAATCCGCATATCATCTTCAGGGTTTAAACGCGAGCGGTATTTAGTTTTTATTGAAACTAGTTTGCTAAATCCAGTTGCACATAAATACGTTGATGCAAATTGTATTAACACTCTGATGGCATTCTTGCATAAAACGGGATATTGTTTTTCCGCGGATAGCCAAACTTTTTGGCAAGGCTGAGTCTTAAATTGATTTCGAAGAGTATAATCACTAAATTTGAAGAGCTGAACTGCATATATGTCAAAGGGAAATGGATCACGAATCCAACCAAGATCGTTTTCAGGAAAATCCTGGAATCTTCTCGAAAAATTTTTCTTTAACTTTTCAATGTGATTGGAAATGATGTTTTTAAGTATAAATATATCTATATTATTTTCAGCAGTAGAGATGATGCATTTCATAAAAATTTGGTGTCCCCCAAAAAACTTCTGTCGACCCCCATAGAGGTCGCGAACCCTAGTTTGCGCACCACTGACATAGAATCACCAAGATATTGGTAACATGTGATGCTGCCGGTAAAATTCCCTATTTTGATCATTTGCCATTCCTTAAATAATTTACGAGGTGCATCCAGAAAGTAAATTTCCCAATGTTTTCCCCTTTAAAGTAAACGTAATTAGCCATGTCAATTGAGCATGCGTAACAGATCTATAAGGTATCAATCATATGCCAGCTGGACAGGTCCAGACTCCTGCCAGTAGCGTGGTAACAGTGGTCCGAAGTGGAAACTCTAATTCCTTCTCCCGCAGTCTGCAAGGTTCTACCGATGATCTTGAATGCTCAAAGCATTGCGCCAATTGAAATTCATCGTCAGCTCTGCCAGGTATATGACCTGAAATTGACACCCGAACACAAAATTCAAGGCATCTGAGCAGCACTGACCTTTCTGCTACAGTATCACGATGAAGGCCACGAGTTCCTCGACAGGATCGTCACGGGCAATGAGACTTGGATTTCGCACTTTACCCCGGAAACCAAGCAACTGTCAATGCATTGGCGTCATAGTGGATCTTATGTCAGGACCAAATTCAAAAAGACGCTGTCGGTACGGAAAGGGATGTGCACGGTGTTCTGGAACAGGAAGGCTGGTTCCATTCACAGGCGACAGAGTTCTAAGACAGAGGGATACAAAAGTTGATTCCACAATACGACAAATGTCTCAATTCTGCTGGTGGCTGTGTTGAAAAATAGCTGAAACACTTCTGTACTTGTTGCCAATAAATATGTCCCTGAAATCTTAAGGAAACTTACTTTATGGATGCACCTCGTATTAATGGGAAAAAAATTATATGTGCGTTATTTATTGGTACAACTTGCACTAAAATGAACGGCTGTGTCCAGATTACTCAGTGGGCATTTGAAATGCCACCTATTGCCGGCTTCCCCTGAACATATCCTCTATTGTTTGGAGTTAGCTTTGGAAGATGTCCATTGAGTCTACTTTTGATGCTGGACTTTGCTAGGGTTAATGGTCTCTTCTGATCTAACTGCCGCTAGATCCTGAAGGATTGGACACAACAACAACAACAACACTAAAATGACGGTCATCTAAAGTTTAAGAAAAGCTAGGAAAGTTGCATAATTCAGCTTAATGACTATACAGAGAAGAAGTTATAAAATATAAAGATTATTTTTATCTTATTCATTTAACAATAATTAATATGTTTTCTTTCCCTTTTTTAGATATATAGAGTATATATAAGTAATAGCACCCCCAACTAATACTGTCATCTATGAAACTGATTTGGAGTCTTGGTTAAGATGTATCGCCAGTTTTACAAAATACTTCTGTAAGCTCTTGAATTACCGTGATCAGAAATTTATTGTAGATTTTGTACGTGGTTGGCAAAATAAGCAAAGATTGAAAAAGGAATAGATCTCTGAATTATACCTAGAAACTCGATGTGTTACATTCTTCGGTTGAATTTAATTCTCTGAAACCTATTACATCTCCAGTAGACCCGTTGTCTGAGTAATTATCCATATAGAATTATCCACTTGTTCTTACAAAATCCTGAATACTTAAGACATATTACTCTTGAACTGATCGAGAGTCCCTATTGAGGCTATTCTGGTTTATGCAGGCAGTAAGAATGGGATATTCACCGGAAGTTGGGCATTTTTTAAGATTAGTGAAGGAGATATATTTCTCAAACGTAGGAATACAGATTAATGTTACGTTTTTTGTTCTTAATTAACCACCATTGACATGGCTTTGAATTGTGCTACAGAGAGATCCGGAGAAATCTGGATCCTTTCGGATAGTCTATTGAGGCTATTCTGTGTATGCAGTGTGTTAGAATGAGCATGAAAACACTACGGAAGTTGGCGTACTAACTTGTTCCAAAAAATATGTCCCTGATTAGTGAAGGAGACTTATTAGGGATCAAAACGGAATTAGGATTATAGCAAAACTCAAAATCCTGTCTACTTCTAGTATCCTCCATCTACAATGGATTTTGTCTCAAGTGAATTTAAGATATAATGATATTGCGGATGGACTGGCAAAGGAGGACTCTGCCATGACTCAGGCCACTGGTGATCCTCTGACATACCTTGACCTATATTCCAAAAGTAAGGTTTCTATAAACATCTCTTGGAAGCAACCGTCATCACATTTAGGGTATATTCTGTGACGGTCCCGGTACTTCAATAGGTTTTGAGTGACCAAACTGCGTTGGCTCAACTTATTCCAAGGCATTTAAAAACCATCAGGCTTTTCAATGGTACTAAGAACTTCCTGTTCGCACAAAGTGTAATATTGAAGAGGACACTGCACAACAGCTGATGAACTGCCTTAATTTGGTACTCGGGGATCTTTTGAGAAGATTAACTTTTGTCTTGAATATACTTAAAATAAAGAATCTCATGGAAGTGATCTGATTCAGAACAGAGATAAGCAAGAAGAAAATATACAGGGTGACCCAAAACGACCGCATAAACTCTACAAAGCTAGATTCCTCGTTGGAAGTACATAAAAACTGCCCAAAGAAGCGTTCTTGTACGATCCATAGTTCAAGAGAAAAATACGAAAAACAAAGTATGGCGTTATTGCCGGTGCAAGAAAAAAAACACTTTATTAGACATATCAACAACAGTATTTGCATATATTTCCAGACGATAATTTTTAAAACGTTCACCGCGCATATCGCGTCATGCATCCGAGGGCTCCATGGAATGACGTTAAGTTGGAATGGCGTTAAGTTGAACTGGTATTAAAAAGGGTGCAGCTACTGGTAGCCTACGTATGGTGGCCCTGTATTCCGTTCGTGACTATTGTGATATGTACCTTATGTCCGGTCGATGTAATGGAAATGCTTTATGAACTGTTAGAGAGTATGCTCATGCATATACTACTCCATAGACCAGTGGTCGGGGAACCGGGGTAAATTACCCCAAATGGGGTAAAAATGAAATTTTGGGGGGTAAAAATGAAACTTTTTTGAGTAAAAAGTATATATTTTTAATTTGCTATTTTATAAACTTGTTAGTATTTTTTTCAACTTAAACAATTTAGCGACATATGCAGGCCACGCCATCTCATTACCCACCACACTAAAGTGTTCTCGCCATCTCACTACCCACCACTAAAGTGTTCTCTTTTAGCAATAAAGCACATTTTATTTTACTTTAAATTGAGTACAAATAAAGTGACAAGTCAGAGAGCGAGTTTTTATTAGTTAGTTGCTGATTTTATCATTAATCATCGATATATCGATAAAGGTAAGCCGCAATTTAGAAATTTAATTTAAATATTTTACAAATATTATTTTCTGTCTCCCTTCAGATGGCAGCAAATAGAAAAAGAACATACCAAGAAGAATTGCTTAATTACGTTTTATCAAACTCAGAAAGCGGTTTTCAGATTACTTACCAGATCTTAATACACGTACTATCAGTTGGATTGTAGATCCTTTTAAATGTGATATTGCTATGATACCAGAAGAACCTTCAGGTTTGGCAGAAGCAATTCTTGAACTTCGATCTAATACTGAAGTACGTATTCAATTTGAGAGTAAATCAAATTTGACGTCTTTTTGGATTTCAAAAGCTGCAAAGGCTTTCAAAATTGCACATGAAGAGGCGGTTAAAAGTTGCTGCCATTTGGAACAACATATTTGTGCGAACAAGGCTTTTCCATTCTAATGAACATAAAAACGAAGAACAGAAATCGATTAAACGCCGAAGACTGCATTCAAATCGCTCTTACATCAAAAAGTCCTAATTTTGAAGCAATTGTATCGAACATGAAACAACACCATTTCTCCAAAACGTGAAAAAAAATTTTCAATTATTCTTTTTTTTTTTTTTTCCCCAATTCTAATTATTGTTTGTTTTTGTTTTATTATTATTATTATAATTTGTTACAATACCGTTATGGATTACTAGGTATTACATTGATAAATTGAATAAATGAAGTTTAAATAAAATTTTTAGTTGTTTTCTTTTCAAAATTATCATGGGGGGAGGGGGGCTATAATATGAAAGATAATAAAAAGAAGCGGTTTCGTTTTTTTTTTTTTTTTGGCTCTTTGCCATTGGGTAATATCAACTTACACAAAAATATTTTGGGGTAATGATTAAAAATGTTCTCCGACCGATGATATAGACTGTTATAGAGAGATGTAGATAGATAGATTTTACGCAGTCTTTCTTATATACTTTCGTATAGTCTTTTCATAAATACTTATATTCTTTCTATTATTATTATAATTTGCTACATAATATTGAGTCGAAAGGCAATTTTTACTGCTGCCGAGTGTAAAAGATTACATTAAAATTGCAAATTTTCTGAAGACTGTCAAATTTACAGTATGCTTTAAAATACTGCAAGTACAATTAACTATTCAAAATGATTTAGTAATGTTGCACTTCTTATATGTTCACCTGATATATTATCTAGTATACTTTCCTTTAAAAAACTTGAATATTAATCATACCCGCTTTATCATTTTCAAAAGCAGAAATACCCGTATTAGCATATTACTTTTCATTGTTTATCGAAGTTTAATATTGAAATCTTAATACGGCACTGGCGCATTTACATATATTAAGTGTATATCATTATGTAGTGAATTATAAAAGTTGAGAAAATGAATATGTAATTTCACAGAAATTTCAAACCGACGAATACTTTTCATAGAAGAATAGTAGACTTGAGACTTTTGGATGAATGCTGTTGTATTCCATTTTAAGCGACAGGTTCTTTGAAAGAACGTAATGAAGTTGTTGGCGTATTACAAATATATTTACTACGTAACATCTTAGTATATGATTTTCTTTAATATGGTGTAATATATAACCTTGTTACCTTTCATATTAAAATGCCAAACAACAAATAATTCCAAGTAATAAAGTTTAAATGAACAGAATTTTACAACAGATTCCGTGCATTCTGTTGGTACGTTGAACATAAAAAATATCACAGTACAATCTTTAAAATTGATATGGTATAGAATTTTCTTTCATTGAAAATTCATTTTTTGAAAATAGAAGTGCTCTGACTCTGAGATCTATCTAATTCAATTGCTGAAAAACATTGAAAAGAAAGAAAATTCCTAGATGCAAATCCTACTTCATGGTTTTTCAGCTTTTACGGAAGGTTCTGGTCCCCATTAATTGCGAAAAACGAGGGATCACTGTATATGAAATGATACAATTAACCAGTATGTACGATACAAGCGGCGAACGGAGAACGGCGAGCATCAGCATTTTTATTCATTATCAAAAGCTCATTTGACAACTAAACATTCAACTCAATTACATCTGCCTTCTATAAGTAGTTTCATGCGAAACTGAAACAGAAAAGTATTGGTGAACATCAAAACAGGAAATCGAGTAGCAGTGGACATGTAATGACGATAATTATATGGATGACGTTAAATTAGAAAATATTGATGAGTCAGTTACAGTGACAAAATGACTGAAAATATATCGAACCGTAATAAACCGATATTTTTGAGGTTCAGTTCTGGTTTCCATTCCAACCAAAATAACGGTATTCTCCGGTTTGGGGTTTGGGGTTCAGTTTCCTTTCGAAGCCCTGCTATCAGTTGATAAACTCTAACTTCATTTCAGTTTCAAATCATTTTTAAAAGTGTCGTCGAGAGACAAGAACCTTACTTACAACTGAAAATTCGATATTATAGAAGTATCCCTGTACCGATGTACTTTCCCAAGATGGTCAGCACTTGCATTCACATCTGTGGACTAAATTTCCAAGAAGAATTTAGGTGTAGCTGTGGACTTCGAGTTTTAGTGAGGACCCCTGAGGAGATGTTATGGATCACGGAGTGGTACAAGTGTAACGAAGACCATACAAGGATGTAGCCGTGAGATATGGGGGCAGAGGCTAAGCAATAATGTTAACTTTCATCAAAGGGGCCATTTAATGAGGCCCACCTGCACACCCGAAGGGGTTGCAGATATTGGAAAATTCCGCCAATAAGTGATTGGCAAGGAGAAAAAATGGGGAGTTGAACTGAGGTGAGAAGTTGTGAAAGAATGTTGGAAAGAGGCGTCGATGTTGGGTTTCAAGAGTTGCTGGACATTCAGAATTCGTGAGCAAGCCTGGGCCAGCAATCCATTCCCGAACCAGCATGAGTATGATCGACGCCAGCATAGATATCCAGCAAAATAACGGCCGCTACGCCAGTACCGACGTCTTGTAAGACCGCACCGACTTCCAGCCTGCTCCCCTGTAATTACTGGAGGTAAACTTAACGTTCATAATTATTACCTGGTCTCATACTCTTTTGATAAGAAATACTACTTCAAGACTATTGAGGAATAGAAAAACCAAATATGTTAAAAAATAAGAAAGTGATGTATTCATTTGTAAGTTTTGTACATAACAAATTCTTTAGTTTGAATATTAGGTATTTTCCTTTAATTCCGTACCATATATTTTACTGTGTTTCTCCTTTCAGAACGAATACTGGTGTTTGTGTTGTAAGTACATTACAACAATCCCATTCCCACGCTTCAAACTTTAATAAATTATGATCGCTGTTAGAGCGATCTCACTTCTAAGCTAAAATGCATATATAGAACATATGCGAAAAGTTTAAAGTAAAAATATTCCGCTCTCTTTTGTTATTTCTATGATTAAAATAACTTTTATCTGATCATTTAAAAGGAAAGAATTTAATTTAGAATAAGAAATTTTCAAGCTAGTCGTTTGGTATTGCATATAAAAATATAAAATATATCACTCCTTGGGAAAATCATTATTCAAATGAAGTGCTCTAATCCTGAAACATCGGCAAACAAACTTTTAAGATGAAAATGAATCGTGTTTGATATATCACTCAGTGATTAGTTTAGTTTGGTTCAGAGCTCTATGATTAATTTTTTGTTTTCAAACGAATGCTAATTGGTTAGGAACCAACAGTTAATCGTATACCTACTTTTACTGAAGTAAGCCAATTTGACTCATACAAGAAAATTGAGGTTTTATGCAAAGAAAATAGTTCCAAATTACTTTAAATAAAATGTTTATTATCAAAAACTTCATGGAAAACATTTGTAATTATGAAATCTGTTTTTGAAACGCATTTTCAGCAAACATTTCTATTACATTTATCACAATGGTTTCTACATCTGTTTCTTTTGCATGATGGTTGAACTTGACAATTCTTCCTTGCATCAGTAGCATGAATTCTTGTCATTGGAATGGAAGTGTTCTCGACTTCTTCTCTATATTTACTTCTTAGCTCCTCAGCCAATTGGAAAATAAAATCTTTTCGTGAAATATTTACTTGAGTCGATCAATAAATTTCATGTTATGCGATTAACTGTTAAACCATTCTATGAGTCGAATTTTCTCACAACCGTGAAAATAGGTATATAACATTTGATAATGCGAAATGAAGGGGTCTGCGGGGAAGAGGAATGAAAGTTTACATATATTTTATTAACTAAAAACCAACGTATTGTTTTGAAAAGTGATATTAAATTTATATATATATATATATATATATATATATATATATATATATATATATATATATATATATATATATATATATATATATATTATATATATATATATATATATATATATATATATATATATATATATATATATATATGTATATATATATGTATATATATATATATATATGTATATATATGTATATATATATATATATATATATATATATATATATATATATATATATATATATATGTATATATATGTATATATATGTATATATATGTATATATATATGTATATATATATATATATATATATATATATATATATATATATGTATATGTATATATGTATATATATGTATATATATATATATATATATATATATATATATATATATATATGTATATATATATATATATATGTATATATATATATATATATATATATATATATATGTATATATATATATATATATATATATATATATATATATATCCCCTATATAATAATAGCCTAAGTTATCTGTCCATCTGTCGTCCAATTTATGAAGCGGTTGGACCTAGAATGGATAGAGGCATCCATTCAAAGAGAATAAAGTTTATCTTCTCCTAAACTATCGATCGGATTCTAAAATAAATTTGTATAAAAATGCTTCATATCACAGCAAAAAATACTGTGGTCTTTAAAACGTTCGAAATCCAACCCTTCCCTCCTTTTCGAGAGTTTAATACCATTATTTCAAGCCCTATTTTACCCAGTTAAGAGCAGCCGATTAAATTTATCCATTTATCACTTAATAAATAGGTAAAAATAACAATTTTTCTAGCATTGTGACGTCATTCCTTTAAACATCTCATTTAATCATTTCATATTTTAAACTATTTAAATATCGTCTACACTATTTTAGTAGCTTTTATCACTGAACTCAGATATTACGTAAATGATTTTCTTTTATATATGGCTTAAATAATAGATTAGGTACATGTGTTATAATTTTAAATTGAATCATCGATTATTTTTTGTTACAATGAAAATTTTATCACCAGTATTAACAATAAATTCTTTTCATATAAGTCTAGGAGTCCATTTCACGGACTCATAAATATCTAACTTTTAATTTATATATTTGGAAATTGAGAAGTTTTTTCTTTTGTGTGTTTGTTTATTATACATAACAACACGGTTTGACTAAATGAATTCAATGTGATTCTAAACTGCATTACAGGACGGGAGACTCTAGAGGAGTATGACGATAAATAAATTATTGAGAGTGAACCAGATAATTCTCAGTCAAAAAAGAAATCATTTTTTACATGTCTCATTGGGTACCTAATAGTTCTGGAATATTAAAAATTTTACTAATCTCGTCTTATGATGGGCTATATGCTAGTATATATAGTGACCAAATTATTAGTGAGTCAAATTGGCAGTCCGTAAATCTAGTGTTAAAGCTGAATTCCAAACTTATAGAAAAATATCCGATAGTAGTAGAATTCAAACCCACAAACTCGTGACCCAAAATGCACAGCTAAACCAGTTCAGCCATCTTTCTGCTCCTCGCAGTGCAATAAATTGTGTTAATTTTATATGTAATACATTAATCATAGAATATACCTGAATTAAAAATTTTTCCTTTAATTAATATTTTATCTCTAATTATTAATTCTGTTGAAATGAAAAATAATAAACAATAAACATGAAAAGTTTAATATTTCGGCTGTAATTTCGTTTAATATCTTTGATTTATTGCTTAGAAAGAAACTGAACGTATAGTTCCCACACCGTTCTTATTTTCAGAAATCGAACATAAGGAGTTCTTAAGCACTTTTTAATGACGCGTGGTAGCATTTTTAAGTACCCCAAAAGTCTTTTCATTGCATTTTATTTTTCAAAATAAAATTTTTTTATATGTTTAAAAAGTCTTAATTTTGAATATAAAATGAAATGTAAAGATGAAAACGTATAAATCTAGCAGTCTTTAAACTGATTTTGCCCTAAAAAATACCCATCTAATAAACTAAATATGCTATAGATATGTTAAAAAATTTCTTTCGTAACTAAAATGAGATTTTCATTACATTTAAGTGTTTCTTGAATATAAATGAACTGAAATTAAAGTTTTAGGCACATTTATTTTTATTCCTTAACACTAAATTTACGGACCGAGACAATTTGACTCATTAAAAATTTGATCAATATATATATTATATATACATATATATATATATATATATATTAATATATATGTATATATATATATATATATATATATATATATATATATATATATATAGATATATATATATATATATATAAGTTATATATATATATATATATGAACTATAATATATAGTTTTATACATATATATATATATATATATATATATACATTTATATATATATATATATATATATATATATATATTATATATATATATATATATATATATATATATATATATATATATATATATATATATATATATATATATATATATATATATATATATATATATATATATATATATATATATATATATATATATATATATATATATATATATATATATATATATATATATATATATATATATATATGTATATATATATATATATATATATATATATATATATATATATATATATATATATATATATATATATATATATATATATATATATATATATATATATATATATATATATATATATATATATATATATATATATATATATATATATATATATATATATATATATATATATATATATATATATATTTATATATATATATATATATATATATATATATATATATATATATATATATATATATATATATATATTATATATATATATATATATATATATATATATATATATATATATATATATATATATATATATATAAAACTTTAATATTACTTTTCAAAAACATACGTTGGTTTTTTAGTCAAGTAATAAAATATATGTAAACTTTCATTCCTCTTCCCGCAGACCCCTTCATTTCGCATTATCAAATGTGGTGGTATACTATTTTCCACGTTCTGAGCCAATTTGGCTCATAAATGGTTTAACAGTTAATCGCATAACATGGAATTTATTGGTCGACTCAAGTAAATATTTCACGAAAAGATTTTATTTTCCAATTGGCTGAAGAGCTGAAAAGTAAATATAGAGGAGAAGTCGAGAACACTTCCATTCCAATGACAGAAATTCATGCTATTCACGCACGGAAGAATTGTCAAGTTCAACAATCAAGCAAAGAAACAGATGTAGAAACCATTGTGCTAAATGTAATAGAAATGTTTGCGAAAAATATGTTTTAAAAACAGATTATATATGTAAAAAATATTTTCCATGAATTTTTTGATAATAAACATATTATTTAAATTTATTTGGAACTATTTTATTTGCAAAAAACTTCAATTTTCTTGTCTGAGTCAAATTGGTTCACTTCAGTAAAAATAGGTATATGACCAACATTCATAAATCTAGTGTTAAGACTCTTTTCCGATTGGCCGAATAGGTGCAGTGATGCTCTCTAGTACCGGAGTTCATGTTTTTGAGTCCCACTGCTTCCATGGATGTTCGTAGCCATTCAGAATCGACTTTAATTAGTAGGTCCCTCAGTAGGTAGCATCAAAAATTAGACATTAGTTTTCGAAACCACACCCTTTTGTAATGATATTTTGGCCACCTATAGGTGTTAATATCTAGCTTTTATTCATAATGATATGATGTTTATAATTTGTAAAGGGGATTTTGTAAAGAAATTTCAATTAAAAATTTTCAGAATGTCTTGCTCTCAAAGTATTAAAAATATTTTTCGCTTACATTACAATTTCTTTCACTAATATAATATCAATATATATTTATGTGAAAGTGCAGCTATGTTTTACATAAGGTTTACGAAACTGATTTGCCCGACGTACTCACACGTTGGGGTTGATGCCCAAGTATTTTTTCGTGACTCCAAGAGGCATGTGGTGTCGCCAGTGGAAACGACTGCACTTAAACTTCATCAAGTTTGGAAAGTTGTGATTGGTCGCCATGAGGCGATTAAGGATCATGCCTGGAGGCCCGTTCAATCCGGATAAAGCCGGGAAATAATGCATTGTGTACAAGACAATGGATCGAAAACGAGTTGAAAGAGTTTTTGGTGAAAAAGGTATAGGGTTGCTGGAGTAGTTTAGAAGGAAGGTTTGGTTTGGAGCGCTACGGTCTACTGTTTTGCACACGAGGGATAATGAAACCGGGACCTACTGCTTAAAGCTGATTCCGAACGTCTACGGACATCCATGCCATAGTGGGATTCGAACCCACGAACTCCGGTACCGACGATAAGCGCTCTAACCAATCGGCCAGCGTTCGGCCTAGAAGGAAGGAAAAAAGAATGTAGCGTGCTCTTAAACTTTGGCAGTTTTTCTTTCAGGTGTAGCACTTGGAGTGCTTCTGTTACTTTTTATTTTTTATATTTTTTTTTACATTTTTCCTTATTTTTCCTTCTCACTAACTTATTTGTATTTTATAATATAGATCAGTGGCACTTCGCTATAATTAATATTAAAGACGATATAAAGCAAACTTGGGTTATTATTTTAACGTAGAATAATGGATTTGAAATAACAACAGCAATCTACTTTGCAGAATACATCATTTTAAAATCCATTCACAAATTATTTATGTAAATTATGCTGAATATTGAAAGTTTTGAAATTAGCCTAAATTTCTAATACTTAAAGTTTAAAGTTTGAAATATAACGATAATAATTAAATGTGTAGATGTGCAGATTATTTTAATATAGCTGTACTTACACTAATGCACAAAATTTCATGAAACTTTTAATTGTTTTAAAGATATTGTGCAAATCCCTTTATAATGATAGCCTAAGTTATTTCTCCGTCTGTCCTTAAATTTATGAAGCTGTTGGATCTGGAATGGATAGAGGCATCCATTGGATTTTTGATGAGTTAGCAAAATTCAAATTGAGTCAAATTTATCTGCTCCTAAATTATCGATATAATTCTAAAATAAATTGGTATAAATAGGCTTCCTATCACAGCAAACAATACTGTCGTCTTCGAAACGTTCGAATTCCCCCCCCTTTTCGAGCGTTTAATATCATTATTTCAAGCCCTATTTTCACCGGTTAAGAGCAGGCAATTTACCAATTTATCACATTATAACTAGATGAAAAAAACCTTTTTTTTCTAGCATTATGACTTCATTCCTTTAACCATCTCATTGAATCATTTCTTATTTTAAATTATTTAAATATCGTCCGTATTATATTCATATGTTTTATACCTGAACTTAGATATGACGTAAATCATTTTCTTTTAATTTGGATTAAATAATAGTTTAGGTACATATGTGATCATTTTAAATTTGATTATCAATTAGTTTTGGTTGCAATGCAAATTTTACCACCAGTATTAACAACAAATTCTTTTCATAAAAGACTAGGAGTCTATTTCGCGGTCTAATAAATATCTAACGTTTAAGTTATATATCTCTGAAGTTTGTTCATTTGCGGGTTTGTTTTTATTCATAACCACACAGTTTGCAATCGATTCTCTAAATTTTGAACATCCTTCATATATACCCCGAAATAATCACTGTCAATATTAAAATCTCTGCAGTCCATAATATGACAAGATAATTTAAAGTTGGCAACTAACATGCGGTTAGTAAATATAATCAAATTATTGAGCGTGTACCAGATAATTCTCAGCCAAAATCAAACCATTATATTACCTGCCTCATAGGGTACTTTACAGTTCTGGAAAATTAAAAATTTTACTGATCCCGTCAAATGACGGGCTATATGCTAGTTAAATAATATCAAATCAGAGGAAATTTTTTTAAGATTTAAACTTAAAAGAATTTCCTCTGATTTGATGTTATTTAATTATCGATTATAATTTGATATGATCTAATTTTATATTATTTAATTATCTATATTTGGTATTATATAATTATAAATTAACAAGAATGATAATAGATATAATTTAATTTTTTACAACTTTTATTCGATTTAAGTTACTGTAAAAGAAATGGTTTCAAAATTTAAGAATTTGGAGTCTAATTGGTAAAAAATAATTAATAAATAAATAAGTAAATAAATAGAAAATTTTAAAATTTGAAATGGCCCTGAAACTTTTAAAATCATAATGGTAATATTATTATGAGATAGGAGTTAGGATTTGGAGAAATAAAGGCAGGTAATAACAGATTAATGTTATTAAAGAACTCTTCTAAACATTGTGGAATAGTTCATAAAATACTGAAATGCGAGGAAAATTTCACGTTAGAAATAACCTTAACAATATTCGACCTATAGTTCACATATCAAATTTTGGACAACGATAGATTATTACTAACGTCAACATCATCATTTGCAACGAGATCTAATCTTGATAAGAATTCGATTTCCACTGTGTGATTTTGAAGCGTGAACATATCTCATAGTTTATAAGGGTGATGTAGCAAAGAATATAGACAGAGGAAGAAGGGAAGGCGCCGTAGAAATAATGTATATACACAAGCGAAAAAAGGGATCTCCAAAAACCTCGTTGGAAAAAGAACTTTTCAGGCTCCTGCTCCAATTCAACTTCTTCATACCTCTTTTAAGTTGTGTTTTGATTTTGTTTTTAAATTATTAATTTAGTAGATTTCAGGTATGTATTTTTTAAAATTCTTTGGGTAGATATAGCAAAGAATATAGACACAGGAAGAAGGGAAGGCGCCGTAGAAATAATGTAAACACTCAAGGAACAGAAGGGATGTCCCAAAACCTTGTTAGAAAAACAACTTTTCAGGCTCCTTCTCAGATTCAACTTCTTTATACCTCTTTTAAGTTGTGTTTGGATTTTGTTTTTAAATTATTATTTTAGTAGATTTCAGGTATGTATTTTTAAAAATTCTTTGTAGATTATATACTTGAGGTATGTTCTAATACGTATACAATGTTTAAATTGATTTTGTGTTATGTTCTAAATTAAATTTTCCGTTAAATAGATGGTTACAAATGGCGTTGAACATTTGTTCGACCAAGGAACCGACATTTAAGACATTTAAGATGGGGATTTGTATTCCCCGCTCTGTGACGTCATTACGCAAAGACTTAGCGAATAACAATTAAAACAGCAGATGGTGTTTATCTAGCAGGGGTTGATCACACAAACGGTGACGCCTGTAAAAAGGTTTCATTGCAAAACAGCCTGAGATCATTTGGGTTTTAACCTTTAAGTGCATCTTTCCCGGTTTGGATATAGTCCATTTTGGAAAATGCTGGTTGCACAGCCTTTTTGAATTTTTTTAAGAAATTTTTCGTAGTACTTTGGGAATCATGCCACCAACTAGGACATAGCTCTCCAATGGTTTGTCAATGAATGCCAAGGCTATCATTTCCTTATTTTTAAAGCTTTCAGAAATGACACCAGCATACTGATTTCTTTTCTAAGCTAGTGTATTTTACTTCATTTTCAGAAATGACACCAGCATACTGATTTATTTGATAAGCCAGTGTATTTTACTTTATTTTCAGAAATGACACCAGCATACTGGTTTCTTTGCTAAGCCAGTGTATTTTACTTTATTTTCAGATATAACACCAGCATACTGATTTCATGGCTAATCCAGTGTATTTTACTTTATTGTCAGAAATGACAGCAGCATACTGGTTTACTTGCTAAGCCAGTGTACTTTATTTTCAGAAATGACACCAGCATACTGATTTCTTTGCTAAGCCAGTGTATTATACTTTATTTTCAGAAATGACACCAGCATACTGGTTTCTTTGCGAAGCCAGTGTATTTTGCTTTATTTTCAGAAATGACACCAGCATACTGATTTGATGGCTAATCCAGTGTATTTTAATTTATTTTCAGAAATGACACCAGCATACTGGTTTCTTTGCTAAGCCAGTGTATTTTACTTTATTTTCAGAAATGACACCAGCATTCTGATTTTTTTGCTAAGCCAGTGTATTTTACTTTATTTTCAGGAATGACACCAGCATACTGATTTCTTTGCTAAGCAAGTGTACTTTCCTTCATTTTCAGAAATGACACAATCATACTTATTTCTTTGCTAAGCGAGTGTTATTTTACTACCAGAACCAATGAAACCCCGAAATGTCCATGAACGTAGATGTCAGTAGTTGTAGGGTTTGGTTTGAGTTTTCCACTATGGTGTTCTATTTGATACATGTCGGATGATGAGACCAGAATCTATTGCTAGCCAATTTTGAATGGCTATGAACATTAATGTCAGCAGTGCGATTCGAACTCACAAACCCAGAAATGGAGCAACAGAGCTTTAGGCATTCGGACATATTTCGTTTGTTCGTTCATTTATTTATTTAATGACTTTTACAGTTCTAACACAGATTATAGTTTTCACATACGAGGTTTGGAACTTTAATAGTGGCAATTATTTATTTGCATGGAATACAAAAGTGATTCAAAGTACAAAGTTTAACAGTCCTTCAATATTGTTGCCAGCATTGTGTATAACCCTTTTCTAACGATCTGGATGTCGTAGAACATCTGTAGCATCTCCTGTTCTGTTTATAGTTGGAATGAATCGGTCTATTGACGCAAGCATCTCTGGAACAGTTCTGAAGCGAATGCCACAAAGTGGTTCCTTCATCTTAGTAATTAGGACAAAGTCACAAGGGCTTAGATCTGGAGAGTATGGTGGACGGTAAAACATTTCCCAGCCCTATCGACCGAACAGATCAGTCACTGCTTGCACTGTATGCGGACGAGCATTGTCATGCAAAATGATAGGTACGTTCTGTAGAAAATGCAGAATTTTTCTCATGCCTAAGAATACTTCAGAATGTGCAGCATAGTTGTATGCGCAAATCCTGTCTGTCGGGCAAGCTCACAAATCATTTCGTGCTGATCACTATCCATTAGTGCAGCAACAGAATGAAATTTTGCTTCGCTAACACTAGGACGACCTGGCCAACGTATGTATGCCACATTTTGGCGTCCTTCATTGAAGGTTTTTACACATATTTCTACAGTTCCGTAAGGCAATGAAGATTTTCCGCAAGTATGTTGAAGTCCAAGAAGACATTGTCGTGCTATACGACCTCTGGCAGATTGAATTTTTATCTAACTTCGTTGTTCTTGTTTTGAAATATCATGAAAGCACTTTAGACCACAAGTTAATACAAGGATCAGTTCTCCGCGTCACTCTGCATTCTCTTGATGTAAGAAGGACAATTCTTTTTGCTGAGAGGTAAGGTAAGTATGTAGCTCATGTGTGGTATACGCGATATTCTTTGATTTTGTTGAGTAACGTTTTTACAGCAGTGTTGCCACAATAAAAGTTCCACCCTCGTATCCAGAAAACTCTCATTTTTATACAAAATGAAATAAATAAAAAATCAATTTTTTAAGGTATAACGGTGACAATTCCCGTGACATCCAATGTCAGTTTGGAGAATACACCTATAATAAAATTTCTATATCTCGGGTAAGGATGCGCATAAAAACAAAATTTAATTGA
Organism: Pardosa pseudoannulata; assembly: GCA_032207245.1. Lineage (NCBI taxonomy): Eukaryota > Metazoa > Arthropoda > Arachnida > Araneae > Lycosidae > Pardosa > Pardosa pseudoannulata. The sequence goes on from CM063506.1 coordinate 22,596,375, forward strand.
ATTATTATTAATTGCAACAATTATAAAATGTAAGTTTTGCGATAAAAACATTTTTAGCCCAAGTTTCAGTCCCTTAAACAAGGAAATTTTAAGTTATGATGTATAAAAATTATTTTAATATAAAGATTTTTTGGGTCGAAATAAAAATGTCCTCTAAATGTTATTTATAATTAAAACATTAAAACCCGACTCAATTCTTTTCGTTCATTTACCCGTTTTTCTCATTATACCACCATTAAGATAAGTATTGATCAGCTCCATCAATACCCCTTTGGTATTTCCCATTGAATAATGATGAACGTTTATGATCTGTTTCGCTGTATTTAGTTTCCGCAGCAATACAAATTACTTTCCTATTATGGGCGACTGGTATGTCGTTCTGGTATTTCACATATCTTGCAACTCTTTTAAACAAACTAACAATAACTTGGATTAACAAATTGCGAATTCTTCAAATAGCAAGGAATAGAATCTATATTTTTACAAAACCATAAGGAAAGAGATCGATTCTTGTGTTGTAAGGAACTATCCCCTATGTAATAATAGCCTAAGTTATCTGTCCATCTGTCGTCCAATCTATGAAGAGGTTGGACCTGGAATGGATAGAGACATCCATATTGGATTCTGGATGAGTTAGGGTTAGCAAAATTTAAAACTAGTAAAATTTATTTTCTCCTAAACTATCCATCCGATTCTAAAATAAATTCGTTTAAATATGCTTCATATCACAACAAAAAATACTGTTGTCTTTAAAACGTTCGAAATCCACTCCTCCCATCCTTTTCGAGAGTTTAATGCCATCATTTTAAGCACTATTTACTCGGTTAAGATTAGGCGATTAAATTTATCACATATTAAGTGCCAGTCTCACCAACGTCATTTAATGGCTAACCGTGATTAACCCATAGCTTCCAACCAATGGTGGGACGTAATTCTCCGTTTAAACAGAGATTAATCTTGGTTAGCTATTAAACGACTTAGTGAGACCGGCCTTTAATAGGTAAAAATAACCTTATTGTCTAGCGTTATGATTTCATTCCATCTCATTTAATCATTTGTTATTTTAAATTATTTAAGGGGACACATCACCTTTAAGCAACTTCAAAATGAAGAATTTTTGTTATTTTTCGATTTGCTGTAACTTTTTTCTTATTATGGAAATTACTTGGAAATTTTAGCATTTGTTCTCTGAATCTATTTAATTATTTTCCTGCATTTACTTTGTTTCTGGTAAATAAGAACCTTTTTTTCTTATAAATAAAAGTCATTGTATGTGTGTATATATGTTTGTATGTTTCACATCTCCTCCTAAACTATCGATCCGATTCTAAAATAAATTGGCATAAATATGCTTCATATCACAGCGAAAAATAATGTCGTCTTTAAAACGTTCAAAATCCAACCCTTCTCTCCTTTTCGAGCATTTAATGCCATTATTTCAAGCCCTATTTTTTCCGGTTAAGAGCAGGCTATTAAATTTATAAATTTATCACATAATAAATATTTAAAAATAACATTTTTTTCTTGCATTATGACGTCATTCCTTTAACCATCTCATTTATTCCTTTCTTATTTTAAATTATTTAAACATCGTCTGCATTATTTTCACACGTGTAATCACTGAGCTTAGATATTACGTAAATAATTCTCTGTTACATTGGCTTAAATATAAGATTATTTATATACGTAATAATTTTAAATTTAATCATAGATTATATTTTGTTTCAAGATAATTTTCAGCCAAAATAAACAAATCATTTTTTTACCTGCCTTATAGGGTAATTTACAATTTTGGAAAATTCAATACTTTACTAATCCTCTCATATGACGGGGTATATACTAGTTTTTAAATAAAGAAAATGGCATTTCAATGGCTAGCATAGGTAATGTTTGAAAGCATACCGACTAGCTTTATGTAAAAAATGCTTTAATACCGGAGTCTAAAGGTTTCAAGTTCTTTGCTGATTGTTATATTTTTTAAATGGTTTGAAAAAAATTAAACATTTTTTTCGTTAGTTTGTGGGAAGACAAATTTCGATATATTGCTAAATATAATTGTTTTTATAGACTTTATTTTTTTTTCAGATTACATTTTTAAGTACATGGTGAAAATTAAATTTAAATAAATGTGATATGAGTTTTAGGATAATGAAATGTTTTATTTTTGAAATTGCTTATTTTGTTATATCAGTATAATCTAAATGTTAAATATAATTTTGAAATAACCTTCATTGGCGAGTTATAATTACTGATAATAAATTCTACCTGCGAAATATCTAGTTTATAAACTTTATTTTGTCCATCATTTTTGTTATATTTTACCTTTATCCAAAAAGTTTTGAAAAAATTATTTTGTAAAAATTATTTCATAAAATTCGTACTTTTTAACTTTTATATATTATTCTGTGTATTTTTTGTAGTACATGGGACTTTCCATTTTACATGGGACTTTCCTTTTCCATGGGGCGTTCCATTTTAATTATATTATATTAACATACTGTGTGCGGGTACATTTCGCTGCGGAATTGTACCGAGCGGGCGTTTTGTGAGTAAATTTAGTTATTCAGTTAAATCTCAATAGATCGAAAATTATTTAATTTTTTAACCAATTTTTCTTATTTTATATTGAAGTACAAAAACAAATATATAAATAGACAAATATATATATATATATATATATATATATATATATATATATATATATATATATATAACATATATATTATATATAAATATACATATATATCAGTTTCGCAAGGATAAATAAAAAGTTAATTTTAAATCTAAATTGATTTTTTTAATAAACCTTCCCATTCAGTGGTTTCGAATCGACTGATGTAAAAACCCGTTTTTATTTATCTAAATTTTTCCAGAATCTATGTGGACGACAAGAACATTCGGCTTCGTTTTCCTGTATATACCGTTATTTTTCTACCCAAAACAAACCATGTTGTTACACTAAACCGTACTAGTACGTGTCCCGCGCTCAAGTATCAATCGACAGAAAACGTACTAGTACGTGTCCCGCGCTGAATTATCAATCGTCAGGAAACGTACTAGTACGTGTCCCACACTCAAGTATCAGTCGTCAGAAAACGTACTAGTACTTGTCCCGCGCTCAAGTATCAATCATCAGAAAACGTACTAGTACGTCTCCCGCATAGAGCGTGTTAAGATTATACATCGAATAAAAGGCACACATAATATATTCTATAACTGCTCATAACGTGTTTTACAAGGAACATTTTAATGCAGTTTTTTCATTGAGATTTAACCACAAAAAATACTTAGTTATAAATTTTTTTCGATATTTTTTCAATTTTCTATATTTTTTAAACTTTTTACAGCAAGTACTTCATGAAGACTATAACCAAGTTTTTCGGTCAATCACAAATCTTAAATTTCTTATCCTTTTAGATTGAATTTTTTACGCGTTTTTTGATTACGTGGTAAAATTATTTAATTTTACCATTTCAAGAAAATTTTATTTTAAACTATTTATTTAAAAAATTTTTAAAGTAGAAAATATGCATTAAATGAATAGATTTAAATTGGGTTACCCGTAAGATAACTTTTGAGGTATGTGTATTAGAAACTTAATTTTTAAACCGAATTGAAATAAAATGTCAAATTTATTCTGTAAATCTGAAACTTTAAAGATATCTGGTATTAAATAAAATTAGCCCCTATAGTTACAAAATACAATACATCGTTTATACTAGGGTTAATAATTGAGGTTGGCTGAATAAAAAAGACTAGCTTTTTTATTCAGATAACTGATTTTTGATATCAAATTATCAAACATCAATTTCTAATTTATAAATGACGGAAGTTTTTGTGTGGATAATTTGATCACTACTTTTTTTTACTTGGTATATTTATATTTAAAAATGTATTGATTTGTGTAACAAAACTAAATAATTATTATTTCACTGAATAAAAAAGAAATTTAGCTTTTATTTGATATCAAAAATCAGATTCTAATTTATAAATGACGGAAGTTTTTGTGTGGATAATTTGATCGCTACTTTTTTTTTTACTTGGTATATTTATGTTTAAAAATATATTGATTTGTGTAACAAAACTAAATAATTATTATTTCACGGACTAAATAAGAAAAGTAGCATTTATTTGATATCAAAAATCAGTTTCTAATTTATAAATGACAGAAGTTTTTGTGTGGATAATTTGATTACTATTTTTTTTACTTGGTATATTATGTTTAAAAATGTATTGATTTGTGTAACAAAACTAAATAATTATTATTTCACTGAATAAAAAAGAAATTTAGATTTTATTTGATATCAAAAATCATTTTCTAATTTATAAATGACGGAAGTTTTTGTGTGGATAATTTGATTACAACTTTTTTTACTTGGTATATTTATATTTAAAAATGTATTGATTCGTGTAACAAAACTAAATATTTATTATAAAGTTAGAACCTTATTAAAGATCTAGGAGAAATTTATTACTAAACGAAATAGAACATTTTATATTGAATCTAAATTTGGCTATTTTAATAAGAAATTTGCATCTCAAAAGTCACTATGTCCCCTTAAAGAACATACAACTAATTGAAATTTGAAAATCGTATATACACATGTAAATCGACTAATTTACAATCTAAACTTGCCAATTCAGAACATAAGCAAATTAAATTTGAATTTAAATTAAAATATTATGAATATAAGGTTAATTAGACAACACGTAGAGATTATTAAGAGATTTAATTAGATTATAACGAGTTAATATTACTCAGTGTAATTAAAGCGCATAATTTTCAACTTCCTTCTAGAAAGGTTTCCATGTTGACATTCTTTAGAATAATTCTTACGCTATCCTTGAAATTTTGTCGGGCTTGTGTAAACCAGAAATTAGATTTTCCGTTATTTTATAATTATGTTGTGTATAAATGTGTAACGTACTGAATTCTACCTGAAATTTAGATGTAGAAAATAATTTATTTTTAATAATTATGTCGTTTTGCTAATAAATTAAAATTATTTTCATATATTATTTATTTAATGCGTGTATATCATTTATGTTCAGTTGAAAAAAATCATAAAAGTTGGAATAATTTCGATATCTTTTTCCTTATCTAAATGTTTTTATTAAATTTAAAAAAAAGTAAAAAGTAAAATTCGCTTAGTATTTCTAAAACTGTCCATTTTCTTTTAGGAAAGTGTGAGATATTTTAAAAAAAAAATTTCTAAGAGAATACTTTTTTCTACAAACAAAATAAAATGAGCTCATACCGTTCTCTATATCCAGTTAATGTTTTCATTTTAAAACAGCTATGAAAATTCGAATATTTTATACTTCAAAAAAAGTAGAACAGCTAGCTGCAGTTACGTAATTTACAGAAACCAACATGGATGTAATTTGTAAGATAACCCTTAGTTGGTTTTGTTTTAAAGACGATGATGGACATAATCATCTAAATTATTTTACTGTTTCCTATTTTTTCCAAGTTTTATATCAAATAGTAAAGGTTGTAAATTTTCTCTAGTATTTAAAAGAAAATATAAGTTAACATGTTGACGGACACTTTCGTCTATAGCCGTCAAAGTGAAGTTCACTATGTAGCATGACGGCACTAGCCGTCCAAAGCGACTGATGTAAAAACTAGTTTTTATTTGTCTAAATTTTTCCAGGATCTATGTTCTAGACAAGAACATTCGGCTTCGTTTTCCTATATATACCGTTATTTTTGTACCCACAAAACAAACCATGTTGTTACACTAACAATACTTTTTTCTACAGACAAAATAAAATGAACTCATACCGTTCTCTATATCCAGGTACTGTTTTCATTTAAAAACAGCTATGAAAATTCGAATGTTTTATACTTCAAAAAAAGTAGAACAGCTAGCTGCAGTTACGTAATTTACAGAAACCAACATGGATGTAATTTGTAAGATAACCCTTAGTTGGTTTTGTTTTAAAGACGATGATGGACATAATCATCTAAATTATTTTACTGTTTCCTATTTTTTCCAAGTTTTATATCAAATAGGAAAGGTTGCAAATTTTCTCTAGTATTTAAAAGAAAATATAAGTTAACATGTTGACGGACACTTTCGTCTATAGCCGTCAAAGTGAAGTTCACTATGTAGCATGACGGCAATAGTCGTCCAAAGCGACTGATGTAAAAACTAGTTTTTATTTGTCTAAAATTTTCCAGGATCTATGTTGTAGTCAAGAACATTCGGTTTCGTTTTCCTGTATATACCGTTATTTTTGTACCCACAAAACAAACCATGTTGTTACACTAACAATACTTTTTTCTACAGACAAAATAAAATGAACTCATACCTTTCTCTATATCCAGGTAATGTTTTCATTTAAAAATAGCTATGAAAATTTGAGTGTTTTATACTTCAAAAAAAAGTAGAACAGCTAGCTGCAGTTACGTAATTTACAGAAACCAACATGGGTGTAATTAGTAAGATAACCCTTAGTTGGTTTTGTTTTAAAGACGATGATGGACATAAGCATCTAAATTATTTTACTGTTTCCTATTTTTTCCAAGTTTTATATCAAATACGAAAGGTTGTAAATTTTCTCAAGTATTTAAAAGAAAATAGAAATTAACATGTTGATGGACACTTTCATCTATAGCCGTCAAAGTGAAGTTCATTATGTGGCATGATGGCAATAGCTGTCCAAAGCGACTGATGTAAAAACTAGTTTTTATTTGTCTAAAATTTTCCAGAATCTATGTTGTACACAAGAACATTCGTCTTCGTTTTCCTGTATATACCGTTATTTTTGTACCCACAAAACAAACCATGTTGTTACACTAACAATACTTTTTTCTACAGACAAAATAAAATGAACTCATACCTTTCTCTATATCCAGGTAATGTTTTCATTTAAAAATAGCTATGAAAATACGAGTGCTTTATACTTCAAAAAAGTAGAACAGCTAGCTGCAGTTACGTAATTTACAAAAACCAACATGGATTTAATTAGTAAGATAACCCTTGGTTTGGTTTGGCTTTAAAGACGATGATGGACATAAGCATCTAAATTATTTTACTGTTTCCTATTTTTTTAAGTTTCATATCAAATAGGAAAGGTTGTAAATTTTCTCTAGTATTTAAAAGAAAATATAAGTTAACATGTTGACGGACACTTTCGTCTATAGCCGTCAAAGTGAACTTCACTATGTGGCATGATGGCAATAGCCGTCCAAAGCGACTGACGTAAAAACTAGTTTTTGTCTAAATTTCTCCAGAATCTATGTTATAGGTAAGAACATTCGGCTTCGTTTTCCTGTATATACCTGTATACACCGGACACTTTCATCTATAGCCGTCAAAGTGAACTTCACTATGTGGCATGACGGCAATAGCCATCCAAAGCGATTGATGTAAAAACTGGTTTTTATTTGTCAAAATTTTTCCAGAATCTAAGTTGTACAAAAGAAGATTCGGCTTCGTTTTCCTGTATATACCGTTATTTTTGTACCCACAAAACAAACCATGTTGTTACACTAACCCGTACTAGTACGAGACCCGCACTCAAGTATCAATCGTCGGAAAACGTACTAGTACGTGTCCCGCACTCAAGTATCAATCGTCAAAAAACGGACTAGTACGTGTACTGCATACAATATGTTAAGTTTATTGCATTTTTAATAACGGCAACTAGTAATGACCTTTTAGAAGGTGCATGTCCATATTATGGTGTGTTAAATACGTCTCTACATAATTATGCTCTTAAGATAGCACAGCAATGTGGTATTCACTGTAAATTAATGTGTTAAATCAATTTAATATTTAAAAATTATAAAATGAGCGCATTAACAAATACCAATATTTTTCAAACCATCCAAATATAAATCTTTAAATGTCTTCGATAATATAAAATGAAGCTACACTACTTTAAAAGAAAACGGCTCATATGTTGATATCTTTATAAATGTGTAAAATATTGAATCAAACTTCCCTGATAGTTTTATTGCCATAAATCTTTTTCCTTTTTTATTTCAAAATCCTCTTTAAAAAATAAATTGGACAGAACTCGCTTATTTTTTCTTACCATCAAAATAGTAACGTCTGCCCATCTTTCAAAAACATTAGCATGTTTTATATTTTTGGTGAGAGAGAATTTTTATTTAGTGAAACTCAGTTATATTAGAGCAAGTGATTATTTTTATTTTACTGCATGATAAAAGTCATTTTTAGTTATTAATTTCGTAGTAATTTAATGTTTTTTTATATATAAAATGTCAGAAACCTTTAAAGTTTAATGTAGGATATAAAAGATAATTGCCTTCAATTTGATATAAAAATTTAGTTTCTGATATGCACATTTTAAATATTATTTTGCGGATAAGTGAATTTCAGTTTTTTTCATTTGGTGCTTATTTTTGTGTTACTTTAAAATTAAACTATTTACGATGACAAACCAAATATTTTTTTAAAGTTAAAGTTTTATTAAATAAATTATCTTGCAGGTAAGTGAATTTCAATTTTTTTTCCACATATTTTTGTGTTACTTTAAAATTAAACTATTTACGATGACAAACCAAATATTTTTTTAAAGTTAAAGTTTTATTAAATAAATTATCTTGCAGATAAGTGAATTTCAGTTTTTTCTTTATATGGTACATATTTTTGTATTACATTAAAATTAAACTATATACGATGACAAACCGAAAGCGTTATCAAAGAAATTATCTTGCAGGTAAGTGAATTTCAGTTTTTTCTTTATATGGTACATATTTTTGTATTACATTAAAATTAAACTATATACGATGACAAACCGAAAGCGTTATTAAAGAAATTATCTTGCAGGTAAGTGAATTTCAATTTTTTCTTTATATGGTACATATTTTTGTATTACATTAAAATTAAACTATATACGATGACAAACCGAAAGCGTTATCAAAGAAATTATCTTGCAGGTAAGTGAATTTCAGTTTTTTCTTTATATGGTACATATTTTTGTATTACATTAAAATTAAACTATATACGATGACAAACCGAAAACGTTATTAAAGAAATTATCTTTCAGGTAAGTGAATTTAAATTTTTTTTATATGGTACATATTTTTGTATTACATTAAAATTAAACTATATACGATGACAAACCGAAAGCGTTTTCAAAGAAATTATCTTGCAGGTAAGTGAATTTCAGTTTTTTCTTTATATGGTACATATTTTTGTATTACATTAAAATTAAACTATATACGATGACAAACCGAAAGCGTTATTAAAGAAATTATCTTGCAGGTAAGTGAATTTCAATTTTTTCTTTATATGGTACATATTTTTGTATTACATTAAAATTAAACTATATACGATGACAAACCGAAAGCGTTATTAAAGAAATTATCTTGCAGGTAAGTGAATTTCAATTTTTTCTTTATATGATACATATTTTTGTATTACATTAAAATTAAACTATATACGATGACAAACCGAAAGCGTTATTAAAGAAATTATCTTGCAGGTAAGTGAATTTCAATTTTTTTAGTTGGTACATATTTTCGTGTTACATTAAAATTAAACTATATACGATGACAAACCAAATATTTTTTAAAAGTTAAAGCGTTATTAAAGAAATTATCTTGCAGGTAAATGAATTTCAGTTTTTACATTTGGTGCGTAATTTTTGTGTTATATTAAAATTAAACTATTTTCGATGACAAACTGAAAGCGTTATTAAAGAAATTATCTTGCAGGTAAGTGAATTTCAATTTTTTTAGTTGGTACATATTTTCGTGTTACATTAAAATTAAACTATATACGATGACAAACCAAATATTTTTTAAAAGTTAAAGCGTTATTAAAGAAATTATCTTGCAGGGAAGTGAATTTCAGTGTTTACATTTGGTGCATAATTTTTGTGTTATATTAAAATCATACTATTTGAAATGACAAAGCTAAATTTAAAGCTTTATTAAAGAACTTGTGAAACATTTTCTTAAAATAAGCAGACAATTTTATTTTACGACTAGCTTATAACCCGTCATATGACGGGATCAGTAAAATTTTTAATTTTTAAGAATTGTAAAGTACTATGATGCAGGTAAAAAAATGGTGGGTTTTTTGGTGAGAATGGTCTTTCAACAAAAAATCGATGAATAAATTTAAAATTATCACATACATACCTAATTTAACATAAATATATATATGTGTGTGCGCGTGTATTTCACAAAAATATTATTTCTATTATTTGTATTATTTAAATAATTATTTAATATTATGAATGATAGCAATATCTCAAAATAATTTCATCCTTTTCTCATTTTATTTTCTAAGTTATATACCAAATGAGAACAAAAAAAAGCAATTTTTTAAGTTTAGTTATTTTTTTAAATCGCTTTTTTAAAATATACTCATTTCTTTGAAAAAGTGTTAAATATTTTAAAACTCGTCTATTTTTTTAGAAAATATAGAATATTTTTCAAAACATAATTTCCCTTACATTATTTGGTGTTTGTCATGTCTCCTTTTCTGTTTTATATTCTAAGAGACAAACAAAATGAACTCGTGTCATTTTTAATATTTAGCCGAATTCAAGTAAATTTATAAACAGACCGAGCAAGCATATATACGCATTTCTAAACGATCAATAAAACAAAAGGTAGCAATATCTCAATATAATTTCATCATTTTCTCTAATTTTCTAAATTTTTTTATTAAATAAGAAAATTTTCAATATTTGTTAATTATTTTCAAAGAGTATGTCTTTAAAAATGGTAAAATATTTTAAAAAAGATTCATTTTTTAAAAAAGGGTTAAATATTTTAAAACTCATTTATTTCTAAAAAAACGTAAAGTATATTTTAATATACTTTACGTTTTTTTTATAAATTTTACATTAAATGAGAAAATTTCAAAAAAATTTAATATTTTAAAACATTTTTTTTATCTTTAAAAAATTGTTAAAGATTTTATAAATACTTTCATTTCTTTTAAAAAGGGTTAAATGTTTTAAAACTTGTTTATTTATATTTAGAAAATGTAGAATAATTTTCGGAAAAATCTTCCCAAACGTTTAATTGATAAATCTTTACCTTTTTTCCTCTTCTTAAATTAAAATTAAATGAACTTATAACTTTCCCAATATCCTAGCTCTATGACATGTATTCATTTAGAATTATCTGAAAAAAAACTTCAGTATGACTAGAATGAAACCTTCCTAGAAGGTAAAGTGC
>CM063506.1:22615050-22620050 GCA_032207245.1 Pardosa pseudoannulata
ATCGCATGACTTCTACAATCGCAGAAGGTACAGTGCTATACGTAGAGTGGTATTGGTACAATAGTATGTGTATATTTAATTTAAATAAGTCGAAACAGATGTAAATTGTGTCAAATGTGTATACCGCTTACAAAATATTTTAATATGTCCTATGATATTATATATAGTTTTTTAATAATAGTTTAGGTAGTAATATCTTGATATATTTTCATTGTTTTCTATTTTTTATTAGATGAGAAAAAATTGTTAAATTTGTTTTTATTTTAAATCCTTGTCATTTCTATAAGCAAAAGTTTAAAACAATTTAAACGCTTTCACTTTAAAAAAAAACGGTTTAATTTCTCAAACTCATTCATTTTTTTAAAGTGTAAAATGTTTTTCAACAAAACAATTTTAATGTTTAATTGCAATTAGCCTTTCTCTTTAGTTTTTTTTTCTGAAAGCAATCCGTATTTTTCTCAATATCTAGATTCAATAACGTGTAACTATTTGATTATTAAAGCTATTTGATTTTTTTATTAAAATAAACAAGAAATCTCGCATGATTTCTACCTTTATAGAAGGTACACTAGTATAAATACACTTATTTTAATAAATCGAAACAGGTGTAATTTGAAGTGTATATCGCTTAATTTTTTTCAATACGACGAAAATAGAAGAATCTTCATATATTTCCACTATTTCCTCTTTTATTATAAGTTTTAAATTAAAAGAGGGAAAACTGTAAAATTTGTTTTTATTTTAAATCATATTGATTTCTTTAGGCAATATTTAAAATATTTTAAAATACCTTCATTTCTTTAAAAAATGGATTAATATTCTCAAACTCGGTCACATTTTAAATAAAGTGTAAAAAAAATTTTCAACAAAATCTTTGTCAAACGTTTAATTCCCTTAGCCTTTTTTCTCTTCATTTTTTCTAAAAGCAAAATGAAATGAACTCGTACCTTTCTCAATACCCGTGCTCAATAACGTGTATCCATTTATAAAATGAACACAAAAATAAATCGCCTGACTTCTACCCTCGCAGAAGGTACACTGGTTTACGTACAGTGGTATTGGTACAATAGAATGTGTACATTTAATTTAAATAAGTCGAAACAGATTTAAATTGTATCAAACAAAGGTGATATCACATACATGATTTTTTAATATGAACTATGATATTATATATACATATCTAGTAATAGTAATATCTTGATATATTTGCACTGTTTTCTATTTTTTCTTAGATGAGAGAAAATTGTTAAATTGGTTTTTATTTTAAATCATTGTTATTTTTTAAGCAAAAGTTTAAAAAAAATTAAAAGGATTTCACTTTTAAAAAACAGTTTAATATTTTCACTCGTTTAGTTTTTTAGAATGTAAAATGTTTTTTAAACAAAACAATTTTAATGTTTAATTGCCGTTAGCCTTTCTCTTTAGTTTTTTTTCTGCAAGCAACTCGTATATTTCTCAATATCTAGACTCAATAACGTCTAGCTATTTATAAAATAAACGCAATATATCTCGTGTGATTTCTACCTTTATAGAAGGTACACTAGTATAAACACACTTATTTTAATAAATCGAAACAGGTGTAATTTGCAAGTGTATATCGCTTAATTTTTTTAATACGACGGAAGTAGAAGTATCTTCATATATTTCCACTATTTCCTCTTTTATTATGACATTTAAATTAAAAGAGAAAAAAAATTGTAAAATTTGTTTTTTATTTTAAATCACATTTATTTCTTTAGGTAATATTTAAAATATTTTTAAATACCTTCATTTCTTTAAAAAATGGATTAATATTCTCAAACTCGTTCACATTTTAAATAATGTGTAAAAAATTTTTCAACAAAATCTTTGTCAAACGTTAAATTGCCTTAGCCTTTTTTCTCTTTATTTTTTCTAAAAGCAAAATGAAATAACTCGTACCTTTCTCAATACCCGTGCTCAATAACGTGTATCCATTTATAAAATGAACACAAAAATAAATCGCCTGACTTCTACCCTCGCAGAAGGTACACTGGTTTACGTACAGTGGTATTGGTACAATAGAATGTGTACATTTAATTTAAATAAGTCGAAACAGATTTAAATTGTATCAAACAAAGGTGATATCACATACATAATTTTTTAATATGTCCTATGATATTATATATAGTTTTTTAATAATAGTTTAGGTAGTAATATCTTGATATATTTTCATTGTTTTCTATTTTTTTAATAAGTTTTTTATTAGATGAGAGAAAATTGTTGAATTTGCTTTTATTTTAAATCATTGTCATTTCTTTAAGCAGAAGTTAAAAAAGTTAAAATGCTTTCACTTTTTTAAAAAACAGCGTGATATTCTCAAACTCATTCATTTTTTTTAAAGTGTAAAATGTTTTTCAACAAAACAATTTTAACGTTTAATTGCTGTTAACCTTTCTCTCTATTTTTTTCTAAAAGCAACTCGTATTTTTCTCAATATCCATGCTCAATAACGTGTATGCATTTATAAAAATAATATAAAAATAAATCGCATGACTTCTACCATCGCAGAAGGTATAGTGGTATAGGTACTATAGTATGTGTACATTTAATTTTAAATAAGTCGAAACAGATGTAAATTGCATCAAACAAGGGTGTATATCGCTTACATATTTTTAATACGACGAAGATATTATATATAAGTTTAGGTAGTAATATCTTGACATATTTTCATTGTTTTCTATTTTTTTAATAGGTTTTATATTAGAGGGGAGAAAATTGTTGAATTTGTTTTTATTTAAATTCATTGTCAGTTCTTTAAGCAAAAGTTAAAAAATATTAAAATGCTTTCACTTTTTATAAAAAACTGATTGATATTTTCAAACTCTGATTTTTATTAAAGTGTAAAATGTTTTTCAACAAAACAATTTTAACGTTTAATTACCGTTAGCCTTTCTCTTTACCTTTTTTTCTAAAAACAACTCTTACCTTTTTCAATATCCAGGCTCAGTAACGTGTAGCGATATATAAAATAAACTCATTAAATCTTGCATAAATTCTACCTTTATAGAAGGTACACTAGTATAAATACACTTACTTTAATAAATCGAAACAGGTGTAATTTGCATGCGTATATCGCTTAATCTTTTTAATAAGACGAAAGTAGAATAATCTTCATATATTTCCACTATTTACTCTTTTATTATACGTTTTAAATTAAAAGAGAGAAAACTGTAAAATTTTTTTCTATTTTAAATCATATTCATTTCTTTAAGCAAAATTTAAAATATTTTTAAACTCTTTCATTTCTTAATATTCTCAAACTCGTTGACTTTTTTAAATAAAGTGTAAAAAAAAAAATTTTCAACAAAATTTTTCCGAGACGTTTAATTGCCGTTAGCCTTTTTTTATTTCTCTTCATTTTTTTTTCTAAAAGCAAAATGAAATGAACTCGTACCTTTCTCAATATCCAGGCAATAGCGTGTGTCCATTTAAAAAACTCGCGTGTTTTTATATCTTCCGAGTGGGGTAGAGAGTAGTCACGTATTTCACAAAAAATCGAAACAGGTGCAGCAGAGGAAGGATCAAAAGACGTTGCCGCACACTTCCACGACTAGTGAATCTTTTGGAAGCAGACGATTTTCTCGCCGGATGAAAATACCCTCCGCGGTCACGTGGCACGAGTGGGCCGCCTCCCATTGGCTCCCGGGTTTCCACTTTAATCACTTGTTTTACTCAATGAATTTTTTATGACATGCATGTTTTAAAAGAGGGAGAGCTCTCCGGCAGAGAACATTTTGCCGAACGTCACGTTGCCGGAATGGCCGTGCGCGCGCTTCGGAAATGAACGATTACAGAGTTGTTAAGAAACAATTAATAACACGCCGTGTCGTAAATACGGTCTGTCCCGGAACGAGCAAACTTTAATTGTGGAATATTTTTACGTTTCCTTAACATTTTCGGCGGTTAAGTCTTCCGAAAATAAACTTTGATTGAAGTATAATATTATAAACGAAAAGTAACGACATTTCCGTGACATGGAAATTTGGTTCTATGTTAAGCCAGATGGTCAAAACACCGAAGGTATGCGAAAACCTTGGTTGAGTTAGAATGGAAAATTTTAAACTAGAGTAGAAATTTCACAAAACGTTTTAGCCAAGCGCTTTAAAAATTAATTCGATAAGAAACTTAGAGGCAGGTAGAAAATGCTACGAAATTTGTATATTTTTCTGTGGTAATAACTTAGTCAAAAATCCCTTAAATCGACCTCAAAGCCGTTAAAAATGAGATAACAGTTTGTCAAAATGCCGACAGAATGTGGAAACCTTAAAAGAGTTAGAATGGAAAATTTGGAACTAAAATAAAATTTCACAAAATGTCTGAGACAAGCACTTTTAAGATTAATTTAATTAGAAACATGGTTGCGGATATTAAAAAGTAAAGATTACTAACAGAGTATCTTTATCTGAGATATTTACTTAGTTAAGACTCCTGGAAAACAATCATAATCTAATGAGAAACATATCAGGGAATTTTGACATCATATCAATGGAATATTAATTTTCAAAATTCTATAAAAATTGGAAAATTTTTCAATTTTACCAAAATTTTACCTAGAAAAAATTTTTTTTTCAGTTGATACAGTTAAAAAATAAAGATCCATTGTATCATTATTTAAGTATTTAATTTTTTTAGATAAAATTATTTCGATTCCAGGCTTAGTGGTATTTTAACTTCAAGGACAATCATTTTGGAAATTTATTTTTACATAAGCAGTTTTAAATTTCATTAAACATCTTAAGATATTTATAATTTTCTTTTAAGGTAAAGCCATTTTCCATTATTACTCTAAAGTGAAGTAATTTCTTTAATATTCACATGTTCAGTTATTTAGATACTTTTCGCCTGAATTCAGATTTAATCATTATATTTCATTTCACTTTTTTCAATGTTTGTATCATTTATATACAGTGATCCCTCGTTTTTCGCGATTAATGGGGACCAGAACCTTCCGCGAAAGCTTAAAAACCGCGAAGTAGGAT
>CM063506.1:22625050-22675050 GCA_032207245.1 Pardosa pseudoannulata
TCCAATTCTTGAAACTCGGTGCAATCCTCTGGAATCATTACCGCCACTTGTCAAGGGGCGTTACGCCTACTGAAACGAACTGTCAACATCCCAGACACGGGGTCGCCATGCTATTATCGGCGGTTCGAAACAAGAGAGATTTTCCGATCAGGTGGTTTCGGCGCGTGCTCTGAACAAAGGGGAGTCTTCACAGCCTCCTACACGAAGAATCATAGAATAACAACCAAATTCCCTTCAAAGTCTTCCATGCACTTCCAAAAATTATTAAATTTTTTAAGCTACATGCTAAAAGAAAAGTTGTGGTATGGAAATGAACTTGAAATTACAATTCACGTCTATGGGAAAATGTTCTTTTAGGTTTTTTTAAATTTTTATTTTTTATGGTAGGTGGACATATTCCTACTCGTTTAGGTTTAGGCTACCAAGAGTTCGTAAGCGGTTGGTAGCAAGTGAGGGTTTAGCCCCTTAAAGTGCACGCTTGAGTTAACTCAAGCGCGCTAAACTGGCCAAAAAGTGAACACTCGAGATAATTCGAGAAGCGTTGTATTTTATGTTGCTATAGTTTTTCACACTCGAATGAATCGAGAATTGGAAATAATAATGTGAAAGTAAAAGAAAAAACAATTGTTTTATTGATATTTATGATTTACATGGGATTGTAAGCTATAACAATTACTTATTCAAGTATAAAATTTTTTTTTTTAAATTCAAAGTTCTAAATTGTGTTTTTTACATTAAAAAAATTATTTTTTTGTCTAGCCTTTTTAAAAAAAAAGTGCTTTAAGGGGTAGTGCATCATTTTCATAAAGAAAATATTCCTGATTAATCTGACATTTGTTTATTGGTTATATTAACAGCAAAAAAAAATGCATTACAGTCTATTATATTTCAGTTATAAAAGAATAAGAACTGATAAAAATAAATATAAAAGACAGGAAAATTTGAGTATCGTTTAAATTACATATAGCTATAAAAGAAGAAATTTTATAAAGTATATTTTAATATAAACTTTACAAAACTACTTTACGTTAATGACCACTAACAGTATCACGTTTAAAACAGTCTTTAATCTCTTCGAGTTTGAAGGCTACCTCTAAACTAAATCAATTATCAAGATATAACGCTATTATAATATTCAATCCGGGTAAGAAAACTATTATTTGTCATTAATATTTGTTCAAGTACCCGAGTAATTTGGGGATCACAGAACAGTTGCTGTAATTCACGTGTGAAGATATCGGCCAATGACAGAGAAAATCCCTAAAGAGTTTCATGTAAAGATATTTTTATCCTTTAACGACAGTTAATTGGTAGTTTTATTAAACATTACTGCTTTAAATAGCCTTATGAAACTCATGAAGGGTAAACAGTACTTCTTAAAATGACCATTCTAAAATTAACTTCATCTTGCAATTTATAATTTTAAAACGATATTTAAAAAAATTACAAGAAAATCATTTTTTATGTAAATTTATCACGTTTTTACAAATATAAAGTAAAAACATTCAATTGCAGGGGCTCGTAAATTGTCTGATAAATAAGTTCACGAGGTAATATAATTGTACTCCTAAATTTTCGTTTTAAAATGGGTTCGTAATACGGCAAACCACATTTTTATTAAAGCATATCTATCCTAAATTTTTCAGCAGAAGGTTTGAGGTTATCTTTAACCCTGTAAAAGCTAGGGAGTGCTTTCATACGTGTTTTGTGCTGTGTCAAAAATGCATAGAAATGTGATCGCACTGCTGTATTTTACTATACTTTTCACACAAGAGATTAAGCCTCATTTTTCTCTCAATTAAGTAAGTTATCCGTCTACGTCAAAAACATCATTTTTTGCCAAAAATCATAATTTTTTTAATTTTTCTATTGTAAAATTTCAACTTTTAGGCTTCTAAATATGTTTTTGTTTTGTCTCTACGGTATTTTAAAGAAAAGTTACATCTGTTTAAACATCAGTGACAGCTGTCAAAACAAAACGGAAGTATCGACTTCGGAACCGGAAGTTGTGTATTTAAAGCCTTTTAAAGAGCATTTTTTAGACAAAACTCTTAAAATTTTCATGAAGATTACTTTAAACATTTTTCTACTATTTTTAATAATTAGCAACTTGGCAATTAAAAAGTTTTGAAACGAGAAAGTGTGGGGAATTTTAAACATTTATTTTAATTTTTTAACAGTTAAAGTTGTTTTTATAAACTTCAAATGCGTTTTTCTCAGAATGGTATTTTTAATAAAATGTTGGAACTGGAAATGTGATTTCTCAAAAAGTTCTTAAAATATTTGGTTGAAAACTATTATGAATGCTTTTGATAGTGTTTACTAGTGAATGACCTAAACGCTTTAAATTTGGATAATTTTTAATGATGTTACACTCATAGTTAGATATAAAGGTAATGAAAATTTGTTAAAAATTCAATGTGTATGATTTTGAAGGACCCAAATTTTTTTACCAAATGTAAATTAAGCAAATATTTTAGTTGATTCACTAGTCCAGTGTATAAGAAATGTGTTGCATAAAAAATATTGAAATAATTTAATTTATTAAAAAGCAGACCTTCTGAAATAAACCGATTTTTTTACTAAATTTTCGTCATTTATTAGAAATTTTATAAAACTTCTCCAGGAATAAATTTTTAAATCCAATTTTCTATGATAATATAAAAAATAATTCTAAAAATGTAAAAACATGAACTAGTTTCTACGTTTAAAAAAAAAAGTTCTCCGTACGTAGACGGATTTCTTAATGAGAAAATTATAGTAACATACAGCACCGCGATCGCACTTCCACACATATTTGGCAGAATATACGAGAAGAGCGATAGTGCTTCGCCGCACTCAAACCGTTAATCATTTGGAAAAGACAGCATTACTACCATCGCCCTAGACCATCTTTCCATTTGTTGCACTTGCAATAGTTTTGGTAATACCCCTTTCTTCAGCCACTTTCCTAAAAACTGGAGGAATACCTGTGTTCCTTCCACGCATTTTTGACAAAATATACGAGAAGAGTGCCCCACTCAAACGGTTAATCATTTGGGAAAGACAGCATTACTACCACCACTCTAGACCATCTTTCCATTTATTGCACTTGCAATAGTTTCGGTAATACCCCTTCCTTCAGCCACTTTCCTAAAAACTGGAGGAATGCCTGTGTTCCTTCCACGCTTTTTTGACAGAATATACGAGAAGAGCGCCGCACTCAAACGGTTAATCATTTGGGAAAGACAGCATTACTACCACCGCCCTAGACCATCTTTCCATTTATTACACCTGCAATAGTTTCGGTAATAGCCCTTCCTTCCCGCCACTTTGCAAAAAACTGGAGGAATTCCTGTGTTGTCACTGTTTCAAAACTTTCCAAGGTTCACTCTTCTCCAGTTAATTACCGTTTCATAACCCTTCTCAATACGATTAATAAAATTAACTAAAATTAATTTCCGAGGAAGTAAATAATTGCTTAGTAACACTATAAACATGATTTATCAGTTCAAAAAAATTCTTCATCTTCGTATCAAGTCTATAGGATTAGTGGACTTCTCGCTAAAGCTCGGATTAATAAACTCTTTACTGAGACCAACTTTCTGGACGTTGCTCGTGCGCCCGGAAACATATGGTTTGATGCCTTTATTCATAAACTATTGAACTTATAATTCCCAAATTTATCTCATAAAATTGCTTAATGTGTAACTTAAAATCCTGCTGACTGATATTATGAAGATCCTGAAGGTTTCATTACTGATTTCTCAAGTTTTCCTCACATCAAGTATGTAATACTAGACTCAAGATTCGAGCTGGTGTTACTTGGGCCCCTGTTTTTTTGTTTCGGCGGCCGAAGACGGACACCCCGAAAGAGGGCTGGTAAAGGTTCAACATCAGGGGGGCGATGGATGCCACCCCCGCCAGCTACAGAAAAGGACATTTTTTTCCCGTGGAGGCGAAAACTTGACCGAGGGGGGGGTTCCCCCCCGGCCCTCACGAAGAAGAGTGAAGAGGAGATGCCCAGTCGGAGCGACGGGGAACGGACTTTTCTTGTGAACGGAACGGAGACCGGAGGGAGGTGTTTTCCCGCTCGGCACAGTTTATTTTTGTCCTCGGTATTATTTGAGCCCTGTTCGAGTATGAATTGAAGTGTACTTATTTTTTTTAAAAAATCTTCTTAATAATAAATGTTTTGTCAAGAGTTTTGTCGCTGCTGTGATTAATTGTCGGCCACATAGGCTTTATGCGAACCCAAGATACCTGCTGCAGTAAAAATAGGCGGGCAGGTATAGAACGAGGCTTGCAGACTTCAGAAAGTGCAGCCGGGGACGCGCAAGCCGTTTACAAAGTAAGACTGTATTTTCAATACATTATCATAGATACCACCTGGATGTAATCTGTAGAGTAAAATTTAGCTTTTATATAAATGTCTTTCTTGCTAATGAAATTCTAATTGCCATTAATGTATAAATATAAAAAGGCTTGGAAGTTACAATATCTTTATAGGTATTATAACTTTCAATCAAGAATAGACAAAAATTCAATTGCTTCTTTTGGCGTATTCTAACTTTAACCTCACGGCTTAGCTAAGTGGTGGTTGAGATATTTTACTCACACTCTATGAATGCTGAAGTGCAGTGAACCAAAAAACAGTTGGACAGTAAGGTTACAGTATTTCAGCGTTTAATGATTTTGCGTTACATTATGCTTTTGAACTAAAATGAAATCTAAAAAAATACAATTCAAAAATAAATCAAACAACTTGTTTTAATTTCAATAGCACATAAACATAAGTTATAAATTTTAAGAACATTAGGATAATATCACTTTCGATAGCGAAAAAAACTTGGACATTTATCCAAGGTAACAAAAAATAACTTTTAAATTTTAAACAGAAGCATTTAATACTTCGTGTGATATCCTTTGTCTGCTATAACAGCTTCTAATCTTTTGTTCATTGATAGGACCAACTTTTCAGTGAAGTCTGTTGGTACACTGTCCCATATATTCTGAAGAGCATTTTTTAGTTCATTTTTAGTTTTTATTTTCTTCTCTCGCAATTTTTTTCCATAAACGCTCATAAATATTGTATAGGGTTCAAATCCGGACTTTGTGGTGGGTGAGGCAGTAATTTTTGTACATTGTGTAATAACCATTCCTTTACAATCCGAGCGTTATTAGTAGGATCATTACTTTGGACAAAAGAGAAGATTCTATTTAAATTCAGTTTTACAGCTTTACGTAGTAAAATTTGTTTTAGAATATTTAAATATACCATTTTGTCAATGGTACTGTCAATAATCACCAAATTTCAAACATTGCTAGCTGCCGTTGCACCCCATACCATAATGCTATCACCGCCATGTTTAACAGTTACTTTTATATTTGCTGATTTAAGTGCTTTACCTTCCTTTCTGCATACAAAAACGACGGCCACAGATCCAAACAAATTAAATTTTGACTGATCAGTAAAAATAACAGACTTCCAAATATTTTGGAACTTTGCAATATATAGTATTTTGCATATTCAAGACGTTTTTTCACATTTCTCGAAGATAAGTATGGTTTATTTTGTGGTGCATAGTCTCTATATTCCTTAGAATGTAAAACATTTCTTACCTTTTGTGGATGCACATTGACAACATACGTCTCCTTGAACTCTCTTACTATCTTTACTGCAGAAATTGTAGGTTTCTGCAGTAAAATAACAGACTTCCAAAAATCTTGACTTTGCAATATATAGTATTTAGCATATTGAAGACTTTTTTTCACATTTCTCGTAGATAAGTATGGTTTCTTTTGTGGTGCATAGGCTCTATATTCCTTAGAATGTAAAACATTTCTTACCTTCTGTGGATGAACATTGACAACATATGTCTCCTTGAACTCTCTTACTATCGTTACTGCAGAAATTGTAGGTTTCTGAAGTAAAATAACAGACTTCTAAAAATCTTAACTTTGCAATATATAGTATTTAGTATATTCAAAACGTTTTTTCCCATTTCTCGCAGATAAGTATGGTTTCTTTTGTGGTGCATAGGCTCTATATTCCTTAGAATGTAAAACATTTCTTACCTTCTGTGGATGCACATTGACAACATACGTCTCCTTTAACTTCCTTACTATCTTTACTGCAGAAATTGTAGGTTTCTCTTTAACAAATCTCAGTATCCGCCTCTCTAACTGCGGCTAAAACATATTTTGGGGCAGACCATTTCCATTTGGTCTATAGAAAAATCAATAACTTTTATAGTTATTAATTACGTAATGCCCTGTTGAATGAGGCTCTTTCACAATTTCTGCAATATGTCTTATGCTTTTCTTTTCATTCCATAGCTTCACAATTAAGTTTTTCATATCTATAGAAGTTTGATTTGTTTCTATTTCCCAAAATTTAAAACAAGAAAAATAAATTGAAACAGTTCAATCTCAACGCTCCAACTTGAATCCGCGCTAAAAGTGCAACAGTGTCTTAAATATTCGACGGTCATCTACGCTTCATATGGCGCTTCAAGTTTGATTTAGTACTCGATAACATTTGGTAGCTTGAGATTAAAATGTTGATATCCCAGATTTAGGTTTGTAGTAAAAGTGAATACAGAAACGGAACATCATGTTTGCTCTTGTGTTTTGTATTTACACTACTAGTAAATTTTTAAAAAACTATTTATAACAATAGTAAATGTTAATAAAAATTAAGATCTAAATACGCTGTCTTTTTGTTATTTTTTTTTAAATAAACATTCATTTAAACCTCAAACCTATCAATTCAAGCCTCATGGGAGGCTCTTCAATTGGTTTGGAGCGCTACAGTCTGCAATTCTGCTACACAAGGAGTAATGACACCGGGATCTACTGCTTTTTTGTATTTTTACTACTAGAAAATTTTTAAAAAACTATTTATAACAATAGTAAATGTGAATAAAAATTAAGATCTAAATACGCTGTCTTTTTGTTATTTCTTTTTTAAATAAACATTCATTTAAACCTCAAACCTATCAATTCAAGCCTCATGGGAGGCTCTTCAATTGGTTTGGAGCGCTACAGTCTGCAATTCTGCTACACAAGGAGTAATGACACCGGGATCTGCTGCTTAAAGCGGATTTTGAACATGGCAGCAGTGGGATTAGAACCATTCTAGAGTACCGTTAAAATCTATTCAATCCCAAAGTGCTTTGATTTTCATATAATAAGTGTTAAATATGTGGTTAATAATGCGAATGAAAACACTTCTTTTCAAACACAAAAAAACTTATTTTATACAACACAAAAACAAGTATGACATAAAAATGTGCATGTGCGAAACAAAATGGAAAACGGACAGCATGCCAGCTGCCGTGCGGATGCGTACTCCATGTGAACTGATACTACTGGAAAATTCTGAATAGCGCCGAAAACGAATCACAGAAAAGTTGAGTTGTTTTGTTCCGGATGCACCGGAACAATAAGCTTTGAGCACAATGAAGCTTTGAGCACAATGTTTGTTTTTATGTAATATATAAAAGAAACACAATGCATAACAGGTTAAATATAATTTGTCCGTAAAAAGTTCATGCCCTGTTCCTTACATTTTATAATGTATCTTTTTAGCTAACATAATTTATTTGTATTACGTGACACAAATCCTACCAGCGACAGTTACTTTGAAAAAAGTTTTTCCCTCTCTCTTTTAAACAGTTTTTTTGCAAACTTAAATAACAACTTCCTTTTCAAATAAGTCAACTTTTTTTGCTAAGATAGTTTTAATATGGGGACGCTTAAATGGGAACGTTTAAAATAATCTAAGAAAATGACAAGAATATTAAGTTCCTAAACAATCATCCTGGCGATTAAAAATATACAACTACAGAGTAATTTATTCAGTAGCAGAACAAACAAAATAAATAATATGAACTTAAATAATTATTTCGACTAAAATCATGTTTTTATACAAAGATAATTGTCTTTTGTACAGGGTGTTTAAAAAATGACCAGTATATTTGAAAAATCAATAAAAACTAAACGGACAATGATAGAAATTCACAGTTTATTGCAATATTCTTGGGACAATACTAAATTTTCAGACAGACAAACTTTAAAATTAGTTACAATATTCCACAACAGATGGCGTTTCAGTCTGGAAAAATCTAAACTATGATATTTGTCTGTATGGACTCTTTATAGACCGCCACTATCCAGAAACATTTGAATAAATGGCACAGTACATCTGTTCTGTATGTGAAGCCATCCCGCCTGAGATGTTTACAAGGGTTTCTGATAATTTCGTTCTGAGAATATGCCATATTATTGCTGCGCATGATGGATATCTGGAAAATATCGTAGTTTAGATTTTTCCAGACTTCAGCGTCATCTGTTGTGGAACATTGTAACTAATTTTGAAAGTTTGTCTGCCTAAAAATTTAATATTGTCCGAAGCATATTACAATAAGCTGCGCATTTCTATCACTATCCGGTTTTTTTTTTATTGATTTTTCAAATATACATCATCCCTGTAACTAAGGAGCACCCTGTAACTAAGGAATATCTCATTATATCTTTTTCACTTCCTTCTTATAGAAAAACCAAAGAAAAATTCGTTGCTTGTGTATATTTAACCTTAGTATGATATCCTTATGTCTCGGAGACGCTTTAAATTAACAATAATAATTAAAACTTAAATTAATTTTAACTTGTGTCGTGTAGTCCTCGTTTATATTTGAGTATCAACCTGTGATCAAAAATATAGTGGGGATTTATTTTTAATTGCGTTGTGTAAAGTATTTTTGTACTAAATTTAACCACAGGTTCTGAGAAACTACAGACATAAATATGAAGATAAACTAAAAGCTAAATTAACAGCCTCCGAAACTAGCTTAATATAAAAAAGTACATTTATTATAACACATATACATCTATGTACATACAAAACTGATGCTAATTTTCATAAAATAAGCTTTGTCCACATCTTCTAAATTAGTTCTGACAATTTTTTTATACTTAAGTAATTTTGTAAATAGAGAGAGGACCTAATCTTAATTTCAAAATGTATGTAAAAATGGGGTACCTTTGTGGGTTAAAAGGTTGGGCCCGGAACACTGCTGGTTGAAGGGTATCTATGGCTGATCAGGAGTGGGAATCTATGGATCATCCGTCGGTCTCAGGAACACTTCCTGTCGGACTTGGCTGGACTCTCGCACTCGTTCCGTCGGACTCCTCTTTTCGTCTCGACTTCCGAACCTCTTCTCTTCTCGACTCACGAACAACTTCCATCGGACCCGATTGGACTCTCGACTCTCGAACACCTTCTTTGGGACCTCCCAACATCCTCTCAATTTTTTAGATTTTTCATATTTATTTATTTCAACCTTGTCCCCTCTTCCTTCTTATCGTCCAATCGGGATAGTTGTAAGAATCTCATTGGTCTGCTTAAACCCCGCCTTGAGACCGCCAACGTGAAAACCTTATCCCTTTTAATTGGGCACTGTCCCTTAGGGACTCATAAATACTCCACAAAGGTGCATTCTTATTTAATGTCAAGTACGGAGACGGGATTCTAATCTGGGACTGAGATCAGAACCCCACCCGAGACCGCCGTGCAAGACAACAATATCCGTTGAATATAAATTTATGGTCCTCTATCTCTTTACAAACATGTGATGAGATCAGATTTAGATCCCGAACATTTTACTTCTTGTATGAATGAATCAATTATATAACAGATCTAAATCGCCTCATCACAACGTTCAGTAAATTCCTTTTTAAAATAATTGTGGATGTATTACTTGCCATTGCTTGCTTTAAAATATGTTTTGCAGATGTTAGAATAGTAATTACGTTCGACAAAAACAGGATCGTGATCTATATTAAATATAGTATTCTAGATTAATTAGAAAAATACAATTAGTTGATCAAGAATCAAAGAAATTCAAGGAGAGGTGTTGTAATGTACTTACAACACAAAAACACCCGTTCTCAAATTAGAAACACAGAAAATATACGCTATAGAATTAAAGGAAAATACCTAATATTCAAACCAAAACATTTATTATGTACAATATTTACAAATGAATACATCCCTTTCTTAGTTTTAAACATATTTGGTTTTTCTATTCATTAAATAGTCTTGAAATAGTATACCTTATCAAAAGAGTATGAGACCAGGTAATAATGAATATTATTAAGTTTACCTCCAGTAATTACAGGGGAGGAGGCTGAGGCTGTCAACAGGCTGGACATCGGTGCAGGGTTCGGGAATAGAATACTGGCCTGTGCTTCCTCACGGGATCTGGATGTTCAGCAACTCTTGAATTCCGACATCTACTCGTTTTTCCAACTTTCTTTCACAAATTTTCACCTCGGTTCAACACCCCTTTTTTTTCTCCTTGCTAATCACATATTGGTGAAAAATAGCCCCTTTGAGGAAAGTTGACATTATTGCTTAGCCCCTGCCCCCATAGCTCAAGGCTACATCAATGTCTAGGCTTGGACGTTACACTTGTACCACTCCGTGATCAATAACTTCTCCGCAGGGGTCCCCACTAAAATTCGAAATCAACAGCTGCACCTAAATTCTTCTTGGCAATTTATTCCACAGCAGCTGTGTATGCAAGTGCTGATAATCGTGAGAAAGTACATGGGTACAAGAGGTATGAAAGCCAATGGATAGGACGTGGAAATGCATATTCACTTGGAAAACTAAACAAAACACTGCACATAAGCTTTATACTCGCACACTCAGATGACATAATGCTTAGCAGATACATATGGCTTTGGGTGTGAACTAGAGAAAAAGTCAGTTCAATGCCTTTTATTTTAAATCTTATTTTAAAAGTAATGACTATGCAGGGAGGAGGGGGTGTACTCAACAAGAGTTTACACATATACCACAATGGTTTAGAAATATTAAAAAAACACTAGCAAATACAAACTTAACATTAGGAAAACAAATAAGAACTATCATACGAACAAAACTAGTTGGAGTTATGGAATTATTATAGGCTCCTGGTTTTCCACGAAGCAGGTGCAAAGTGCTATGACCTTCTTCTTGAGGTACTTTTTACTGTTCCATTTTTCTGCCCATTGAGACCTTGTGAGCAATAGATTATGTAAGGTTCCTCTAAAACATTTCCTCCGCAAACGCATCTGTGATTGATAGTTACTTTGGAACTACTTATCAAATAATATTTCATCATATACAATATAAATCAGATAGGATTTCTTAGTAGATTTCGACACGCTCCGCTATTTTGTGTCCTTTTGAATTTGGGAGGACCCAACAACAAACTCTTTTATATGCAGTTCTTCGTGAATAATTATATATATAGCTGCTGATCCAATGTTAAGTACATTCCGTATCATTTGAAGTACAGCGATTATGTCATATTAACATTTTTCATATAGCCTACAAACTTTCTAGTATTATAGCTCATACCGTTCTTTCTGTGAATGTTTCATCCAGAAGAGAACTTCAACCTCTACAAAAATCTGTGAACATAATAGTGCGAGATGGACTTCTATTTCCAAATGCTAATTGTAGACGTTCAATGCATTCTGTTCTTGTTACTCAATCCCCATGTGTAGTTAAGCCTTATACCAGATCCAATAGACCCCGTAGCTACGAGACTGGTCCATAGATAAAGATAATGTATAGTTTCCCTTTGAACGAGGAACCACGAGGGCTGAAAACTGACTAAACTTCTAGAAGTTTCCTCGTAGTTTTGAAGTAAGGAACCAGCAGACCTCCATACTTGGCCTGCAACCTCCAGAGGTGTGGTTTGGGAACTTTAATATTACCGTTTTATACTTAATCATTCGAGACTTTGAGACATGAACGTATTTTAAGTGCCCCAGTAGATATTATTGAACACTGTAGATCTGAGGCTTGTACCTCAACTCCTATACATTCTGGTTACGAGATCGCTGCCTTTTCCTACTGAGTTACATCGATTCATGGATGCATTCTTACTGATTTAACCACACTTTCAATTCACTAAAAATCATCGAGCGGTAATACTCTCGAGTCAACTTTATTTTTCTTTCTATCAAAATTAATTCTATGACAACTGAATTACAATTGTTGCCACAAATTATCTTCTGTGTCCATAAAAGTGTTCAAATTTAAATTTATTGCGTATATCCACCCGCCGCCCAGCCCCCCGCCCCCCCCCCTCCCCCCCCCCCCCCCCCCGGTCCCCCCCCCCCCCCCTCTCCTCCCGGCTTTCCCCCCCCCCCCCCCCCCGCCCCCCCCACCTATACTTTTCCTACTCCCCCCCCCAAGATATCCTGTGTATCTATAATCATCTGTGGACACATGTTTGCTTTAACGTAAAATTTTACGCTATTATAAATAAACAAAAATATTTATTTTAACTATTCATTCAACATATGTCATGGATTATCTATATAACAGCCTTAACACGCTGTTCCGTTTTAACTGAAGAAAGCACTAAATAGAAATTTAATTACAACTACCTTATCCGCAGTCTAGAGAATGGGTGGCCTACCTGCAGCTCGATAGCCACATGCGGCTCTTTGAAGGAATATTTGTGGCTCTCGATAAATGTATCCGAGTGCCTTTTTCATTTTTGTGTTATTGTATTTAAAAAGATATTACAACTGATGGAGCTCCGGCAATGATGAGTAAAAATATAGGTCTTATTGAACTTTTACGAGATGATTCTCGAATTCCACAATTCATACCGATTCACTGCATCATTCACAGAGAACACCTTGTTACAAAATATTTAAAATATTCTGATGTTAAGAAAGCAGAGTAACATATTATAAATTATATTTGGACCAATGCAAAAAATCATCGCCAATTTAAAATATTCCTTGAAAAATTAAAGGACGAAGAACTTTCTTATTACATATAATTTCTGTAAAAAAAATTTAATACCTTTTTTGCATTCCTTTTAAATACGTATGACGAATACGTACAAATCGATGACGTCTTCAAAACGTACAATATTTGACCTTCAAAAACGCTCCGAAAATTAATGTAATGTACGTTATTGCCAGTTCTTTCCCCCATGGAGTTTAGCGGTAGGAGGATCAGGTCGATTGTTTAGGAACTGCAACCCTCTGTGACTGACACTTATTGAGGGATGCACCCCTACCCCCTGAGGCCCAAAGACACTTTTCATGGCTTTGTAAATCTCTATTTCGAAGTATTTCGTTTGCGGTAACAGATATATCTCTAATTGCACCACTTAAATATCTTCGATGACTTTCGTAACAAAATATAAATAAGTCTCTCAAAGAATATTTTATTTGTACTTTTAGAATCCATTATTTCTTATGGGATGATCTTCGAGACTTGACGAGCTTTATGTGTATTAAAAATTAACAATCTATAACATCTATTTATATATCTATTTATAACCGGAAGTAAAGGGACAATAACGAGGGTGGGTTTCCCATATTCCATTCTAGTCGACAAAGGGTGAAGGAAAAAAATCATAGAACGTTTTGGCCATTGACACAGTAAACGTTTAGCGTATTTTTGGAGACTTTTTTTCCTCGATGTGTTCCACTCGGAGGGTTAATTACGGCCATTTTTCAAAATTTCAAATTTTGAAAAATGGCTCGGAATATCAAGGAGCATGGCCTAGAGTCTGGCCCTGGTCTAGAGTAACATCTACAAATCAAAACTTTTTCTTCTCTGAAATAATTTCCTTCCACCTTGTAAAGTATCACAATTAAAATGTCAGCAAAGCCATTTTAATAGAGATTTTTCTTAAATTATTTATTCTCTGTCCTGTTACTTTGCATATTAGTTTTACAAATGTAAAGCAAAACCGATATTAATGACACCCTTTAGAGGTTTTATTAAGCATCCAAGATTAATGCCGCTCATTTTTTCTGCTAGTACGTAAACACCGATTTCTCTTAACTGGAGACAGAAAATTAAGTAGAAGTGGTACACAACACTGGAGTAAATACTCACTAATATTATAAAAAAAATTTTAATCGTTTTCCAAAACACTTAAATGTTTGAATAATTTTTATATATGTATATAACTTTGAAGCACTTTATTAATAGAACTAAAATAACATTTAAAAGGATTGTATCTATGATAATATTTATATTGTTTTTACAAGCAATTATATATATCTGTAATATATATTTATATATGTTTCATTATTATCTCTGTATATAGCCCATTAATAAATTTTAAATGCATACTTATATATATATATATATATTATATATATATATATATATATATATATATATATTATATATATATATATATATATAAATATATATATATATATATATATATATATATATATATATATATGAGAGGTATAATAATGTATCTGAACTATTTCCCCAATATTAATTCCATATCGTTAGCTTAAAAAGTACTTCAGTACAAGAGTACAATATCTTCTAATTTCTCATCAATGAAATCTTAACACATTATGTACGGGTACATTTCATAGTGGAATTGTACGGGAGACGGATTTTTGTGCGTAAATTTAGTTATTCAGTTAAATCTCAACAAATCGAAAAGTTTTTAATTTTTTAACTAACATTTCGTATTTTATATTGAAATATATTAACAAATATATAAATATACAAATAATCAAATATATATATATATATATATATATATATATATATATATATATATATATATATATATATATATATATATATATATATATATATATATATATATATACATATCATTTACGCAAGGATAAATAAAAAGTTAATTTTAAATCTAAATTGATTTTTTTAATCAACCTACCCTTTCTGTTGTTCCGCCTCGACTGATGTAAAAACTAGTTTTTATTTGTCGAAATTTTTCCAGAATCTATATAGTAGACAAGAACATTCGTTTTCCTGTATATACCGTTATTTTTGTACCCACAAACAAACCATGTTATTACACTAACCCGTACTAGTACGTGACCTGCGCTCAAGTATCAATCGTCAGAAAACGTATTAGTACGTGTCCATCATACAATGCGTTAATATTTTATTTATGTGTATATATAATGTATTTCTGTACTTATGTATTATTTGTTATTATTTTGTAAAGAGTGAAACAGAAGGAAAAGAAATTCTTTATAATTAATCCTCATAGTATGTATTGTAAAATTGTCTCATCTCCTATTTTATTATTCTTAATCTTAAGTCAGCAATAGTATATTTAATAAACCGAATATTTAAATATACATCGGGGATATAGAGCTATTAGCTTCTAGGTGCCATAAATCCTCATACGTCTACGTCATTGTATTGAATAGATAGAATTTTACTTTGAATAACCATGATTCTTGAATTTTGGTTTTCTTTAAAGTCAATTAATATAAATGTTCAGCAGTAATGGCAATCAATCAATGAATAAGGTAATTGCTTACCTTTATTTTTTTTATCCTTTTGAATTTGATTTGCAAAATCTGTAGAAACCGAAATGATGATCCAAAACAGAAGTGTATTGCTGAATGAAACTATCTTTAACCCCTTCCAACAAAATGACAAGTCTAGCTCGTCATTAGTTTTTCATTCCATACCGCACAATGACGAGCTACACTCGTCATGCGATTCAAGTTACTGTTAAATATGATAATTAATTTAGTTTAAAATTTCTAGTGTACTGAATTTGGCAACACTTTTATCACTTGTGAAAATCACAAATAATGCATATTGTTTATTGCATATTGTTTACTTGGTACAAGTCATTGCCAAATTAATGAGTCAGAATAAAAGAAAACCCACTAAGAAATGCCGTGTGTGTTACAAGAATCAAATTAAAAGTGAGACTACTTGGCGGTGTAAACAATTAAGAATTCCTTTGCACTTTGTTTTGAAAAGTACCACTAGCTTGAAGACTATTATCTGTATACCTTATTAATGTTTGATTTGGTATTTTCTTAATTTTACTGTTTCTGATATTATTTAACACTATGTAAAAAGTGGATTTTAATTAAGAATATGTAAGAATTGTAAAATGAAACAAGTTTTTTCAATAAAAATTAAATGGTTATTTCATGCACAGTTTTTCATTATTAAATCATACCGGAAAGGGTTAATTATGAAACACATCACGAAGAATTGAAGATACATAAAACTAATTTAGAATTTAGAATTAGGTTTTAAAAACAGATGTTTAACACTTAATATGAATAAATTACACGAACCAAATTAGAATTAGAATTACACACACACCGAATACCAAGCTGACAGCCATCTTTTCTGGCCTTGAATAGTGAGAACAAAACAAAAAAAAAACGTTGATGCCATCTGTTAAAATACAAACAATTAGAACAGAAACCCCAGATAATAACGAATAAAAATAAAACAACTATTATGAATTATTTTAAAAATAAAATTAAAATAGTAAGTCTTTTATGAAGACTGAACAGTCAGCTAATATACTTGAACACATCACCTATGAAAATTGGCAAATCCTGTCATTAAAGAGTTAAATCATAATATTTTCAAGCATTTATTTCCCCTCACCTCTTTCCTAAACAGAATTTTAACCCTCATTCAGTGACAGCAGCACGAATGCAAAATTTCATTATTTTTAATTTTGAAAAACTAAGCACAAATACGGCATTAACGTAACACTTTAGTGTCCCGGCTATTATTAAGAGGTAATAAATTTATATTATTTAACTATTCTGATAGCTTTGGCGCTTTAGCCGAAATCAAATCCTTATCATATTTTGCAGTTTGGCTCCCGCATTAGAGAAACAGGTGTAATTTTCTTAATGTAGGATTATTTTGAATGCCAATAATACTCCCATTTTGTAGTTGCATTTTACGACCGCCTCATTAAAGGCAAACGAGCCAATTAGAAGAACACAGCTCCAAAAATAAAACTCCCTCTGTACTTTTGTGGCGAGGTAATTTGGAGACTGAAAAATTTCATCGGGAGATTCTATTTTATTCTTAAACGAGATATTCGAACCGTTTTCCTTTTTTATTGCGCCTTCGGTGATTTAAAGAACAGTTTTTCCTTTCTAAAAGGTCAAAAAGTCTTCAAGCTTGCAAAATTTCACCAAAAATATATCTATCACACACACCGAAAAATTTAGTGTAAAAATAATGTACGTTGGCCTAGTGTTTGAGAAATAAGAAATTAAAACTCATTAAAAAACACATGGACAAATATGTCTTGATTAAATATCTTTATAACATTAAATGCTTAAGGAATACAACTGGAATAAAACTTATCATTTGTTGATATCGAAGATTCCTGTGGATTCGGCGTTGTTATCGCAAATATCTCGTTGCTTTTCCTTTTTCTAGTGGCGCTCCAAAACATGTCTATCCCGCAAGCAGGTGATACCAGCAGCATTCACCCTCTTATCTCCTCTGCTAACAACCTTGCCCTCTAAAAAACTCCGACTGCCCCGGAGAAAAAAAAGGGGTCCACTCAAAAACGGAGGGGTCGGAATCGCGCCAAACCAACGGGCCCTTCTATTGGTTGGGAGAAATCAAACCGGTCCTGTCCTGCATGTCTTTGACGATGGCTCATGGGAAGAGGTAAAAGAAGCTGAACCGAATGTAACTTATTGCTACATTTAGCTAATCTGATATTTTTCATAATCTAGTTAAATTAATTAAAGGGAATGATTGTATCATTTTAATACACTCATTCTTTTTTGCATTTAAAGTTTTCAGGCTGAAAAATTGTTAAATGTGTGGAGCTCTGATTCTTGGTTCCGAAGTTTGTTAGTTCACACTCCACAGCGGCATGGATGTTCATAGTCGTTAAAAATCGGCTTTAAGGTGAATATGTACCTTATATTAGATTCCTCTCTCTTTCTCCTATGGAGACCCCTGCAATGGCTCGAAGACTCTTAGAAAAATACCTGCAGGGATCATAACATATAAAAACCATTCTCAGAAGGGATTCACACGGTGCAGTTAAATAAAACAACTAGGTATAGACGCAGACATTTATTTAAGATAGTGTAATGAAAACGATAAATAAGCATCATCATAAACAAACATCAGCACCCTCGATGCAACCGAGCCTTGGTGTTACTGGCACACTGACTCTTATATAGTCAGACAACATATACAGATATTTGCATATTTACAAAGATGATGTGTTGCCACAAATAAAACTACGATAATTATAAAACAAATATCAATACAGATCGATGAATTTATGTTACAATATGTGAAAATACATTACAATTAATTATATACGAAACACTTTACAAAGACTAATATATACAAGACGTATTTACGAAAACTGAAGATTATATCAACGGCCTTAATCAGAAGTGACCCAGATAGCATGCATACTTGCAGAAAGTTTGATTTTTTCTGGATAATATCTTGTCATAACAAATTTGACGCGACAGACTTGCAGCAAGACTCCTGCAAGTTAGACAGAACATAAAGCGGCCACTCCTTTGCAAAGCAATTTTGCTGCAAAGCTGTGGCAATCATGTTATGACAAACTTGGAGCAAGCGAAAATTCACATCATTGCATGAGAGTTAAGATAACGAGCGCATGCGCAAACGTTTCCCGGCTAAAGACAAGAATGACAACATGGCAGACACGCCATTCCGCAAGCTGCTATGGATCTTTTAAAAGGCATTTATTATTTTAATTATTCAAGTGTGGTTATTTTTTAAAGTAGCATTTCTCTATAATTTGCAATTGTCTAAAATTTTTAATAAATTAAATAGATGTGTTAATTCTGTTAATTCACTAAGCAATTTTTTCGTTTTCATGCACTCGTATTGGGCCATGTTAAACCTATATTGAAAATTTTAATTTTTAAGTGAATTTTTCTCAACTCTTTGGAGAGCTTATAAAATTTCGTTTTAATTCCTTTTTTCCTTCTTTTTACGCCGTTTCAGTGTAGGATTTATAAATTTTAAATTATATTCAATGGTATTAACACTTTTCCCTCTATATAAACTATTATTTCAAAGTTTCTTATATGGCTCTATCCCAGATAGCAAATTCAGTTTCAAGAAAACTTGCAGCAGTCTTGCTTTGGAAGCCTGTAAACTTGCAGCAAGTACAGCATGACAAGTGTGGAAGTTTGAAACATGACTGCAGCAAGTCTACGCAAACTTTGAAGTCACCATACTCCAACTTACAGCATACTTGACATGCAAGTTGCAGTGCACTAAATTTGCCGCAAACTTGTCATATCAAACATGCAGCAAGTTCATTGCAAACCAAGGTTGGAAAAAAACCCGCTGTTTAAAAAAATAGCTTTTTGTTTCGTTTAAATAGCATGTGTAAATGAATTTTTTTTACTTTTAGAAAGACTAATATTTTAGATAATTTTGAATAAATATTAAAAATTCATTATTAATTAATTTCTTGCGAATTAACGCTTTTCACTCGAGGGCTCCAGAGCAGAACCACTTAAAATTTGTCTTCAAACTCGAGGGCTGCGCTACTACGGAGACAATGCAAATAATTTTTAGTTTTTAGCATAAGAACAAAAAATATCGTAAAAACTAATTATTCTGCATTGTCTCCGTAGCGAAGCCCTCGAGTTAGAAGACAAATTTTAAATGGCTCCGCTCCGGAGCCCTCGAGTACAAAGGGTTAATTAGCAAGAAATTAATTACTAATAAATTTTTAATATTTATTCAAAATTATCTAAAATCTTAGTGTTTCTAAAAGTAAAAAAAATGTCCCTTTACATATGCTATTTAAACCAAACAAATAATATAATTTATTATAATCTATATCCTCCAATAGTGCACTTGGCGCCAATTCTGGCAGCTTGCTGTAATATCTCCGCAATAAGAATTGTCGTTTTTTTATGTTTGTAATAAGAGTGAGTAAAAATGCTAATAATGTGTTCGACCCTTCGCTTCGAGATGGCGACTGAGTATTCGTCTGAGAATAAAAGTTTAAGATCTACAGTCCATCATTTATTTTGAGATAATCATTACTAATTAAGAACTAGCGACCAAGCCTCTTCACTTCATTTTAGTTTCGTCGAATCATATGAATGCAAAGTAATTAGAACCGCTGCATCAGATTCAGTGGAGTGCGGTAGGTGTTCATGCAGTAATAATAAAACCATAATAATTAAAAAACTAATAATAAAACACTAATAATAAAACCATAAAAATGTGCATTAAACACTTCCTTAACATTTATTATTCATTTGTACACAAAATCCATACGTCTATCCGTAATGCTAATTAAATAACGAAAAGCTTATATTTCCACGAAAAACATATTTTCAGCAAACGTAGCACTACACGGCGCCAGCTTCTGCGATGCCTCATCTTGATGCTTATTGGTGCCGACAAACCGAAAGTCTAGTCCACGTGCAGAGGATTTTACTGAACGCTGGCGCAATAGAACGAAATGTTTCTCGTTCGGTCAGTGGATTAAATTATATTTATTAATTGTTTTTAACATTTGGAAATCATATACTCTGCGAAAAACATCTTGACAATTTTTAAAAACAAAACTAGGGATATGGTGTTACAGATATAACTTATATACTGTCTGTAAAACACAATGAATGGTAAAATTTGGACTGTTCTGTTAGAATTAGTATTATTTTTGTCTAACAAAACAAAATTGTTTTTCAGCGAATTATTTCTATAAATATAATACATCACCGAAATTACTTTACCACACTAAAACATTTTCCTTTATATTGATGAAATACTTCTTTTATATTTCCATGAAAACAATATCTTACAATATATAAATTTAAACATTAACCGTCTGCAAAATCGTATGGCCAGTTAATCAGTTAAAAAACCAAAAGCGCTTCGGCACGTAAGTCCCCACTCTAATACAACGCTTAATAAACCGTACCTTCGGATGATTCTGAATGCCAAGTGCAGGAAAAATAGCTGCACTTGCCTCAGTGCCATAGTATGCTGTGCTTCTCCAGTAGCCCATACATATAAAGCGTGATTTTCTATTAGTGCGCAGTGCGTACACATAAAAATTTCTTATGTTCGTTTGCTTTTGAACGCGCTACGTGGTGCAGCACCTAGTACCGCACGCACTGCGAGAATACAAGCAAGCAAATCAACATAATATTTGAATATATTATAAATAATATTTATTATATACCCTATAAAGATAGGTAGACATAGGTGCAGAAATTTATTGTCTCTCATAATTTTGCTAGGGTGTGCACTGCACACACCCTGCACATATGGACCGCACGCCACTGCTCAGATTGTACATTAGATTTCCCCTTCTTACTTAAGTACTTCCGGAAAGATTGAGACATTTTATTTAGTACAAAAGAAATATACATTGATATAATTATCAATGCTAAACTGAATAATATATATTTCAAGTCTATCCTAACCAGAAAAACAAACACAAAAAGAGGAAAAACATAAAATAGAACAGAAAGTAAGTTTTAGTTTTCCTTACCATTATCTTCCAGAGTCAGAAAATCAAGCCATAAGACAAATCCTCCATCTCCCGAGAATCGAGGAACTCGACTTTTGAAATTGAAATTGATTAG
The DNA here is from genome assembly GCA_032207245.1 of Pardosa pseudoannulata. NCBI lineage: Eukaryota > Metazoa > Arthropoda > Arachnida > Araneae > Lycosidae > Pardosa > Pardosa pseudoannulata. The sequence continues at coordinate 22,646,474 of CM063506.1, forward strand.
AATATCCTTAAGCGATAATTTGATCATATCTCTCCTCTTTGGAAGAGTTTATAAACAATAAAAGAATGACTCCTTAGCTGCTTCAGACGTTATATATCAAATTAATGCTTCTTCTTCCGTTTTCTTTCATTAATCATTGTTTCGATTCATCATCATTTTTAAATGTCACATTTAATGATAGGTGTTCTACTACTTAACAAGTTTAGAATAAAGTAACTTCTTGGATGTAAAAAGCACTGATGAAATAAATGATCTGTCTTAGATTTAATTCATTTTTACTGCGTCCATACAGAAGCATGGTTTTCGGAAGTAGTTTAGATATTTTTCGTGGATTAATGGTTTTAGTTAGATAAAAATGCTTTGTTTAATTAATAGAACCCCCCCCTTCTCTTTTCTGTTGTGAGGTAAAGAATCATGCATTTCAGTCATCATGATATATGCTACAAGATTTCAGAATCTTTCTCAGGATCGATATGTTGATGGATGCTTAACAAAATTTACATGTATTTCGCATTACTAATATATGAGAATAAATTTCATTCTTTTCTAAAATGATTAATGGATAGAGTTTATCTATCCAACAACAATTTTCTTTCTATCCTCATTTGTAGGAATGTAATTTAAAACAAACAAGATCATGCGTCACCGTGAAAGGGCGGAGCCTATATTTTATCATCTGGTGTTCTTGGTAGACACGAATCGAAGTAATGCCACCAATGTAAATAGAAACTTAAAATATTTTCCGTAATTTCAGGTTTCATTTTCTTTATTGGAGTGAAGTTTCTATGAATCTATATTGAAGTTAAAATTTCTTAATAATAATAATGATGATTACGCATATTTTCTGTCGTATTCTTTGCTTCGAAAGGCATATCATAAAAAGGAGAAATTTTCTAATTTGTTTTTTTATAGTGAGGAATTTTCACGTTTTCTAATTTTAATTTTAAACAATAGAAGACAAAAAAGTAAGCAGGATAATACCTATTTTTCTTTCATTTGGGGGCCTAATTAATGATTTCTAATGTGTTTTATAGCGGACTCTTTAACGTCTCTCAAAAACGATACTTTTCCTCCGTCGATTTTGTGACATCATTGTGAAGACATCGACCGCCTATGTTGTTTACATGCTAAAAAGCGATTTTTAAATTAATTTCTGTGTAAAGTATCGCATGTAATAGAAGTTTTTTTTATTATATCTGGCATTAAAAACCATATTATAAATATTGTATTGTGCCACTCTATAAAACTACAACAACTAATTGCAATGAGAAGATATTGTCACGAAGATTCGAATGAACACACCGTTTAACTTAACAGAAGAATTTATTAAAGCTAAGTAGCAACTCGCAACTTTACAAGATTGGGAAGTTTCCTACAACGAGTGGGTATCAGCTTTTATACCCGAACAGAATATTCGAGAAATAACTAATTTACATATTAAAGAAAGATCTAGAATATTCAAGAACATAAGGAAACAATATATAACATTTTAAATTAAAAATCCGTACTTTGGATAAACTGCCATGTCAAGCACCGAACCCACAATCTCCGGGTCTGCATCGCGTGCTTTGACCATTCGGCCACTGAGCTAGTTGGTTAAGCTTCTTTATGCGGCAATATTTTTCAGGGTTCCCAAAAATTCACATACACGTAAAATCTGGGCAAATGCAATGAAAAAGGATGTGAAATTAAACCTAAAATTATTATAAAAATCATCTCTATAGGTTTGGGAAGACCATTTTTCGGTAAATAAATGCTTGCTTTTGTTTAAATATTACTAGTTTAGAACAATTAAAGTATATAAAAATACATATATACTTTTAAAAGGACTGTTGATTAACCAGTGCTATTTAACTTTTAAAACTGCTCATTTTCGAGTATTATCCCAGAGTTCAAGTACAATAAATTATTGATAAAACATATAAATATCGTAAAACATATAAATATCTAAAGCATATAATTATCTAAAAAATAACTCGGGAGAGGGAAGGTTATGTATTTTCAAGGTATTATAAATATTTTCTTAAGAGATGCATACTTTCTTAAGTGTATCAATTCACAGTGATTTTTCGATTAAATTGGTGACTAATTTGAAACAAGTATAATATTTTTAATATACTTAATAATGATATTACTTTAAAAACTTAATTTAATTTCAGAAACTTTATACATTTTTTAATTTAACATTAATATTAAAGGCAATAAAATTGTATTTCTATTGAAAAATATATAAATAATTAAGTGAAACCTTTTTTAATTTAACATTAATATTAAAGGCAATAAAATTGTATTTCTATTGAAAAATATATAAATAATTAAGTGAAACCTTTTAAATATTTTACATTTCTTATCATTAAATTTAAAAAATCTAAGAATTGGTGTGGTTTTGGTTTGGTTTTGGAGCGATACGGTCTACTTTTTGCAACACGAGGGATAATGAGACCGGTCTCACAATAAATACCTCCTCTAATTTTTATTTTAATATTACATCCATCTCTATTTATAAAAAGCGATGCTACTACAAATGTGTGTATAAGATATATGTATATTTATTTGACTTGTCTATGTCTACAAAGAGAAGAGCTGGGATTAGCATAAATAAAATATTAATACATGTTAAATAAAATTGGATAAATATATAAATGATTTTACATACCTTTGGGTTTTAATTCGAGCGTATTTCAGCTCCCATAAAATCCGGGTTTTTTCCCAAGAACGAAAACATTGACATCATGTCAATTTTGGGAGGTTGTCCGACTATCCTTTCGTAAATCCAGGTAGAAGAAACATTTATAACAAATTGAGATAATTAAGCTATCGAGGTCGATAAAATAAACCTTCAGGTTTAAATAAAAATAAATTATGATAGCTAGAAAATTCAAAGAATTAGCAAACACGAATTAGCAAAAGCACCCTGATGAGGCACCGCAGCGGCGGGCGCCACGTGGTGCTACGTTTGCTGAACATATAAGTTTTTCGTGGAAGGCTGAAGCGTTGCTTTTTCGACGCCGATATGACACCATACAACAAAAGACATGATTTTTGCTTCAGTGCTAGTAGAATTCTCATAAGTTTAGCTGTTTTTATAGTTATAACTGAACTTCTCGTAGGTAAATATTTTATTTATTTTAATCTTTAAATTTATATTCATAATAAATAACCAGTGTCAGAATGGAGAACTGAGATGCCTCAATAATTCAAGATTTATTGGAAAATCCATGTTCTCTGTACAGCCTGCATGAAAACCTACCGCACGCCACTGACATCTTGGTACTATACAATCCTCATATGACAAGGACAAAAAAAATAGTAACACCTCAGCTACAATTCTAAAAAAATAAACGCTGAGCAAGTTTACAGTTAGGGAATCAAACCGCTAGTACTGTCAGTAGATTGGAGAAATAAAACCAGGGAGCAAAAGAGAGAAGAAAGATTAGCAAGCATAGTAAAAATTATAAAATGATTGCGATTCAATCTTTGGCTGAAGATACAAGGGAAGGAGCTTTTACGGATTTAACTTTGTCTAAGATAATGATGATATGGTAATTGATTGAAACAGTAATAAAGGAAACGATGATAATAATAATAACAATGATGATGATAACAGTGTTAAAAGTGTCAATCCCAACAGAAAAAATAGAAAACCTGATCCATTATGGAAGCTAAAGAAACAACAAACGTTTCATCGCGTAGTAGTAAAATAAATTAAATAGCTAACGATAATTTAACAAAGACTGGAAATATTGCCTGAATCATCCCAAATAAAGTTAAAAAATGAGTTTAAAAACTAGGTAAGGAAGAACAAAGACTCGCCCAGCTTAAAAGATTTCGCAATAAAGCTACTCTCCACATTTTCCTCTGTAATCTAATCAAAAATTAATTAACAGATAAGATTTATGAATTAAAAACTTTTACGAGCTTTCAGGCTGTGGCTGAGAGCTATAAATTCAAGGGAGTGAAGCAGTTCTATAATTGTCTTTAAATCAATCACTTATCCGAACTCTGTAACCGTGATCTTGTAAAGAACTACAACTTCTACTACTCGCAGAGAATGTCTCTTTCAGTTTTGATTAATGTTGTGTTAAAAGGTCGTTGCTCCGCTCTATGATGAGCCGATGTAAAGTTATAAATTTGTGATTTATTAAAGTGTTTAAAAAGGAATTGTGGAGTCTTATGTTCGACTGGAATGTGTTTCTGTTAGTCAACAAATAAATAAGAACAATTGTTTATTCATGACAATTATAAATGCTTAAAAAGCATTTATAATTGTCATGACATTAAGCAAATGTATAAAACCAGTGCTTTCACTAAGACGTTAACAGAAAAATGTGCGTGCGTGAACTGTGGAAGCGGGCCTCCCCCCCACACACACACACTATAAAGGACCTTATGCATCCTAATACAGTCAATAAGAGAAAAGCTGAACTCTAAAAAATGCTAGTAATATTAATCATAACCCTACGTTTGTAAATATCAATAAACAAAACTCAAAAATTACTTCCGAAATTTCGTATGTTGATAAAATAGAAAACTAATACAAACAACGCTGTAAGGAATTTGGACACACGACCTGTGTTTCACAGTTGTATACCCTTTAGTATATCTGCAAAATCGACCCACTGACCCTTTCACCCGGCGTTCCTTAGGAGAAATAAGAGCCTCCGGCTAAAGGGCTGATAAGTTTTTTCGGATGTGTCACTTGCTTTTATTTATTTATTTATTTATTTTTGCAGGGTGGCAGTGCATCTGAAAGGATGATTTGCTTTTCGGGAGAGATCAAGTTTCCAGAAGCTGCCCCCCCCCCCCCGAAGAAGGGCGAGAGGATCTGTAAACAGTTGTGGTCGGGGATTCCACATAGAGCCTGCGACCTGGAGAGATATCTCTGGTTGGAGTAAGAGAACGCAACATCTGTTTTATTTTGTTGTGGAACGCTTGTCCACCTGATTTCGAATTGCGTCTTTACATCAGGCTCTGTAACGCAGACAGAATGTGTTAGTCATATATTTAATTTTCATCAATTTTGCAAATAAAATGTTATTTGTTGTCTTTAAAGTTTCGGGGGTAATTTAGCGCATCCTAGGGGCGGTCTACGAACATAAAAGTCCCATTAAAGTAAGCGATCATGTTTCACGCTAGCATAGCTCCACCAGAAAGAGGTGCTTTACAAACGCGACCGTCAATTCCCAGAGATTTAATACTGCTGAAATGAACCCCTAAAACTACCCTTCAATCAGCACCTTAAATCTCACTAATATCAACAGCATGGAAAATTTCGATATTTTCATAAAGAAATTATTAGAAAGTAAAAAAAAAAAACTCTCCAAATGGTTAAAAAATTATCAAAAGAATGGAATATTGACATTAGTCCGATATCGAACTTGCAAAAAAGTTTACTCCTGCTCATGATGATCCTTCAGTAGAAAATTTTTCAATGTAAGAAATATCTCTTTTTGCGGATTTAGAGTTGGAACACCAACACCCTCCAACCACAGGTTGACGAGCTCCGGGATTACGTTACGGAACATTCCGTTGAATTGATTCTGGTACAACAGGTAAAATGTATCAACCCTAGATATCATAAAATACAGAATTATAATCTTATTCTTTTAGAATATATAGAATATAGAATGTATAGAATATAGAAGATAGTGGTAACAACCTAATTTAGGATGGAACTGCAGTCTATGTTAAGCGCACTATATCCCTTATATTAATCTTCATTCTTTTGAGCTTACCATTATTAAAATTAATTTAAATTCTACTGATTACTAAATTGCCAGCACCTACTTTAAACTAGTTTATTGCAGATATTTAATCTATGATCTTGATACATTCTTTTATATTATAGATAAATTTAGTCTGACTGGAAACTTCAACGCTCAACGTCCACACTGGAACTGCTATAACTGCAATACCAAATGCAGATTTGGCAAGGAAGTCAATACTTACTCTCCTTCAGGATCTTCAGGATGGTAGGTCAACTGGATTCCCTGGGCCGAGCCCTCTAATCCAGAGATTTCTAACAGTAAGCAGAAAATGACAACGAGCAGAAAATAAAAAGTACTAAAAGATGAAAGAGGAGATGGGGAGGTGGATTCGTGAGTTCATGACACAAAACTAAAGAGTAGAAAGTTTAGGGATAGAAACACAAATATTTTTGCTGCTAGGGACATCCGTACAATAATCCGTGAATACAATTACTTGTAGTAAAAAATAAATAGTTAAATTTAAAAATACGTAAGCAACATCAAAATTAATAATTGAATATAAAATACAACTATTTTTAAATATTGAGAGATTTAGAAACATATGCCAATGCAGGGAACAGAACCTGAGCCTTGCGAGGAAATAAGAGGCAGGCACTGTATTGAGTGTACCACGTTGACACATAGCAAGGAATCTTAATAGTACAGATAAGAGTAGTATTTTACTATGAAGTCATTTGCATAATTCGCTCCGCCCACGTTATGAGAGGAAAGCCAAGTCCGAACGACACAAAAGTACGAGGTCTCTTTGGTGATCTCGGGAAAAGTACGATACATAATGTATGGGCAGTTTTAAATTTTTTTAAAGTGACAACGAGCAGAAAATAAAACAACTAAAAGTTGAAAGAGGGGACAGGGAGGTGGATTCGTGAGTTCATAACACAAAACTAAAAAAGTTTAGGGATAGAAAAAACACAAATATTTTTGCGGCCAGGGATATCCTTAGAATTATCCGTGAATTTAGCAAAGTTAGCATTTTAAAAATCAGAAATTGTAGTAAAAAATAAAAAGTTACATTTAAAAATACGAAAGTAACTTCAAAAATAATAATTTAAAAGAAAATACAATTATTTTTAAATATTGAAAGATTTAGAATAATATGACAATATGGGAGACAGGACCATGAACCTGTGGCTTGCGAGCGATTAAAAGCACACACTCTACCGAGTTTGCCTTGCCTACATGTAGCAGGAAATCTTAATAATGCACTTAAGAGTAGTATTTTAATAAGAAGTCATTTGCATAATTTGCTCCGCCCTCGCTATGAGAGAGGAGAGCCAAGTCTGAACGATACAGAAAAGTACGGGGTCTCTTTACAGAGCAAGGGGAAAGTACGATGCATGATGTATGGCCAGTTTTAAATGTTTTTAAAGTTTTTTTCTTACATTTTTAAATATATTTATAATTTTTTTGGAGATTATTTTTATTTTTTTAAAAAAGACAGCACACAAAATATTAAGGATCTTTGCCAAGAATAGCCAAACGCCTTCTTCTATTGCTAGCATCAGTGAGGTCGTAATAGACAAGATTCGATTAAATCATTGCTTAAGTTTTTATGAAATTTAACAGAGAGATTTTAGATAAAATTTGGAATAAGAAGAATTTTTAAATCTCCGTGAATTTTAGTATTTTCAGGCACCAAGGAGCAATTATTTCCTTAAGAATTAAATTTTGAATAGTAGTTAGTATTTTAATATTAGAATCTGCTGCACAAGACCATACAATACTTACTCTCTAATCCGCTATATAATAATAGTCTAAGCTGTCTGTCCGCAAATTTCTAAAGCGGTTGTACCTGGAATAGATAGAGACGTCGATATTATATTATTCATACGTTAGGGTTAACAAAATTCAAAGAGAGTAAAGTTTATCTTCCCTTAAACTATAAAACCGATTCTAAAATAAATTAGTATGAATAAGTTTCGTATCACAGCAAAATATACTGTCATATTTAAAACATTCAAAATCCACTCCGACCCCCTTTTCGAGCGCTAAATGCCATTATAACAAGCCCCATTTTAAGAGCAAGCTATTCAATTTATCAATTTATCTCACAATAAACAGGTAAAAATAAGAATTTTTTTCTAGCATTATGACGCCATTCCTTTAACCATCTCATTTAATCATTTATTTTAGATTATTTAAATATCGTCTGCATTATTTTCGTACGTTTTATCACTGAACTTAGATATTACGTAATTAATTCTCTTTTATATTTGGTTTAAATAATAGATTAGGTACATATGGGATAATTTTAATCGATTAATTTTATTGAAAAATAATTCTCAGCCCAAAAAGAAACCCTTTTTTTACCTGCCTCATACAGTATTTTTACAATTCTGGAAAATTAAATATTTTACTGATCCCGTCATATAACGGGCTATATGCTAGTGCTATTGATAGTGCCTTTCCTCCACTATGTTTGGTAGTAACGGTGAAGATATCACAATAGAACCTTGTTCTTGTAAAAAATGTTAATCTGCCCTATTATTACACAGGATGTGTTGCTCTCTTCGGAGAAAATCCCCATTTTATAAACTTTTAATATTAACTGCCCCCTCCCTAGAATTAACTCTAATAGTTATATAAATTAGAGCTTTTTAGAACGGTTGCTGACTTCCCACTCTCTCGATGTCTAACAATATCGCCACTCAGCGACAATAACAAAGTGGTTAAGTCACTGGCAAATGCTATTATTAACGCCACTGCTAGTGCTAGTATTAATATCCCTAATATCAACTACCAGAAGCTTCAACAATATCTAAAATATGTTATAAGTAATAGAAATAAAATCAGAAAACATAGGTTCTTGCCAAAGATCATTATTTTTTTTGTGTATTTATAAAAAATTGAAAAAATCTCGAAAAAAAATTATAAAAATATTTAAAAATGTAAGAATAAACTTTTAAAAACATTTAAAGCTGGCCATACATCATATATCGTAATTTTCCCGAGCTCTGCAAAGAGACCCAGTACTTCCCTGTATCATTCGGACTTGGCTCGCCTCTCTCATAGCGAGGGCGGAGCGAATTATATACATTCGATTAGGGAAAGATATTTGGGTATATTAACATGTTAAACACAAATTTTAATATTATGGTCAACTAAACTGTTAGTTTTGATGAAAGTAGTAAAATGTTCTAACCGGAAATAACCTCGCCTCTCTCATAGCGAGGGCGGAGCGAATTATATACATTCGATTAGGGAAAGATATTTGGGTATATTAACATGTTAAACACAAATTTTAATATTATGGTCAACTAAACTGTTAGTTTTGATGAAAGTAGTAAAAATCTGCCCTATTATTACACAGGATGTGTTGTTCTCTTCGGAGAAAATCCCCATTTTATAAACTTTTAATATTAACTGCCCCCTCCCTAGAATTAACTCTAATAGTTATATAAATTAGAGCTTTTTAGAACGGTTGCTGACTTCCCACTCTCTCGATGTCTAACAATATCGCCACTCAGCGACAATAACAAAGTGGTTAAGTCACTGGCAAATGCTATTATTAACGCCACTGCTAGTGCTAGTATTAATATCCCTAATATCAACTACCAGAAGCTTCAACAATATCTAAAATATGTTATAAGTAATAGAAATAAAATCAGAAAACATAGGTTCTTGCCAAAGATCATTATTTTTTTTTGTGTATTTATAAAAAATTGAAAAAATCTCGAAAAAAAATTATAAAAATATTTAAAAATGTAAGAATAAACTTTTAAAAACATTTAAAGCTGGCCATACATCATATATCGTAATTTTCCCGAGCTCTGCAAAGAGACCCAGTACTTCCCTGTATCATTCGGACTTGGCTCGCCTCTCTCATAGCGAGGGCGGAGCGAATTATATACATTCGATTAGGGAAAGATATTTGGGTATATTAACATGTTAAACACAAATTTTAATATTATGGTCAACTAAACTGTTAGTTTTGATGAAAGTAGTAAAATGTTCTAACCGGAAATAACATATAGTTTATTATAAATGTATTTTGAATGTGAATCTTCCATTACTACGTACTATCCTTAAAGTAAATACATTTTACTATACACACAAATATATCTCTGATTTTTGTGTGAAAATATTTGAATAATCATGTAGAATTCATGCTTTAGTTGCAATACTTAAATCATTTTGTTTAAATTCGCCATACGTATCGTGTTTTAAGGTCACTAAACCAGAGGTTAGCAAATCTTAGAACTTTAAATACCAAAGATTATATGAATTTAAATTATGAAAGACAGCATACTGATAATATAATAATCAGAAACTTTTATTTTACTAATTCAAAATACGGCTATTACAAGTAAAAAAAGCTATATCGTAATTTAAAAAAAAAAACTTTTCTCATGCATTGCACATTTTTGCCCACAGACACTTACTTTATGTTTCTTGCCTATCGACGTTCCGTATGTGGAGATTGGACTCCAACGACATCACTGCAAGAGGGAATGTTTTTTCTAACAAATATGTTGTTGAAAATTGAATTAAAATTTATAGTGCTTTGGTAAAGGAAAAAAATGAGATTTTGAAAAAGATGACTGAGAGGCTTTGAGACTGAAGTCGCAAGATCGAACAATAAAATCTTAGGTACTATTTATTTCGCTAATAAATAGTACTTATAGATTTTAAAAAAAATAATAAAAAGCATAATTTATTGTGTTTTGTTAGTTTTCATTTTTTAATTTGAATGTTAATGAAACTTTTTGTGAGTTGTGTTGCAGAGTACAATAAATATCTGCTTTTTCTGAGGACCATCAAAAATTTTTTCAAGGATTACTAATGGTTCACGGACCACCATTTGGCGACTGCTGCTCTAAACTCTCTATCTTGCAGATTAACACATTGCATGCGGGTACATTTCGCAGCAGAACTGTACCCGAACCGGGCGTTATTCACTTAAATCTCAATAGATCGAAAATTATTTAATTTTTTAACCAACTTTTCGTTTTTTATATTGAAATATATAAACAAATATATAAATAGACAAACAAGCATATATATATAATATCATTTTCGCAAGGATAAATAAAACGTTAATTTTAAATCTAAGTAAATTTTTATAATCAAACTTCCCGTTCTGTGGTTCCGCATAGACTAATGTAAAATATAGTTTTTATTTGTCTAAATGTTTTCAGAATGTATGTAGTAGACAAGAACATTTAGCTTCGTTTTCCTTTATATACCGTTATTTTTGTACCTACAAACAAACCATGTTGTTACACTAACGCGTACTTGTACGTGTCACTCTAGTAAAGTCTGGACTTAGTTCGCAGCCTCTGCTCCCAAGTACAATTTAGCCCAATAAAGCATAAATTCTATTGGCTCTCAGAAGCCAATGAAATTTCTCCCCGGAGCAAGCTGAATCCGAACCTTCGGAAAAGTCTTGAATCTTCACTTAATATCTTAGAAATCTTCAACTTCCAGAATGAATTCCATTGGTTCTCAGGAACCAATGAAATTTCTCCTTGTGGAATTCTCTTTCCGAGTCTGTCATACTGTCGCTGATAGTATTCTAGACCTGCACTCTCATAGCTAATCTCTCTAAGCTATTTTGAAGGAAAAAAAATATTATTGTGTTTTATCATTTAGTTCAACCTTTAAGTGTTTTTAACTTGATAATTCTTACTCAAATGTCACTCAGTGTCCCCTTCACCGAACTCGTGTATTATTCCTACTTGTCCTACTAAATATTGTTAACTTTCTAGACTCCCTTAACATTAATTTTAGCATTTTTCAGTCCTTATTTTCGTAATCAATATCTGTTATTTCATTACCATCCATGCAACTAGAACTTCTGGCCTAGAGGGCTTGGCCCAGGAAGGTCAGACAACGAGCTCCAGTGCGACGTCCAGTGCGACTAGTACGTGACCCGCGCTCAAGTATCAATCGTCAGAAAACGTACGTGTCCCGCTCTCGGATCAATCATAGCGGATTTCCTTCAAAACAACGCATGATTAGAACACACAATAATGATTTAATCACAGATATACTTCTTCTTTTACAGTTTATTATTTTATATTAATAATTATGAAAAGATTTTATGCTAAAATACCCTTAATGAATGCTTTAATCATTAATGTACTGCATAAATTTTTTATTATTTTTATCATGTTGTAGAAAGATTACTTTAAAATTTTATTAATTTTCAGGAAATTTCAATTGATAGAAAATAATACATTCATTTGAAAGTCATTTGAACTTCATCATTTAATGATAACGTTTAAAAAAATAGATAACATGTAGCACCCCTTTGTTATAACATTCCATAGGCAATATTTTATATTGGCTACATTTTATTGCCTAACCACTATTGGTATTTTATTGAGTAATTAATGAAACATTGGATCATGAAACATCGTATCATTAAGTACCACGATAATCATCGTATCATTTTAGTTCATAGAAATTTATTATTTCATAGTTTAAATTAAGGAAAATTATAGTAAAAAAAATAACGTGAACTATGTACAACAAGAAATTGCAAATAAATTTAAATGGAAATTTTGGATTGATATAAAAAACGTGAATTTAAAACATTGCTAATGAAAACCTATATTAAAGCTGTGTTATATAATTAACTAGCCAATTCTGGCCCAGCGTTCTTTCGGATAATAAAGCTTTTGGGATTTTTTGTTTATTTTTTAAATTCAAATTTGTTTTTAGATTATATTGCACTAATAAAGTAAGCAATCTCGAAGACAAAACAGCTCGTTATCATAAAACGAACATTCGTTTAACTTTCATCATGAAATTCGCTGTTATCGATAAAATATGAAACAATGTCTAAAAATTGGGTAGTTAAAAAGACTGCAGCTAAATTCAAAATGAAAGAAATATGCCAAATTAAGATTGTTGAAATGAAAAGAATCGAGTAAATATGGTCAAAATGCAAGAAAAATTATATAATATGAAAACACATTTTAATGCTATAAGATTAATTAAATATCTTTAAAAATCTTTTAATCATTACTCCTCCAGACGAAATTAAGGTTAATTAAGCTCCTTTTCTCCACATTCTCTTGACCACCAAACAATTTTACCTGCCTAAAAAACCTACAGCTCCGAATGCATAGTGAATATACTTACGCCCACACACGCATGGATACATACACACTTTATGGGGAAGAACAACGGGATATGTGGGCCAAATCTACTAATTCTAACATAGCAACACAGAAAACCCTCAAAGTGAATACATCCTTATATTGATTTTGATGTTGTCTTGTCCAGTAACGTAGTGCAATGGAATCAAATTGATCCAAAAGTGACCAAAAGATCTCTATATTAAGGTTAAAGAGATAAAAAGACGCCGGTCCCGTCCGCCATGTTTTTTTTTGGCGACCAACAGAAAAACGCTTGATTTGAAAAATCGCCAAGTAGAGAAACATGGCGGCGGTGCGTGTTTTCTGAAAGATCGCCAAAAAAAGCATGGGGGCGGTCACTTGGCATATTTGAAACACAACATTAACAAAACTAAACTTTAAAAGGAAAAAAACAGATTAACAATTTAAAGCATTATTAAAATAAAATTAGCATAATAATCATCATTTTTTACGTTATTAAAAAATAAATAACAGATTAGTAATATTTATGATATGTGTTAACAGAATAAACACAATATTCACACAACTTCTCCCCTTAATTATAAGCACATGTAGTAGCTCTTTCTAATTGTCAGTTTGTATCTTATTTAACTTTCAATTTTTTTATCTCTCTTAATTTTTATTTTATTTTTTTAAACGTTATCTTATTTAACTGTTAGGGCCCTTTATCTTTACTATAATTCACATTTAATTAATGTTGTTGCAAATAAAAGAAGGACACCCGGTAAAGAATTTAACATCTTGCTACAGGGGATTCGGCCTTCGGTCTAGGTACCCTGTATAACCTCACAACTTGGACTTATAGCATTTAAATAAGCTACTAATATTATGAAGAATCTAACATGTGAGGGGGTGTTCCTCCCCTCACCCCCCTTGTAATAAAAGAAATGCAAAATAAACTTAATAACAAATGAAAATTGGAAAGCGTAGCGCCAGAAATATTTTTCAACACTCCCACCTCCCTTAAAAAACTTTACGATAAACTTTAAAAAAAAAAACCCTAGATTTGGATTTGATACTTTTTAACAATTTTAAAAATAGTAAGAACCGAAATAACTACACCTGCCATAATTAAATTACTAAAACCCAGAAAATAAGAAGAAAACAAAAATGTTCCAAGAAAAATGATAAGAACAAAAACAAAATGTTCCAAACCAAAGCCTCTCGTTTGGTTTAGAATATTTTGATATATTTTAACAATTTCAAAACCGAAATAACTTTACTTGTCATAACTAAAGTAACTAAATCCCTGAAAATGATAAGAACAAAAATAAAATGTTCCAAACCAAAGCATCTTGCTTGATTTAGAATAAAAATAGTAAGAACCAAAATAACTACACCCACCATAACTAAAATACTAAATCACAGAAAATGATAAGAACAAAACAAAAAAAAAATACAACCTGATCTATGCGAATGTAAACCAAAAGGGCAGCTAAGATGCAAATTTCTGGAAACACCCGCCATAACTAAATTACTTACCTAACCTAGGTGAAACCTTACCACTCCGCGTCTGGAACGAAAAGAACCGCTAAGAACATTTAGAACAGCAAATTTTCATATAGTGCCGGGTAATGACATCAAAAATCACGTGCACCAATAGAACATATCGGAGCTTCCATATACCCTAACCAAAGTTAGGACGTATACAGCAACCCAGTCATCGCCCCATAAAATCGCCAAGTTTGGCGAGAAACAAACATGGCATCTATAATGCATCTGTACCTAAACTTTAATATTATATACCTTTTATTCAATTCATTCCTAGGAAAATAAATCAGGCATCTTTATATTATGTCACTTTTAGTGAAGTACCTTTTGGCCCCTCCTTTACTTGCATTTTAACTTTCTTTAGACCGGATGATTATAATTATACTTCCCCTATAAACGACATCCTACAGTGCAAACGGGGGATCCAAATACAAAGAAATTTTGCATATGAGCTATACACGATATGCCCTCAAAGAATTTCGGAATAAAAAATTTGTTCCAAAATGAGAAAACGCTTTTTCCATGCAGCAGATTGTTAAGAAAATAAAGTGTGCTGTATGATAGACGGAAGTAATTATTCTTAAAGTTTAATAGACTCGAATAGAATTTCGTACTTAGAAGTACAGTGCCACAAATGTTACACTTGTACCTATGATCAACAGAATTCCTTGACTTTTCTTAAGCTTACACTAAGTGAATACTCAAAGGAAACATGAAAATCAATTCTTTCATTACTGATGTATACAAGTTTAGGCATGTTTGGAGCAAAATAAAAATATGCTCTCAAGATGTTGCCCACGTTAAGAAGCGGTTAAAAGGTAATTCCTCTAACCCCAAACATATAATTTTACAGATATCTGCTGTACACAGAAATATAAAAATGCTAATTACACTAATGAAGCTATATTATAACTCACATATTTCAACGAATGTAAGAAGAAATAATCAGTTCATATTGTCTTGTCATTCGATTCTGTCAAATGATTCTGAATTTAGATTGAGTGCATATTCAAGAATAAATATTTAAAAAATAAACACGGAAAGCACTCAAAACGAAAACATCCTTTTGTAAAGGTTATCAACATGAAAAAAGGGCGTTCTTGGCCACAAAGATTTTGAAGAAAGCAATCACCTAAAAAGACTAAGGATAGTCAAGTTTTCAACTGGCTGAACATAATGGGGGAGAAAGTTCCCCATTATAAATGCTTTTTAAGCAAAATTGGGAATGTCAACGTTTTTCTTAACTTTAAACCCGGGGAAAGACAAAACTGTAAAAAGATTAGAAGTATCATTATTCCCTGCCCTATATGAAACTGGAATTCAACGGAGGATCTTTAAATTAAAAAGAACTTGGTGGAACTCTTGAGATCTATACCACCTTTATCACTTCTTAAAGAATTTCCCAATTGAGATTTCTCCAAAATCTGTTATTGTAAAAAACAAAACAAAAAAATTAAAATCATGAATATGTGATCATTGACTTGAAATTTTGTAATATGATTACATGAAATGCCACGTCAAAAGTGCATTGAGGCCTTCGAGGTGTGGAGCAACTGGATTCTCTGTACTGAGCTCTCTAATTCAAAGATTTCTAACAGTAAGCATAAAAATGACAACGAGTGAATAATAAACAGCTAAAAGATGAAAGAAAAGATAGTGTGGTGGATTCGGGAGTTCATAACTCAAACGTTTAGAGAGTAGAAAGTTTAGGGATAGAAAACACACAATGTATTTGTGGCCAGATGCAACCGTATTCCTTGGAGACGAAGGTGGAATGAGTAAAAAAGTGTACTGCAGATCGTAATCATTTTCTATAATTCTCGTTTGCTGGTCTAAGTGATGAACATTTCACCACTTGGCACTTCTGAAAGCAAACATCTTCACCCATGATAATTATTATTCACACAACCTTCCGTAAAAGTTATGTGCTTATCTACGTTTAAACATTATTAAACTTAACCATTAAAAAAAACTATACCTCTGAATTCAAAATACATACAAAATAAACTGTATTTTATTTATGGTTGCAAGATTTTTATACTTTCATTAAAATTATCATATTAGCTGAAAATAATGCTAAGAATGTGCGGGTTTAGTGCGCTAAAGTCCACTGTTTTACCAGAAACTAATGAAACGTTGATCTACTACTTAAAGTAAATTCCGAACAGCTACAAAAGTATATGCCATCAGCTGAATTCAAACACTTGAACTTCGGTACCGATGAACACTCTACAAGGCATTGGCATCAGAGTTCTGAGAGGCGTCGATTGGTCGTAGGTTCTATATCCCAGATACTCAATATTAGAGGTAGTGAATATCACGTTTACTATTGTGGATTAAGTGATCAAAACGTAATTAAAAAAAGAAGAAAGTTTACAAGAGCTAAGGATAACAAAAAATAAGATTATTGATAGTTTAAAATTTATTTAAAAAATATTAAATACGAGGCTTAGATTTGAAATTCGTAAAAATTAAATGCAGTCCTGCAAGTAGAAAAAGAAGATGAGTTACTCAAAAAAAAAAAAATCCGTAACATCGAGGGGTCCATGCAACATCGAGACTTTAAAATATTTACTAATGGCAGTCAAAATTTTTCCTTCACGTTAAAGGATTCTCTTAATAATCACTGCGGTATTAATTGCAATGTCATAATCAGACCGGATCATAAGCTATTCTTTGTTAACAGTAAAAGTCCAACTAAAAAAGTTTAAAGCTGAGTTTTTAATTACTTCCCTTATTGGAGCTGTATTGAGGTTGCTGTGAATTAAAATCTTCGTAAAGTACCATGAAGAATGGAGAATGATTCAGAAAGTTTTGTTCTGAGCTGTCTGCAACTTTTGAATGAGTAATTATCTCAGAGCCTTGGTAAAAACTGGCTGAATGAACACCAACGTATTTATCCTCAAAGTAAAAAAAATTACCATAGAACATGACAGGTGGTGGTGGGATCCTATTGTAACTGAAGGAAATCGCTTTTCTCTTAGAGGGATTGATTTTAATTGTCCAGATCTCGAACCATTGTTAGAGGATCAACGTTTCATTTTATAGGTAATTATTCATGTACTTTGCATTGTGAATTTTGGCAAGAATTGCCGTGTCTTCTGCGAATATGGCTTGTTTCATTGTGTAGTGTTGTGATACATCATTGATTACAGATATTGAATAATATTTAGAGAAACTAAGAACCCTAGGGTACCTCGGAACCCATGTCAAAGACCTCTGTACCCATACTGTAAAATAACTTAGCAAGAGGTTAGAAATGTAGCCTGCGGAAATAGAGGATACTCTCCTCTTTTATTCTGTACGTTGAGGTAGAGAGTAGAGATAACAGAAATGAGGAACATTTGTATGTTTCGGCATATGAAGGTGAATTGGGTGATATGCAAGGGTTGACAAAATAATATGAATACGCAAAAAAATAACATTCCAAAGAAATGTCTCGTATACTCCTGCCTTCTAGCGGTGAATGGTGCCACCTAACGGAGAGAAAGACGGTTTCAATTTCAGTTAACACTGCAACTAGCAGTGTAAAAGTCGTATGTGAAATATATTTATTTCTGTGTTACACATACATTATAGATGACTTCTCTGATTTCGAAAGAGGCATGATTGTTGGAACCTGTCTTCCTGAAGCCTTGGTAACAAAAAAGACTACTCTTCTACGTTTTTGGAGGAATATAGTGTCGGATGTAATGCCAGCATATTTGAAACAGGGAAAACCACCATCTAAAAAGCTCAACAGTGGTCGAAATTCGAAGCTGAATGACAGTCATAGAACGAACTGTGGGGAAAAAAGTATTTCAGATAATTTCTGAGATTAACTCATATCTACAGAAAAAAGTTTCATTATAAAGTATCCGGTGTAAACTACACATGTAAAAAATTCATGGTAGAGCGGATATTTCAAAACCATTGATTATACCATGCAATGCCTTAAAGCGATGAATATGGTGTCGCGAGCATAAAAATTGGATACATCAACAATGAGAGAATGAAATATAGTCTGACGAATCGTCGCTCACATTTTTCCCGAGAAATGGACATGTTTAAATTTGGAGAAAGTCAACAGAAACTTATCAAGTTGTCCGTATTTGGCCTATGATTAAGCATTTTGCATGTATGATTAATATTTTTATTTTATCATAAATACTATTTTTCCGGGTATGGCCAAATGCTGTCTAGGAGATAGGCGAATAATGGCCCTGAAGCGATCCTGAAGAGTATTCCATTCTATGCATGAATGTGATTTTACAGAAATTCAAAATATTTCTATCTATAGGTGTGAGGTGGAGAGTATCAAAGAATAAAAACCATAGTTAAATGGCGTTATCAAGAGTATTGTCTGGAAAGATAAAAAAAAAAGAATCCTAAAATTTATGCGATACTAATAATCCTAAGTTTTTCCTCATTTTGAAATATAAATTAACAAATAAACATTTCACTGATTATTCGATTTTCTGACTCAAAAACAGTAGCTTGAAGATAATGCATACAGCAACGAAACGAACGCTTGATTATGTATGGGAGATGCTGTGTCTATATTCTTTGGTAGATGTAAGGCAGGTCAACACTACCACAAATTCAAGCTGCTATGGGTGCCGTAGCCAGGATTTTGTTTAGTGTACGTGTGAGAGAGAGGGGAGAAGCTCAAACTGGTCAAAGTAGCATCAAGTTCCTCGGGTAATTTTCTGCAGATTTTAAAGGCCTTTTTCTTTTTGGTTCATATTTCAAGATTGTGAAGGATTAGTCAAAGTTATTTAAAACTACTATTTTTTTAAACTGCTTAAAACTACTATTTATTTAAACTACAAAACTGCGAGATATAGAGTCTATTATTTCATCTATTGACATATTAGTATACAAAATATAAATCATAAATAATGGTACCATGGTCTACTGAATTAAAGAAAATTCATAAATTAATATACAAACTCTTTCTTCTAAATATCCAATTTTTAAACTGTTACATTAGTCCCTCGTGTTGCAAACGTAGACAGTAGCACTCTATACAAAATTCAGATTGCTATAAAAAAAGAAGCAAAACTATATGTTATATTAGTCTAAAAAAACAGTATACCGACCTTCTGATAGATTTTAATTTATTTCCCATGGGATAAATATACCTTATATTTAAATTTTTTTGTTATATATAGTTCATATTGCAATCAAAAGAGCTGGAGCTCAACTAGATTATTATTAAAGTCATGAAAACAAAATTTCAACCTTTTACTGCAAAAGGTTTTAGTTATGCCCACTAATGAAATTTTTCGTTATACACAGTGCAATTGCAATCAAAACTAGATGTTACAAGCTGAAGAATAAACTAGGGACAGTCAAAGAAACTGCCCATATTGTCTCTACACTAACATCAATCACTCCAATCCTCCTATAATTTCCCATATTTCTTATTTTTTTTCTCTCCGTACCTCTGTGATTTCCCCTAAAACAGGTAGAGGCGGGGCCTGAGAAGAAATGCTTCCATTTTTACAAATTTCCCAAACGTTTCTTTGAAATTTACACTTATACTAATTAAGATAGAGCTTTAAAAGATATTTCTATTTAAAACTTGAAGATTGAAAAAAGATGTGTTGTTTTCAAATTTTTAGAATTCTCGTTTCCAACTATTTATAAAGAGGGAAAGGAAAAAGTAACTCTCTTTTGAGTTCAAAAATTTGATTGTCTTTTAAAATTAGACTTTGAATGAAAAATAAAATTTTGTAATACAGCTACTCCTTACTAAGTCATCAGACATCTCGAGTAAAAAACAAAATTTCAGAAAATATCCAAATATGAATTCCAAATCCTCAAAAAACTTCTGTATTTATTTAACATTAGCTTCGTCACATCGGAAGCTCAGTTTAGCACCGCCTTAACGACTTGACATACAATGACGACAGGAAGGCGTGTTATCTCCTGTGTTAAAGTAGACTTAGATATATCCGAGACATCAATAGCTGTCTCCGACAGATGTCGTGCAACATTATATTAAATCATAATTTTATACTGTTACTTAATTATTGTACACTGGCATCATATATTAACCTCATTAAATGCTACAATGCGAATTTCAAAATAAAATGTTCTCTTTCTCAACTTTCACAAAATTATTCAGATGAGTCAGAAGTAGTATTTTTTGAATGAGATCTCGTACTTCTGTTTCGCTTTTACTTGGCTCTCCTCACTGTGGTGAGGGCAGAGCACTTTATTCAAATTAGAAGCTCACTTCACGCTGCTAAATAGAACATTGTGTAGGCGTGTCATGCTCGGTAGAGTGCCCGCCCTATACTCACTCGCAATCAATAGGTCGGTGGTTCTGTCCCCCGCGCCGACATAATTTGTAAATATTATTTAATTTTACTTTACGCATTTTTTCAGTTAACTTATTATTTTTCGATGTTGTTACGTATTTTTCTGATTTTTAACTTTTTATTTTCTTATTTTATTACCCATCAAATTTTTATTTTTCTACTACTGTACGAATGTCCTTAACCAAACAATATTTTGTGTTTTCTATCCCTTAACTTTCTACTCTTTAGTTAATGTGCCAGAAGAACTTAAAGACGAAACCGTTACCGGTGAAAGAACTTAAAGACGGGCTTGGCCGGAATGGGCAGGAAGGATAAAAAATAGGGGTGATAGGTTTATCTAGCAGGGGTCTTCTTTTCACCTACCCCATCTTTATAACCAATTGCCAGGTTGATTGATTACTGCCTACAGCAAAGCTTGACCACATTTTGAGGTGCTTTCCTTAGCAATGAATTTTTACTTTCTTTTTATTCTCTAAGATAATTCTAAACTTATATTATGCTGATATATATATTTTAAAGTTTAGTTTAAATGTATTTTATATATACATAAGCTAGTTAAAATAATAGATTTATAGTTAAACAATTTTGTTTTAATTATTGATTCAATGCATTATTTTTTCTCTTAAATGAATTTTCTTGATAACGTGGTGAAAATATAAGAATTGAGTTATGATAGCAGACTGTATTTCAGAGTGAGGTTTTTCGGGAGGGGGGAAAGAGGATACTAACTGGTTCTTTATCAAATTTGATATTGTTATGTATACACACACACTCACATACACAAATGTACAATAGTTGCTCAACTTTTCTAAATACAACTAATTGCTTCCTTGAATATTAAAAGTTTTCTGTTCTTCGTTTATTAAGTATTTCTTTACAAATGGTTTAAAAACTTTAATTCCGACATGCACCTGCCCATCAAGTTATTTTCAACTTCGTACTTACTGAAATATATTAAAAACATGAGTATATTCTAGACAGGTTGATTAGTTTTCATCATGTATCTTTTGGACTGCAGTTTCCACGTGGGGAAGTAAAGAAACACAATCTATTTAAGATGACATCTGTGACCCTCCTACTCCATTCATGGCTCCGGACTCCCTTTTTCGGGAAGAAGGGAAATGGGTCATTTTCCAGAAAGAAGGGAAAGGAATGGGGATAATGGGGCAGTCCATTTTACATTTTCACCTGCTGAAAACTTCAGGACTTAAGGATAGTAAAACCATCTGCTCTTGTCGTCCTTAAAGAGTTAACAAAGGAAAGAAAACCTTTCCTTGCCATACATGGGGGGGGGAGGGACTAAATCCCTTTTACTTCTTCACTTTCTTTGCCACTGAGTAGGTGGATTATAGTTAGATTTAAGATCAGTAGATAGAAACAAGTCAGCAAAAAATTAACATAAAAAAATTAACATACACATACGATTATATACTATGATTTCGTCTATAAAAATCAGCAGAAACTGAAGAGTTTTAAAAGGGAAGAAAATTAAAATTTTAAGTGCTTTCAGGAGAGAAAGTAGCACACAGGTGATTCTTTTCACATTTATCAAGTTACGTTCCAACTTTAAACAGCTTAAATCACAACACAGTTTAAGCAGAATCGTGTTATTTTCAAAGTTTACAAAAAAAAAAAGGACGTTTGTTGCCTAAAAGCAAACTTTGTAGAAAGGGATAATGAAATTGCCAACTTGTTTGACACATATAGCGTTCTAATTAATGAATTCTCATCTGAAAAAACTTTATAAATAATCTTTTAATGTAGCTCTATTTAACTCATTATACCAAAGCATAATAATAAAAAAAAATTTCAGCAAGGTTCCGAAGAAATTCAATCAACACTTGTTAAAGTGATTTTAAATTCGTTCGTTAACAAAAGTTACGCAATTAGGGCGAAAAACATATCGGGTATCAACTTTTACAGTTTTCGGAACAAATTGCTTTGAATTTGTTAGAGCTCTCGCTCGTTATCGGCATTTATTAAACGAAGTTAAACTTATTTCACCATTCTAATGTATTATCTAAATTAATAAAATAATCCTTCCTTTAGAAGTAATAAGAAGTTTCTAATTAGGTTATACCTCGAAAGAACAAATTTTAACGATCATCTAATTTAAGGAGGAACTTTGTTATTATTAACCCAGGATTTTCATTAATTTGCTAAATTAAAGTGAACTGATAAAAAATAAGTACTTTTTTCTTTCGATGAATACAACGAAATATAGTGTATACATAAAGGAGGAAAGAGTATAAAGTGCAACCGTGAAAGGAGAAAAAAAAGTTTTAAATAACTCTCAACAAATAGGTGAATGCGTAAATTAAATTTATTTGCCATTCAATTTAAATTCCAATCAGTATAAATCACTAGATTATAAAAAGATTAACTTGTTTTAAAAACTGAGTTGCGAGTATCTTAAATAAGGATATCAAGAATTTTCTATCTATCTGTCTTTATCTATAAACACTAAAAAGCGAAAAATACAGTTTAGGTATGCGTATACAAATAAAGAGTTGAGGAACCAGTCAGAATACGGCACTGCGGTTCGAAACGCCTATATAAGCAAACAAATGTCTAACAACTGCCCCTTTATGACTCGCAAGCCAGAGGTTCATGGTTCTGTCGCCCGCAATGTCATTTATTCCAAATTCTCATTTTAATTATAAATAGCTGCATTTTCTTTAATTTTATTATTTTTAAGCTTATTTTCATATTTTTAAACATAACTTTTTATTTTTTTTTTACTACAATTTCGGATTTTTAAATGCTAACCATGTTTAATGTTACTATGATTTCGTCGATAACAATAAGCAGGGAAATCCGTTAAATTCACGGATATTGTACAGATGTCCCTGGCCGCAAAAATATGTGTTTTGTTTCTATCGCTAAACTTTCTACTCTTTAGTTTTGTGCCATGAACTCACGAATCCACCTCACTATCTCCTCTTTCCTCTTTTAGTTGTTTTATTTTCTGCTCGTTGTCATTTACTGCTTACTGTAAGAAATCTCTGGATTAGAGGGCTCGGTCCAGGCAATTTAGTTGACCTACCATCTTGAAGGTCCTGAAGCACAGCTGTTAGATCGGTTAACCCTTCGAGTGGAACACACTGAGGAAAAAAAGTCTCCAAAAAATACGCTAAAGTTTCATTGTGTCAGTGACCAAAGTGTTGTATGATTTTTTACTTCACCTTTTGTCAACTAGATTGGAATACGGGAAACCCATCCTCGTTACTGTCCCTTAACTTCCGACTATAAATAGATATATGAATAGACATTATAGATTGTTAATTTTTCATACACATAAAGCTCGTCAAGTCTCGAAGATCATCCCATAAGAAATAATGGGTTCTAAAAGTACAAATAAAAATATTCTTTTAGAGAATGATTTATATCTTTTTTACGAAAGTCATCCAAGCTATTTAAGTGGTGCAATTAGAGATACATCTGTTACCGCAAACGAAATACTTCGAAATAGAGATTTACAAAGCTATCAGCATCTTTGTGCCCCAGGGAGTAGGTGTGCAGTTCCTAAACAATCGACCTGACCCTCCTACCTCAAAACTCCATAGGGGAAAACACTGGCAGAAATGTACATTACACCCATTTTTGGAACGTTTTTAGAGGTTGAAAATTGTACGTGACAACCGCTTTGAAGACATCATCGGTTTGGTGGAATCGTACGTGCGAATCGCTTAGAGGGTTAATGCTGCTAAAATGACAGATTATCAAGATTTAAGTGAGTTTGAACGTGGTGTTGTAGTGGGCGCACGAAAGATGGGGCATAGC
The DNA here is from genome assembly GCA_032207245.1 of Pardosa pseudoannulata. Classification (NCBI taxonomy): domain Eukaryota; kingdom Metazoa; phylum Arthropoda; class Arachnida; order Araneae; family Lycosidae; genus Pardosa; species Pardosa pseudoannulata. The sequence continues at coordinate 22,670,930 of CM063506.1, forward strand.
ATCTCCGAGGTAGAGATGATATTTGGATTTTCCCGTACGACCATTTCACGAGTGTACCATGAATATCGGAAATCCGTTAAAACATCAAATTTCTGACAGCTCTATGGCCAAAAAAAGATCGTGCAAGAACGGGCTAACGACAACTGGGAAGAATCCTTAAACATGAGCAAGGCAACCCTTACGCAAATTGCTGCAGATTTCAGTACTGGGCCATCAATTAGTATCAGTTTGAGAACCATTCAACGAAACATTTATCCTCAAGTGGTCCTCAAGTGTAAAAGTCTCACTCATTTATGTACTTAAATTCTAATTCCCCCATCTCCAAAAAATTCGAATTTTAATTCGAAAACTAAATCTACCTAAACATTCAATAAACTGCAATATTTTACTATGTATCAATAATAAATTTTATAACTATAGGTAATGCAACTTTTTGTTTTTATAGGTGTTCATATTTTTATGGTTACAATTGTTCTGTTGAACTCAAACCTTAAAATGCTCTTATGCAGATTCAGTAAAGACAATGCATTAAATACAGTATATATGTAAATTTAATAAAGACAAAATAAATAAACTTAAGAAATATATGTTTGTAACTTCACGTAGAATATCACATGATCAACGGAGAAAACTAGTCGCTAAGGTAACCCCCGACCCCTTGCTGCAATATCCATGTACACTCACTTCCAAAAATTAAGCACGAAGATGTAAAATGCAAAAAAATCAACAAATACTGCTTTAACACAAAATTCGGCAGGAAAGTAGCATATATATTTATGCATAAAACAAAATCAATAATTATATACAGAAATGAAAACAATATTAAATTTTTGCAAGTTATCAGATAATGACATACTGGAGACTTAAACAGAATTATTTATAAAGTGAAAATAAACAGCATAAAATGAAAAAAAGGACATTAATAGAGTATGTGATACCCCCCTCATCTGTATGCAAATTTTACACCTTGTGACCAGGCTTTCAATTAGGTGGTTAACCACCGCAGAATTAAGCCATCTCCATTCTTCTTGTAGAGCAGTTTCCGGTTCAATAAGGGTGGCTGGAGGTGGGAAACGTACAAGATACAGCACGGCCGAGAGCATCCCAAAGATTTTTAATGGGATTAAGGTAGGGCGAGTATGCTGGCCACACCATACGCTCAATCCCTTCACTCTCTAGGTAGTCATCCATGGGAACGTGCGTCCAATTAAACAAAATTAGGGCCAACTCCTGCAGAGTAAAATCTCACAATGGGTTCTAGGACTTCATTTCGATACCGGAAAGCCATCACAGAACCCCGTTTAAAGATTTGCAGTTCTGTGCGGTATTCTAATGAAATCCTTACCCACGCCATAATGCTTCCGCCTCGAAAAGCGTGATGTTCAGTGATGTGTTGGGGCTGATTAAGTGTTCCTTGTTCACGCCATATCCTTATACGTTTGTCTTTATATGTTTGGCTCCAGAACAAATCCTGACTCATCAGTAAACATGACATTGCTCCACTCAGACGCAGTCCAATTGACATGTTCCGGGGACCACTTTAATCGTGCCCCTCTTGATTGGGCGGATAAAAAACACAAACTCGAGGTACCCGGGCGTACAGTAAACTCATATGTAATCTTCTGCGTACAGTGGCTGCAGATATCGCCTTACCAATGGATGCTGTAACCATAGATGTCACATGTATGGAGGTCGCTCTGCTATTCCGCTTCGCTAAAATAGCAAAATATCGATCTTCCGCAGGGGTTGTAGCCCATGGGAGACCGGCTACGGGCCTTCGGACAACTGTCTGTGTGGTTTAGAATTGTTTTCCTAAACGTGAAATTACAGAATGATGAACGCCGATGAAAAGAGCAACATATGTGATCGACTGTCCTGCTTTAATGCACCCCACAGCATGCCAGCTCTCAGAATCTTCCATTTGTCTTCTGGAAGTTATAGAAACACGTATGTCTACGTATAACTAATTATACAAAAGTTTTAAACACCTTACAATCAACTTCTGTAACCCTTCCCAAAGCTGGCATCTTCTAAGACTGACTTTTTGCATATTTCTTGACATGAAAGCGCGATTGGCTGTTAACTAACATATTTACATACTTCCACCTATCTCTGCAGCGAATTGCATTCTCTTCAATTCTGATTGGCTTCCGGAAATTAGCATTTTCATCATCGTGCTTAACTTTTGGAAGTGAGTGTATTTAAAATATGCTTCCCGTTTTATTAACCATTCTATAGCACTGTAGGGAACGCCCACCTCCAAACCAGATTAAATCAAATCAAAATGAATCTCTGGGTTTTCCTTTACATATCCTTGCATTATTCGATTTTACCGTCATTTCTATAAATTCTGACCTCCAATCTGGTATTTGTTGGCACTAGTGAGGAGAAATATTACAACTGTACAAATCTTTAATCTGAATTATTATCATAATCTTTCCATTTGTTGTCTTGCTAATATCGATTGACCGATCCGAAATTTTACTAAAACGATTACTGATGCTAAAAATAATTCATGTAAGCTAGTATTAAGAAAAAAAAACTCATGAGAACACCAAATGAATTCTTTGTCATTTTTTATATTACATGCTTTTTTTTATCTTGTATAAAGCGCCATCAAAGTTGTCATTTTCGCATTCTTTTCAAGATTTAAATTAGGTTTTGTATCTCAAGTACCCTTGTTAAGTAGAGCTTATATACTGTCATCTAGCGGAGACTCAAGCGTTAATTTACGTTATATTGAGACTTTAGTTTCACAGATATTTCATTTTTATCTAAAATTTTCCTTGAGTGACATATTTCTTCTACTCCTTTAAAGGAACTAATAAACAGTAAATATTGAAAATTATTCTCTGCAATTAATTAACATTACGTTTGTTACAGTATGTTAATTTATACATATAGTTTTGTAAAAAGGAAAGCATTACTGCCACTTTTTAAATAGCATTGTTATAACTGTATGTATATTCTCCTATATATTTGAGTTACATTCCTGCAAATCGTCAGCGATAATGGCTGTCATATTGAGATTTTTCGTCAAATAGAGAGCCGATCGTAATCTAAAATGAAGGCGAATAACTAGGTGTTGTGACAGTTCCAAATAAAAAAAGAAGTTTAACAATAATAAAATATATGTACTTAACAAATGAGAAATTCTTTCGGGCACTCTTCAATAGACTGTTATAAATGGCCTATTTACCTAAAATCTGGAAAACAGCACAATTTTTTTTAAACCAAATAGATTTACAAATACCCAGGCAAAAGTGAAAATATAGTAATTTAAACTACTACTGACTGATAACTCAACTTTACTTTTAAAGTTGTTTAATAAAATGTTAAGTAATAAAAGTTTAATAAAATGAATATAAATGTAAATTAATATGTGCCTGAAAAATATTGCACATATTAATCTACATTTATATTCATTTTATTAAACTTTTATTTTATTTTATTAATTTGTTAATTCTTTTTTATTAGTGATTCTTTTTTGTTTATTTTATTTCATTTGTTTATTTACTTAAAACCTGATTTTAATTTATCAGTCACAGAGTGCTAGTGTTCCTTGCATACTAAGTCCATTACTGGAGTTAAAGAGCATTCAGCTCACATGAAACCCATAAGAATCCATGCCAGTAAAATTACATATTTAATAGATAAAAATAATTATTTTAATATATCACATTTTGGGTTCCTAGATCATTCAGATGCTAGCAGATGTCTAGATCATTTACTACAATAAATCAAAATAGGAACAAAGAATTCAAATACACAATAATTATTTACTTCGACATCCTAGCTGATTTTCACAGCATAGAGTGGAGGCAAAGAATATAGACACAGGTAGGAGGTACTAAAACAGGAAATAAATATGTACCTAGGTACTTTCCCACGACGGTCAGCACGTGCATGCACAGCTGTGAAAGAAATTGCCAAGAAGAATTTAGGTGCAGCTGTTGACTTCGAGTTTTAGGGACCCCTGCGGAGGAGTTATAGGTCACGAAATGGCACAAGCGTAACGGGCAAGCTCTCACAGAGATGAAAGCGTGAGTTATGGAAGCAGGGGCTAAAAGTAATGTCAGATTTCACAAAAGGGGCTATTTTAATGAGCCCCTTCCATAGGG
>CM063506.1:22677550-22680050 GCA_032207245.1 Pardosa pseudoannulata
AATTGTCCCTAGACACCATATAATTTGTATATAATATGTAAATAGTTTCATTAAATAAGTTCGTTTTCAGTTAAGCTTTTGTGCATCTTTTCAAACGTGGGAATAAATCTCCCATATATATATATATATATATATATATATATATATATATATATATATATATATATATATATATATATATATATATATATATATATATATATATATATATATATATATATATATATATATATATATATATATACATATATACATATACATACATATACATGTAATATATCAAAATTATTTCACTTTATTATCTCTTTAAAAACCTACTCTATTCTATTCTAATTCCTTAAAATCTATTTTTCCAGCTGCAAATTTTCTTAATCAAAGGGTTGTGCTAGAATTAAAATTCTTCCAACACATTTCCCAAAGCTTTCTGCTCAATGGATGTAAATTTTCTGTCTATTCAACACATTTTCCAGATGTCGCCGGCAGTATAGTTAAGGTTTATTGTCGTTGTAGTTATGTATAACACAAATTTATGTACAGTCGCAGCTGGCACTGCAAAAATGCATATTTTGGATATTGCACGATCATAAAATATTTTGAATAATTTGTTGTTTTATTTTTATAGGTGCGGCCCATCTCAGTTCAGTAAATTGTTTTTTGGCCCATCAATCGATATGGGTTGTACACCCCTGTTTTAGTTAAATAAATATTTTGTTTACTTTAGAATGTGTACCGAGGTACATTCCCATGATGATCTGCACGTGCATGCACAACTGTGGGAGAAATTTTCCAGAGGAATTTAACACTTCGATTGTTCACGTCGAGTTTAGGGACCCCTGCAGAGAAGGTATAGATCCCGGAATGGCAGCGTAACGGTCAAGCTCGCACAGAGATGTAACCGTGAGTTATGGGGGCAGGGGCTAAAATAATGTCAGCTTGCACAAAGGGGGAAAATTTAATGAGCCCACCTGCACTCCCGAAGGGGGTGCAGATGTGGGAAAATTTCACCAAACAAGCGATTGGCAAAGAAGAAAAAGGGGCGTTAAAACCGAGGAGAGGAGTTGAAGTCGGGATTCAAGAGTAGCTGGACATCGAAATCCCAAGCCCAGCTCACCAGCACCGACTAGTCCCGTGCGCCCGAACGCCCGGACCGACACACCGCATGAGGAAAGCCCCTGCCTGATCCTCTGTACCAACTGAAGGACCGACACATCGCGTGAGGAAAGCCCCTGCCTGATCCTCTGTACCAACTGAAGGACCGACACATCGCGTGAGGAAAGCCCCTGCCTGATCCTCTGTACCAACTGAAGGACCGACACATCGCGTGAGGAAAGCCCCTGCCTGATCCTCTGTACCAACTGAAGGACCGACACATCGCGTGAGGAAAGCCCCTGCCTGATCCTCTGTACCAACTGAAGGACCGACACATCGCGTGAGGAAAGCCCCTGCCTGATCCTCTGTACCAACTGAAGGACCGACACATCGCGTGAGGAAAGCCCCTGCCTGATCCTCTGTACCAACTGAAGGACCGACACATCGCGTGAGGAAAGCCCCTGTGCCTGTACTGGAGGTAAAAAAATATTCACAACGGTCATTTAGGCCTCTGTTAGTAATTTAACATTGTGATTAAGGAATAACGCATAACTAAAGAGTTGCTGGTTATGTTATATGATAATCAATTATATAAATTTGTAAATAGTGTACAAAATAAATGTCTTAATCTCAATATAAGGTATCATATTTTTACTGTGTTTCCCCCTTGTAAACGAACACTGGTGTTAAGGTTGTAAGTACATTACAACAAATTAATTTGGTGCGTGACCGGTGTGGGGAATTAAATTATTTACCTTGGGTTTTTGGACAGTTTGTCATTAATATAATGAATTTTAATATATTTGGTATGAATTGTAAAATAATTAGATAGTGAGGCATTTCTTATTATATCATAAAATATTTTAGGGTGAACTGACATTTCTTTTTATGAGAACTTTATAATTGAGTTGAGTGTTATTATTATTATTAATAATAATAATTTTATATGTAGGCATTATTGTAATACACTTACATTTCTCAATTTATATGATTATTGATAATTTTATTATATAGTATTAGTAGTTCTTATTACCTATTGTGTTGCGAAGTGTTATGCATATTATAAATATTCATGCCAATTATTGAGTAAACGGTGTTATATATATATATATATATATATATATATATATATATATATATATATATATATATATATATATATATATATATATATATATATATATATATATATATATATATATAATATATATATATATATATATATATATATATATATATATATATATATATATATATATATATATATATATAATATATATATATATATATATATATATATATATATTATATATATATATATATATATATATATATAATATATATATATATATAAATATATATATATATATATATATATATATATATATATATATATATATATATATATATA
>CM063506.1:22687550-22735074 GCA_032207245.1 Pardosa pseudoannulata
CTTAAAGAGAAAATACCCATAAAAACTAGCACAATGTTCGGAGCATAAATAAAATGTTAAATACTTTTAATTTTGCAGACAATCACGCAGTTACTCCTGGCAACAGAATTTATTAGAATGAAAAACGGGTAGTTTGGTTTGGTTAACAGTGCTTCCGTCTGTTTTTTTGCTACACGATAGCCAATGAGACCAGGATCTACTATTAAGAGTACTACTATATTCTAGCCGAGCTATGTCACAGGCTTGTCATAATGAAGTCAAATTCGCCAAAGATATGAATTTGGCTGCCATAAATTTCCCTCTCTGCAGTGTCATAATGATGACTTCTGACATCATTATGACGCGTATGTCAACTGTGACATCTCGAAAACAATAGAACAATTTGTCGCAACGTCACAAACTACTATAATGCCCTTCCCATTCATTTTCATGTTTATAACAGTCAATAGACAAACAATAAACTGCCCTTCCGTTTGAAACTAAAGCCAGAATTATCATAAGTTGAGATGTGCCCTGCTGCGTGAAATCGCCTTATATGGTAGCACTCCAAATGAAATTAATGCCAAAGTATGTTATACTCAGCTTGCAGTCTTCTTCTTTTGTATAAATAAATTGTTGAAATTTCCGTGTGCGTGAGCACATCACGCGAAAATTACCCATCGGATAATGAATCGATATGAGATTTTTAAATCTTGAGCTTTTGTAATAATTCAGTTATCAGCTTAGGCTATAGAGCGATTTCACGCATCAGTGCATATCTCAACTTATGATGATTCTGGCTTTAATTTCAAACGGAATGGTAGATTATTGGTTGCCTATTGGCTATTGTAAACATAAAAATGAATAGGGAGCATTAAAGCCATTATGACTTGCATGAAATCACTCTATTTGATTTTACGAAATTTGAATTAGGTTTCTTCAGGAATTATTATTTACTAGCTTCTTAGCACCCAGTCTTCGGTCTGGGTAATAAATGTTTCCGGAGTATAGTTTTAGAAAAAATACTATAGATAAAAGTAGTAATAAAAATGTCAAATTCTCATCGTATGTTTCAAATTTCCGTTGAATATAAGTTTATGCTTTATTTTGGATGTTGTTAAAATATTACATCCACTTGTATCAGGGGATTGGTTTGTTTTGGTTTGGAGTGCTACGGTCTACCTTTTGCAACACGAGGGATAATATGACCGGGACCTACAGTTTAAAGGCAATTCCGAACGGCTGCGAACATCCATGCGGAAGTGGAATTCGAACCCATGAACTCTGGTACCGAAGGCCAGCACACTAACCATTCAGCCATCGTTCGGCAATGTATCACGGAGAAGTCATACGATCTAGAGGTAGGAGTCATCGTAAAACAGAGAAAATTTTGAGTCGTTTTTAACCCCTTAACGATCGGATAATTTTCAAGAAAACGGTCATAAAAGTGTTTTTTTTATCCCTGAAAATTATATTAAAATATGAGTATGAATAATATATATATTCATTTTTAACTTATCGTTTGTTTTCATCTTGAAATTTAAAAAACTTTAAATTTCGAGAAAAAGTCAACATTTAGGGTTATTATGACTTAATGTTGGTTTTCCAGCAAGCAAAGAATATTTAAAAAAATATGTGTTTTAAACGTTAAAAAAGAATTTTATTAAACTTATGTATAATATAAATAAAGATTAGTAATTTTTTCTTGATTGAAAAATTTCAAAGATACATAGGCCATCGTCACAATCTGAAGTAGTATCAAGTTTCCTTCCTACATCTCTTACTGTTTTCATCTCTTCTGGAGCAAGAAACTTTGCATTCTCGAGATGGTTGCTGTTTCCTGTCAGTTGGGAGTATCTGTCTAATAAAATGCCTTTGAATCAAACGATTGGAATTGTCCTCAAACCTTGATCATTATTTCTTTGAAATGGTGTCTGATGACTGATACCTTTCAATAAGTTCATCTACTAAATATCTAGTTTATAAATAAACTATCTACAATTACCTTAAAACTTTTCTGGTACTGACATCTGGTATATAAATAAATTAGTTTTAATCTCATTGGCGCGTTACTACTGAACACTCCAGCCCGGAAATATCACGGAAGCGAGAAATAGAAAACCAAACCTCACCCCGTCATTTTCACGGGAGCGAGAAAGAAAGGGTTAAAAGTTTTCGAAAATTTATTCCGAAAACACAATATTAAGCACGGAACATAAATAAAATGTTAAATGCTTTTAAATTCTGCAAACAATCACGCAGTTTCTTTTGGCAAAAGAATTGATTGGTGTTAAAAACGGTTATGTTTGATTTCGAGAGCTACAGTCACTGTTACGCTAACAAGGGGCAATGATACCAAGACCTACTGTTTAAAGCTCATTTCGAACGGCTACGACCATTCATGCCAACAGAAAGATTCAAACTCACGAACTCCGGTACCAAAAATCATCAACTTACCCTAAAACCTGTTAAAATGGACTAGAAATATACCAAATAAAATAAATTAAATACCTAAAATAAATTTTGTTCCAGAATCAATTTGACTAGTATTAAACCTTCCTAGCATATGAAGTTTTATCGAGATAAATACACCCATTTTGTTATGTATAGCAAACAGATAGACACATACAAAATATTTTATATAGAGAGATAGATAAGGTAGATACAATTTTAAATACAAAAGTAGTTAAGTGGTGAATTCCTCACCAAAATTCTTTCTTTAACTTGTAACCCTGAGGGCCTTTTAAAAATCGATAACAGTGCAGTCGTATCGATTTTAAAAACGTAATTTTCCGCCCCGTGTTCGCTAATTGCCCCGAACAGTACATCGAATCCATCTAATACACTTGACCCACATTGATCTAATTGACTGGAGACCCATTAATGACCATGGCTGGCAATGAAGCACGAGTTCTAAATGAAGTCGGCGGAGCACCAAAACCATCTTCTCGGAGACATCGTTTCCCACAACACACTTTTTAGATGTTTTCCGGGAGCAGGAGAACACACACGCACGCACTTCGAGCCTCCGGTTAATTACGTCGTAAAGTTCATTAAGGGCAATTATAAACATTTACGGAACATATCGACGAGGGAAAAAACAACGACGATGATGGTTGTATATTTACTCAAGAATTTATGTTCCGGAAATAGTTGGGGCGGGGGGATAATGTACGAAGATCTGTACTTTAGAATAAAAATACGGATATTTAATCGGACGTTCTTTTCAGGTACGATGAGGAATTACGACAGAAGATTTGTTGAAAATTAAGAAGTATCACACTTTTTTTCTAACAACATTTTTATTATATTTAAATATTTTCGAAACAGTTTGTTTTCTTGCTATATATTTTATTATGATATTTCTTAAAACGTTATTGGAAGTATTTAGGAATTTAAAGATTAACCCCTTAACGTGACACTCGAGTTAAGTCGAGTGCGCTAAACTGTCTAAACTGTGCACACTCGAGATAAATCGAGCGTTGTTGTAATTTATGTTGCTATAATTTTTCACACTAGAATGCAACCGAGAATTGAAAATAACAATATGAAAGCAAAAAAAAAGTGTATTGATATTTATTCATTTACATGGGATTGTAAGCTATAACACTTATTTATTCAAGTATAAAATATATTTTTTTCTACTTATCAATTATGACTTATCTTTTCCTTGTTTGCCGCTTTCCTACAGCGTATTCAGATTCATATTCTGATTCATTCATTTTTCAATATATATTTTGCTAAAATGTAATGTAAATTAAAATATAATTGTTAACTATTTTATTACTAATTTCTGGCTGTAAAGGATCCTTTATTCGAAGCGTCACTTTATATACTTTATTCTTGAGATATGAAACATAAGGGTTTCATCTTTGATACCTACGCATTAAGGGATGACACATCATACTGTCAATTGGTAGATTGCCTACCAATTGAACAATATACTCTTTTGACAATAATAATAATATTCTAAAAATTAGAAATCATACCAATTGTATAAATATCCAATATACTCAAATTTTGATTATTTTTTATTATTTCTTGGCAAGACAAAGTTCTAAATTGTGTTTTTTACATTAAAAAATTGATTTTTTTTGTCCGGCCTTTCTCAATAAAACTGAGCATTAATGGGTTAAAAATGCATTTTACGCTCTTGATTACTTATTATAGGTAAATACAAAACACTTTGTGATTTATTACTTATCGACGTATTCTACATTATCTGGTATTCTACATTATCTAGAACATATAATTTACACAATTTTTACCAGTAATAAAACAAACTTACGTGGTGGTACCAGAACCAGTTATTTTCATTCCGTACGTTCTAATTGTAAAATTGAGCCGACATTCAGAAAAATATATTTATTCAACAGCATTCCTTTGGTTTGGTTTTGAGAGCTGCAATCTACTCTTTTGTAACACGAGGGCTGTTGAGCCCTGATTATATTATTTTATGATTATATTATGATTTAAAGCTCATCCGGACATCTACGAACATCTATGCCTAGGTGGTATTCGAACCCACGAACTCCGGAATCAAAGGACAGCGCCCTAACCAATCGGTCATAGCATTCGTTTGAGCATTGCTTTAGCGTGTCTAGTAAGAAAAATTTGATTTGTAACCCTATTGAAGGAAATTACTTAAAATTTTTTCCTCTTATAATTGAGTACTCCTGCCCTACACTTTAAATTTTAAAGGGGGAAGCTCAACACATTTCGGCCCCGTAACTTAAAAAAGGTGGCGAGTCACTGCTCTAATGACTGGGGGGAGGACTGAGTTCATATGCATTTATACATTTTAAAAATTTAACGAAATAGCGCATTTTGCTGAGTTTAAAGCTTATTAAAGTACACTGTCTACCAATAAGTATTTGAACACCTATGCAAATGACGATATCTGCGGTCCTGAGGTACGCCAAGACCTCTGCCGGTATACATCATGTAGGAAACAGCATCGACATTAGTCGCATGCAAGATGCCGCGCAATTCGGAGCTCTCTGATTTCGAGAAATGAATCACAAAACGAATCGGGTATCACAAATGTGGACGATCCTTAAGGGACATATCTAGCGATCGTAAGTACCCAAAGTCGACAGTAGCCTATGTGATTAAGAAGTGGAAGGTGAGCGGGGATTGTAGGAATGTGCCCTGAGTCGGCAGACCAACGAAACTGTGAGATAGAGATCGACGAGTGATGTCCAGAGAAATTCGGAAAAACCGCACCCAACCGATGGCCCTCATCAGCGAGGAGCTTTAACAGGCATCCGGGAGTATTGTTTCAATGAATACCATCCGTCGGGAAACACATCTGTTTGGTTTTCAAGGTCGTGCTGCTGCCCATAAGCCTTTGATCACAAAGTCCAACAGCGCTGCTCGGTTAATGTGGTGCAAAGCACATCGAAATTGAACCGTTGATCAGTGGAAACGGGTTCTTTGGAGCTACGAATCAAGGTACTCCCTTTACCGTTCGGATGGCAGGGTCTGGGTCTGACATCTGCCTGGAGAACGTCTCCTGCAAGAATGCATTGTGCCAACAGTCATTTCGGAGGAGGTGGAATTATAGTCTGGGGGTGTTTTTCCTGGTATGGACTGGGACCCTTGGTCCCCATTCATGGTAAGCTCAACGCCAATGCCTACTGCCCTCTTTAGGATGACAGTTTGCTTCCTACGTTGTGGCAGTTTTACTGGTGGACCCCTGTTACTTCCAGGACGACAATGCCAGTTGTCATGTTTCGAGGTTAACCAAGGTTTGGAAGGTGCCAATGGAGTTCATCGAATGGACAGAAGCCCAGACCAGAGCCCAGATCTGAAGCATATCGAGAATCTCTGGGACGAGTTGGATCGCCGAATTAAGGGGTGCACTACCCGTCCAAAATCGGTGAAGGAACGTGTATGTCTACTCCAAGCTGAGTGGAAGACAGTACCACTAGCTGTAATACAAAGACTTGTGGAAAGTTTTCCCCAGAGGGGTCAAGCTTTAATTGCCTCTGTTGGAGGCTCTGCCAACTATTGATTTTGAATAAAGTTAGTTTTTCTTTTCTATCACAGGTGTCCAAATACTTAATGGTAGACAGTGTATGTATTTTTAAATGAACGCTCTTTTCAGGTAGTATGGGAAATCGAGCCTAGGCGATTAATTGAAAATTGAGAAATATACTTCTTTTCCATTAAAAATATATTTATTATATCATTGCATTAGAAACAATTTTTATTCTTCCAGTGAATTCTATGTTGGGCTTGCTCACCGTTTAATAAAATGTATTTAAGAAATTAAAAATCAAAATGCACATAACCATCTCTCCTTACTTAATACAGCAAAGTAAAAAAAATTCATTTTGTGATTTATTAAAATTGCATTCTAGATTATGTAGAAAAAGAATCATTTTTTCAGTATCATCCTATTACCAATCTATTAATTTGTATCATTTAATTCAGGAAAATGAATAAAAATTTAAACTGTTTCCTGTTTAATTTGAAGTAATATATTAGTAAAGAGTTTCTAAAATATTTAGTTTGATAGATATTAAAATTTTTAATATATGTAATAGTTTTAAATTTAATATTTGACATACGTGTAAAATACAAATGGATTTTTTTTAATGAACTGAGTTAGGTTTTTGCAGAATAGATAATTTAAAGATAATTTAAAGATAATAGATAACTTTTGTGCCCGACGTCAGTTTGGGCATTACAAACTTTTAGCGTTTGAGCTGCTCAATTTGGGTTCGAGAGACACTGGCAAGGAGTATGATTTAGTTGGTAGAAACTGATGAGAAATTTAAAATGACTACAAATGCTTGTGCACATTTAGAAAAGAAATACAAGACAGTGAATTCAGATGCGTTTAATACTTAAGTATTATACTCATCTGATGGTAAGTTTGTAAGTAATGAATGAGGGTAGTAAGTTGTTTGGCGTTGTTTCTGATGCCACTTGGCTCAAACCGTACTTAATTTGAGCCATATGCTCAACACGAGCATTCGAATTAAGACAAAAAGGTTCGCTTTCGTTCAATCCTTTCGTGGGCCGTGGGAAGATTACTTCACCTACACGATCTTACAAAATACACCTGTGGAATGCTCAAAACCCATTCTAATATATTGGTCTTGTTATTGAAACGACTGGAAGACTGATTCGGTTTTGCGCTGTCATCTATTGTTCGATCGGTTGAATAAAATTAGCAGCTCTGTTTTGAAAGTTTGGAAATGTAGAGTGAGAAATAAATGGCCCACGAAAGGGTTAATAAGTACCGCTAGAGTGAAAGAACGACTTTGCTCAAGTGAGTCCTCGTAATTTAGAAGCTAGAACCAAGCAGATGACCCATAGGCTTAGCCTGCCCTTCCTAGAGGTATCGTTCGAGAACTAGGAGAACATTATAACAACGAATCTATTTTACGTATCCCTGTTACCTTTAACCCTTTAGCGGACAGTGGTTTCGCAGGGAAACCTCCTGTTAAACATTTTTTTCTCTACTTTTTTTGAGAAATATGAATGGTTTTTTTATGTTTTTGACATTTAAAAATTACAATAAATGATAGTACTACACTGAATTTATTTTTTCTTTTAAAATATATGTATTTAAACTTGATGTACCTGGAAATTAGTGATTCGATTTTTTCACGTATGACCAAAATCAAATATATCTATTGAAACAACACTTATAAATTGTTAAACTATTTATTTATTATACTTTTTAAGAACACTTATTTATTGTTCTTCCAATATAATTAATATTTTAAAAAGTATTATGTTCACGCTGTACAAGGGGTGGGTTTGTCAATTAACCCTCCCTCAATCCCTCCTACGGTATTCTCTAATGCAGGAGTCGGCAACCTGTTTGTCTTTAAGGGCGCAATACTAAATTTGAAAATCACCGAGGGCGCATATTTTACAGATAATCAACAGGTATAAATAGGCATTAAAAAACAAATTTTTTATAACTTTATTTTGTTGGTGTCATACATAATGATACATATAATTCAGTGTGAAACTTGGGTGTCCATATTTTCAGCTAATGTCTTATAATTGGGGACATATTTAAAGTTTTCGGTCCTTAAACAATTATCTAAATGTGAGTCATTAAGCTTTGTTCGGTATTTTGATTTCAAATATATTTCATATTTGAGAACAAAGACTCTCATTTGTATGCTGTAATAAAGGGTTTTGAAAGAAAAGAATTATTTCGGATTACTTGGTAGTTTTAAATGCACGGTCTACGCGTGGTCTATTCGAAATACGATCACACACTAACAAAAAATACGTGCGTGTTATTAGATACGTTCAAGGTTAGCAAACTGCTCATCTATGCACAATCCTAAACTCAACTGACTACTTGCCGTATGTCGCCGTTTGACAAGAGTAAGTAAATCGCTCTGGCTATCATATATTTACATTAGTCCAGCGAGGGCGGATTAAAAATCGATCGGAGGCGCCATGGCTCACGCGGGCGCCGCCTTGCCTACCCATGCTCTAATGCAAACCTAAGGATTGTAAAGAAAAACCTTAATACATTTATCATTTATAAGGTTCATAGGTAATAGTTATAAACTAATTTCATTAAATTCCAAAGAGTTTATCTAGGTGACCTTTAAAGGGGGAAAGAACACGACCAGCCCGAGCTCCGAACCCGCAACCTACCAGTAACATGATCATTGCCTTTGCTGACTGAGCTACCGCGGCTCCTATATGTTGGTAAGTGGGTGTTAGTACTCTGTTTATAAACTTATCCCTGACATTGTGTTGGGTAGGGCGTTACTCGTGAGGCTCGTTCATGGGTTCGAATCTTGCTGTGGACATGAATGTTCGTAGCCGTTTAGACTCGGTTATAAGCAGTAGATTGCGGTTTTATTAGCTGCCATGTAGTAGAAGAGAAGATTGCAGCGCTCCAATCGAAACCAAGCAAGGACGATTGTTATTCTGACCTTCTGCCACAGGTCCTCAATTTCACATAACTGCATTTTTAAGTAAGCATGAAATATAACTACTGACTATTTTTTAACTGAACTAATTAAAAATGTTACTTAACAAGCTATACAAATAAATAAAATTTAGAATTTTACAGTACGATGAATTCTAATGTTCTATAAATTTTACAAAATGCTAATATTTTGTGTGGCCATGGCTAAAGCTGATAATAAATTCCATAAAGTACGATAGAATTGTATTGAAACATAAAACTGCCAAAAGTTTACATATTTCATGATATATTGCTCTTTTAAATTACCTTTTATTATAAATTTTTAATTATTGAGTATACATACATACATCTAAATATATACATACTAGCATATAGCCCGTCATATGACGGGATCAGTAAAATTTTTAATTTTCCAAAATTGTAAAGTACGCTATGAGGCAGGTAAAAAAATGGTTTGTTTTTTGGCTGAGAATTATCTTGCAACAAAAAATAATCGATGATTCAATTTAAAATTATCACATATGTACCTAATCTATTATTTAAGCCAAATATAAAAGAAAATTATTTACGTAATATCTAGGTTCAATGATAAAACGTATGAAAATAAGGCATAATTTAAATAATTTAAAATAAGAAATGATTCAATGAGATGGCTAAAGGAATGACGTCATAATGCTAGAAAAATGTTATTTTTACCTATTTATTAAGGGACAAATTCATAAATTTAATCGCCCGCTCTTAACCGGGGAAAATAGGAGTTGAAATAATGGCCTTAAAAGCTCAAAAAGAGGGCAAGGGGTAGATTTCGAACGTTTTAAAGAAGGCAGTATTTTTCGCTGTGATATGAAGCATATTTATACCAATTTATTTTAGAATTGGATCTATAGTTTAGGAGAAGATAAACATTACTCGCTATGAATTTTGCTAACTATGGATGCCTCTATCCATTCCAGGTCCAACCGCTTCATAAAATCGAGGACAGACGATATACGAGGATAACTTAGGCTATTATTATACAGGGGATATATATATATATATATATATATATATATATATATGTGCATGTGTGTGTGCCTGCGTGTGTGTCTATATATATGACAAAGTCTGTGAGTTCAGTCAGTTTTTCGATTAAGTTTTAAATATTTGATCGTATATAACTTGCTAAAGGTCTTTAAACCGTTTTAGAACAGCATCCTCAATATGAGTGTGGCCAAACGATGACTGAATACTTAGGGCGCTGATCTTCGGCAAAATTATTAAACGATGAAATCCTCTAGCCTTACTGTCCAATTTTTATTTTGGTTCACTGTACATAGCTTCTTCTTCATGAGCCTAACAACCTATTATGGGTCCTAGCTGCCTCGACAGCACGCTTCCTCCAACTCAAACGGTCTAGAGCAACTTTTCCAGTTCTTAATCTTCAAGGATTTGAGGTCAATTTCAATCAAGGATTTGAGGTCAATAGCCATCTTGTAGGTGGTCGTTCTCGGGTACGGGATCTCTCAGGGATTTTTAAAAGTATACAGTTTAGTAGGGTTGTTATCACGGGTTCTCCAGATATGTCCAAGACATCTCAGTCTATTACTACGAATGACTTGCGAAACCCGAGGCTCTTTGTATAGTCTATATAGTTCAAAATTAAATCTGGTTAGCCATCACCCCTGATGGTTTACAGGTCACTGTACATGATTGCAAGCATAACATTAGTCTATAAACCAAGACATATGGATTTTGGAACTTGTGTCAGACTCAAATGATAAGAAAAAAAAACTGAGTAAATTCAATAAAGCAATTCTTCATACAATTGAAAATATCCATTCAACCACCATAAAAAAAGAAATCTTCTTCTCTTCTCATGACATAACAATTTTAGCTACCTCGACAGAGCTTTACTCAAATTCTAGAGCAACTCTTTTCAGTTCTTAATCTTCAAGGATTGAGGTCAATTTCAAGACCATGTATTCGTCCTCTACGTCCTCTTTTACATTTTAGTACTGTCATCAGGGTTCTAGATATCAATCTCAGTTATTACTACGAAAATCAACCCTCTGTAAAGCCTATATTTTCAAAATTAAACTGGTTACCAGCATGAATACAGTCACTTACATAGCTATAATGATATCACATATTTTTTTTAGTTGAAATGACTAAAATCTGAGAACCAGATTCGAAAATGAAGCAATTACACCAATAATATCAGTAATACTGCTCTCAGTGGAATTTACTGAAAGAGAGAATTTGTGAACAAAATCCCCTTCATCAGGTGCCTAAGATGTGATTCGCCTTCTGTGCACGAACACCTTATATTTTTCATAGGCAACCCGTTGTTGAAATCAAATACATCAACTAAACCATTGGCCCTGGACGAGATAACTACATAGGGTTTCGATCTCCCGTCCTTTTCATTTTTAGCTGTCTGTGACGGAACAATTGAACGTATATTCACAATAATTATCAGAAATACAGCCTCTAATTATAAGAAATTTTCAGAATATTACCTACTAACTATCAGAAATCGACTTAATGTTATATTGATTTCATATTTTCTCTGGCAACTGTGAATGATACGATATATAATCCAGTTACTGTCATCGTGTAGGGATCATGTAGTGAAGCAAATAAATGTGGTATTTTAGTAGATTCGCCTTTTTCTTTTGAGTTTTAGCCTCAATCCTTACTTGACGATGATTTATCGGGCATGTACACTGTCTACCTGTATTTACACCTGTGATAGAAAAGCATGGTATCATTGAAACAATACTCAGGACGTCGAATCTCCTAGCAGATGAGGGCCATCTTGGGTGCGGTTCTTCCAAATTTCTCTGAGCACTCGTGCTCTATCTCCCAGTTTCGTTGGTCTGCCGACTCGGGGCACATTCCGACAATCACCGCTCACCTTTTCTTAATCACATAACCACTGTCAATTTGGGTACTTCAGAGCTAGATATGACCCTTAAGGATCGGCCACATTTGTGATACCCGATAATTATAACTTTTGAAAAAAGAGAGCTCCGAACGGCGCGGCTTCTTGCATGCGACTCGTGCCGGTGTCGTTTCCTACACGACGTATACCGGCGGAGGCCGTGACGTACTTCAGGACCTCAGATAGCGTCATTGGCATAGGTGTCCAAATACTTATTGGTGGACAGTGTATTATGGTAGCATTTGTGAAAATAATGTTTTAAATAATAAGTCTTTTATCACACAAATGAGATGTTTTAATCTCCGACACATTCTCGCAGACGTGAAGAAAAATTTAAATGAGAAATAAATACGAAATAAATGTGAAAGCCTCACAATAAATACGAATTAATCTTGCATTCGAGAAATTTAGAAGTTTGACTTGCAGAATTGTTCAATTTTAAAGGAATTATATCCAAGAGCTTTTATCAACCTCCGTCGAGAGAGCACACTTCTTTGAAACGTTCTAGAAAGAAAAAAAAAAAAACAGCTCATTAGCATCAAACATTACATTTCCCTCAAAATATTTTTGCAGCGAACATTCATTTTTATTGCGTACGTTTCGAATCTGTTTGTTCCGCTTATTTTTCTTTATTCATTGCTCTATAGTCGTTTCCATTTTATTCTGCCTTTTTCTATTTTTAGGTTCTTTGTTAACGTCTTTATTTCCTTTTTTACCTGCGATTGTTATGATTTACATTGCAAATTAATCTATTATACCCACCACAGAATTCGAATGATATTTTTTGCACATAAAAAAGAGCTTCTTCGAAATCCAATATCCATTCTTTTCGAACTGATAATTTTTGCGATTCTTTGGTATAGCTTTAAAATATTCTTTTGTGTCGGCACTTCCTCCAGCTCGAAAGTTTTCCCATTATTGTTAATTACATCTTTCAAAACATCCATTCACAGCAGTTTCCCGAGTTAAATATTTGATTAAATGATAGAACAGGTCCCAGGTAACATCTTAAGCAGCTGTTACTGGCAAAAACTTAAAAAAGCACATAACACACCTTCTAAAATGACCTATTTTCTATTATGTTCGTCTCTTAAACTTGTGAAAACGACATCTGGCGAAGGAGGGAAGTATTTTACCTACTTTTCTACTAAATGACTTAAGGATGGGATTAAGTTATAAATTCGAAACAACAAAATAGAACTAATAAGATATTTTAACTCCTAACATTAAAAGTCTAGGATACATTTCTAACGTTCAGTATTTGGAGAAATTTAAGCAATAATTTCAAATAAATCTTAAACTAGGGTATAGCCCATCATACGACGGGATCAGTAAAATTTTTAACCCTTTATATTCTGAATTAATTTACCATCCACTTTCTTACTGCATTTTTGCATCATTAGACAAGTTTTAAAGGAGAATACTCTTAGAAAAAAGAAAATTAACTTTTACTGTATTTTGCAGTTAATTTTGCTGCTGGTACTTTCTAGTACCTACATATATTTTTGACTCTATGATTGAAAATAAAACATTAAATTATGAATAAAACAAAGGAAATGTTTACCTTCGAAGTATAGAAGTCTCTAAAAAATAATAGTGTGATGAGGCGATTTAGATATATAATTTACTCAATTGAACAAAGTATCATCTACCACAAAATGACCTTCATCAGCATCATTATAAAATCCCTACTATGAGGATAAAGAGGATATTTGTAGTCAAGTTTCTTGTCTGCTGCAGGCGCATCGTTCTGATTCCAGTACCCAGATTAGAATCCCGTCTTTACTTGAATATATAAAATTGAAGAAGTACCGTCAGGATAAAAAAGGTTAATTTTCCAGAATTGTAAAGTACCCTATGAGTCAGGTAAAAAAAAAATAAGGTTGTTTTTGGCTGAGAATTTGCTGAGACCTAATTTGATCTTTATGGCCCTCTAAAGTCTCCCGATTGTGAAGACAGAAAGAATCACGTTAAATTCATTTAGAAAAAATTCAAAGTCTTCTAGCTACGTCCAAATTGTCGTTAAGTTCTTCCAAAAGTTTTTGCCACAGAATTAATTGAAGTAAAGGAATGAAACTATCTTTTCCACTACACCCTCGAGGTAGATAGTTTGTTGTTAATACCGGTGATAAAATTTTCATTGCAACAAAAGATAATCGATGATTAAATTTAAAGTAACGCATATGTACCTAATCTATTATTTAAGCTAAATATAAAAGAAAATTATTTACATAATATCTATGTTCAGAAATAAAACGTATGAAAATAATTCAGGCTATATTTAAATAATGTAAAATAAGAAATGTAAATGAGGTCATAATGCTAGAAAAAAAAATGTTATTTTTACTATTTTATTATGTGACAAATTGATAAATTTAATCATCTCTTAATCCGCGAAAATATGCTTGAAATAATATTAAAAGCTAAAAAGAGGAATAAATTTGAAAGTTTCAAAGAAGACAGAAATTTCGCTGTAATATGAAGCATATGTATACCAATTTATTAGAACGGATCGATAGCTTAGGAGAATATAAACTTTACACTTTGAATTTTACTAACCCTAACTCATCAAGAATTCAATATAGATCCGTACCTTGACTATCTGCAAATAAAAATTTTAAGTTCAGCAACATTTTCATTGATTTTCATTGAGCAAAAACAAAAAAGATCAAAGTTGGAAGGACAACAGATGAAAATTGTTCCTTGACCGAGTAAGGTAAAAGGGATTTTCATGATTTTCATTGAGCAAGAACGAACAAAAGATCAAGGTTGGAAGGACAACAGATAAAAATTGTTCCTTGACCGAGTAAAAAAAGGGATTTTCATTGATTTTATTGAGCAAGAACGAACAAAAGATGAAGGTTGGAAGGACAACAGATGAAAATTGTTCCTTGACCGAGTAAGGTAAAAGGGATTTTCATTGATTTTCATTGAGCAAGAACGACAAAAGATCAAGGTGGGAAGGACAACAGATAAAAATTGTTCCTTGACCGAGTAAGGTAAAAGGGATTTTTATTGATTTTCATTGAGCAAGAACGAACAAAAGATCAAGGTTGGAAGGACAACAGATGAAAATTGTTTCTTGACCGAGTAAGGTAAAAGGGATTTTCATTGATTTTCATTGAGCAAGAACGAACAAAAGATCAAGGTTGAAGGACAACAGATGAAAATTGTTCCTTGACCGAGTAAGGTAAAAGGATTTTTCTTAGAGTAAAATCTATGCAAATGCCGAAACGTACCCTCATGAACACTTGGAGCATTTTAGGTAGAATTTTCACGACAGACATTTAAAAAAAATGAAAACAATTTTTAACAGTATTTACTCAACTAAGAGAGAAAGAAAGAAAGCGAAAAAACTTTCTAAAATAGATTGGGTATATGGAATATTATTTTGTAATTGAAGATTGTTAGTGAAGATACACACACACACATATACATTGTATGTATGTATTATGTAGTAAGACGGACTTGGGTGGTTTTCAGTTATGGCCATAAAAAGACACCGTTTTAGTCAGATGTTTAATTAAGAATTTTTATTAGCAGAACGTTAGTGGACCCGTTCTCCCTTCATTATCTTCGGGACAAACTGAAAGAGCATAACAAGGCTTACAAGAACATCTGAGTCAGAATCTCTGTAAAAATCTGTCTCTGATAGCATGCCTCTCTTTTTTGTTCTGGAATTTTCTAAATTAGCCGCTAGGGCAGTATAAATTTTAATTGGTTAGACCCTGTTCCCTGAGGACGTGAACTGTAGCGCCAGTGCTCAATTTATATTAGGGTTTAAAAGGAGAAAGCAAACGGACGTGGAGTTTTCTGCCCTTGACTTAACCCTTTAACGGACAGTGATTTCGTAGCAAAACCACCTATTAAACATCTTTTTTTTTTCAAACTTTACTTTTGAATTACTTTACTTTTTATTATAATTATTTAAGGCTCCAATCTGATACATCTGTGATATATGGAAGCCAATGATGTAGAACAAGAGGTTTTGCAATTAAAAAAATTTTTGGTTTGGTTTGGTTTGGAGCGCTACGGGCTACTGTTTTGCACACGAGGGCTAATGAGACCGGGACCTACTGCTTAAAGCCGAGTCCGAACGGCTACGAACATCCATGCCATAGTGGGATTCGAACCCACGAACTAACTAAAAAAAAACTTTTTGGGACATGGATGAGTTTTTGATTATATATATATATAAATAATATATATAAATATATATATATATAATATTATAATATATTATATATTATATTTTTTATATTTTAATATATAACAGACCTTAAATGAAAGTATCTATACAAACAACACTTTTAAATTGTTATGCTATTTATTTTTTTATAGCAGTTTAAGGATTATCATTTATTGTTCTTCCAGTATAGTTAAACTTTTAAACAGGCATAATGTTATACAAGCTGTACAAGGGTAGGGGTTAGTCATTAAACACTTCTAAAACCCTAATTTGGTATCCTCTAAGACAAACCCTTCTAAGGAATATAAAGAAAATTTTATGTATTTTACATATACAAGGCTTATAGATAACATTTATAAACAAATTACATTAAATTCCCATGAATTTATTTTGGTGACCTTTAAAGGGTTAAGATATGAAAACCCCTAAGAATTTTCTCGGGCCTGAATGAGGGTTTTCGGCTATAAAATTCGTCGGATCTTTGAGATCTCGGATTACTGGAAAGGACACTATATTCCTTACGGGGCCGCCTTCGGGGTTATATACACAATACCTACATTAGTTTCTGAAACAATAAGTTACATTCGACTCACCTTTTTTTTTACCTCTTCCCGTGAGCCATCGTCAAAAGACATACGGAACAGGACCGGTTGAACTAAAAGAAAATTCAGACTTCTCCCAACCAACAGAACGGCTTGTTGGTTTGGTGGGATTCTGATTCCTCTGTTCTTGGGGAGAACACTGTTTTTTCTCCGCGGGGCAGTCTGATTTTTTTAGAGGACAAGTTAGTTAACACTAGAAAGAAGAGGATGAAAGCTGCTGGTATCCGCTGGTTGCGGAATATACATTTTTTGGAACGACACGAGAAAAAGGAAAAGCGACGCCATTTTTTAGGGAGACCGACGCCGAGTTTAGAGGAGTCTTCCATATCTACAAATGATAAGTTTTATTCCAATTGTATTCCTCAAGCATTTAAATGTATAAAATCATTTAATCAAGACATGTTTGTCCATGTTTTTAATGAGTTTTAATTCTATTCTTAAACACTAAATCAACGGAACATTATTTTACAGTTTCCCAATTTAGTTTACTTTTCCTTACACACACACACATATGTATACACATATTACTTTGACGAAAACAAATCTTTCTTCTAAATAAGTATAGCTCAATAATTTATATAAACATTTGTAATGTCCACCAGTACCTGAAGATAATAAAAATGGCTGGATTGGAGAACATTTAACAATCTTACATTAAAATACTTTTACAACAATTATTTCTTATAAATAACTTTTAGTTGGTAGTTTATAAAATATATTTGTAATTTCCATCATCACCTAAAGATATAAATGGCTAAACTAGAGAATATTTCACAATCTGTACATTAAATTACTCTAATGAAAACAATTTTTTCTTTTAAATAACTTTAAACTAATATATTATAAAAATAATTGGTAATGTTTATCATTTTAAGATAAAAATGGCTGAACTAGAAAATATTTAACAATCTGTAAATTAATTACTTTCACGGAAACAATTCGTTCTTATAAAATAACTATAAATTAACAGTTTATAAAAATAATTGGTAATTCCTAACATTTTTGGAAGATAAAAATGGCTGAACTAGAGACTATACTAGAGACTACTTACTTTAACGGAAACAATTGTTTCTTATAAATAATTTTAAATTAACAGTTTATAAAAATAATTGGTAATATCTATATTTAAGATAAAAATGACTGAACCAGAGAATATTAACAGCGTGAATTAAATTACTTTGACGAAAACAATTCTTTTTCTAAATAACCTAGCTTAATAAATTATAAAACATTTGTAATGTCCACCAATACTTGAAGATAAATAAAAATGGTTGGGCTGGACATTTAACATCTTACATTAAATTTTTAACGAAAACAATCTTTTTATAAATAGCCTACTTAATAGTTTATAAAATATATTTGTAATTCCACCATCACTTAAGATAAAAAGTGAATTAGAGAATATTTTACAATTTGTACATTAAATTACTCTAACAGAAACAATTCTTCTTTAAATAACTTTAAATTAATTTATAAAAATAATTGTAATGCTTATCATCATTTTACGATAAAAATGCTGAATGAGAATATTTACAATCTGTACATTATTACTACTTTAACGAAAACAATTCTTTCGTATAAATAACTTTAAATTAACAGTTTATAAAAATAATTGGTAATGTCTAAAAATATTTTAAGATAAAAATGGCTGAACTAGGAATATTAACAATCTTTACATTAAATTACTTTGATGAAAACAATTCTTTGTTTCTAAATAATTTAATAATATTTATATAAAACAGTTTGTAATGTCCACCAATACCTGAAGATAAAAATGGCTGAACTGAAAATTTTAACAATCTTACATTAAATTACTTTGAAAACAATTTTTTCTTATAAAAATTTTAATGATAGTTTATAAAATTTATTTGTAATTTTCCACCATCAAAGATAAAAATGGCTGAACTAGAGAATATTTACAATCTGTACATTAAATTACTCTAACGGAAAACAATTTTTTTTTTAATAACTTTAAATTAAGTTTATAAAAATAATTGGTAATGTCTACATCATTTTTAAGATAAAAATGGCTGAACTAGAGAATATTTAACAATCTATGCATTAAATTGCTTTAAAAGAAACAATTGTTTTTCTTATAAAAATTTTTAAATTAACAGTTTTTAAAAATAATTGGTAATCTACCATCATTTTTAAGATAAAATAGCTGAACTAGAGAATATTTAACAATCTGTGAATTAAATTACTTTGACGAAAACAATTCTTTGTTCTGTATAAGTCTATCTTAAATAATTTATATAAACAGTTTGTAATGTCCACAATACCTGAAGATAAATAAAAATGGCTGACTAGAGAACATTTAACAATCATACATTAAATTACTTTAACGAAAACAATTCTTTCTTATAAATCGCTTTTACTTAATAGTTTATAAAAATATTTGTAATTTCCACCATCATCTTAAGATAAAAATTTCGCTGAACTAGAGAAATATTTACTAATCTGTAAATTAATTACTTTAACGGAAACAATTTTTTTTATAAAAAATTTTAAATTAACAGTTTATAAAAAATAATTGGTAATATCTAACATCATTTTAAGATAAAAATGCCTGAACTAGAGAACATTTAACAATCTGTACATTAAATTATTTTAACGGAAACAATTCTTTAATATATATATATAACTTTAAATTAACAGTTTATAAGAATAATTGGTAATGTCTACCATCATTTTAAGATAAAAATTGGTGAACTAAAGAATATTTAACAATCTATGCATTAAATTACTTTGACGAAAACAATTCTTTGTTCTGAAAAAGTCTATTTTAAATAATTTATGTAAACAGTTTGTAATGTCCACCAATAACTGAAGATAAATAAAAATGGCTGGATTGGAGAACATTTAACAATCTTACATTAAATTACTTTAACGAAAACAATTCTTTCTTATAAATAACTTTTACTTAATAGTTTATAAAAATTATTTGTAATTTCCATCATCACCTAAAGATATAAATGGCTAAACTAGAGAATATTTCACAATCTGTACATTAAATTACTCTAACGGAAACAATTCTTTCTTTTAAATAACTTTAAATTAGCAGGTAATAAAAATAATTGGTAATGTCTATCATCATTTTTAGATAAAAAATGGCTGAACTAGAGAATATTTTAACAATCTGTACATTAAATTACTTTAACGGAAACAATTCTTTCGTAACTTTAACAGTTATTAAAAATAATTGGTAATTTCACCATTTTAAGATAAAAATGGCGAACTACAGAATATTTAACAATATGTAATTAAATTACTTTGACGAAAACAATTCTTTGTTCTAAATAAGTCTAGCTTAATAATTTATATAAACAGTCTGCAATGTCCACCAATACCTGAAGATAAATAAAAATGGCTGGATTGGAGAACATTTAACAATCTTACATTAAAATACTTTTACAACAATTATTTCTTATAAATAACTTTTAGTTGGTAGTTTATAAAATATATTTGTAATTTCCATCATCACCTAAAGATATAAATGGCTAAACTAGAGAATATTTCACAATCTGTACATTAAATTACTCTAATGAAAACAATTTTTTCTTTTAAATAACTTTAAACTAATATATTATAAAAATAATTGGTAATGTTTATCATTTTAAGATAAAATAGTTAACAATCTGTACATTAAATTATTTTAACGGAAACAATTCTTTAATATAAATAGCTTTAAATTAACAGTTTATAAAAATAATTGGTAATGTCTACCATTATTTTAAGATAAAAAGGGCTGAACTAGAGAATATTTAACAATCTGTGAATTAAAATTACTTTGACGAAAACAGTTCTTTGTTCTTAATAAGTCTAGCTTAATAAAAAGTTTGTAATGTCCACCAATAACTGAAGACAAATAAAAATGGCTGAACTGGTGAGCATTTAACAATCTTACAGTAAAATACTTTAACGAAAACAATTCTTTTTCTTATAAATAACTCTCACTTGATATTTTATAAAATTCATTTGTAATTTCCACCATCACTTTAAGATAAAAAATGGCTGAATTAGAGAATATTTTAACAATCTGTACATTAAATTATTTTAACGGAAACAATTCTTTAATATATATATATAACTTTAAATTAACAGTTTATAAGAATAATTGGTAATGTCTACCATCATTTTAAGATAAAAATTGGTGAACTAAAGAATATTTAACAATCTATGCATTAAATTACTTTGACAAAAAACCATTCTTTCATCAAATATCTAGCTTAATAACATATATAAACAGTTTGTAATGTCCACCAATACCTGAAGATAAATAAAAATGGCTGGATTGGAGAACATTTAACAATCTTACATTAAAATACTTTTACAACAATTATTTCTTATAAATAACTTTTAGTTGGTAGTTTATAAAATATATTTGTAATTTCCATCATCACCTAAAGATATAAATGGCTAAACTAGAGAATATTTCACAATCTGTACATTAAATTACTCTAATGAAAACAATTTTTTCTTTTAAATAACTTTAAATTAGCAAGTTATAAAAATAATTGTAATGTCTATCATCATTTTAAGATAAAAATGGCTGGAACTAGAGAATATTCAACAATCTTACATTAAATTACTTTAACGGAAAGAATTCTTTCGTAACTGTAACAGTTATAAAAAATAATTGGTAATGTCTACCATCATTTTAAGATAAAAATTGGTGAACTAAAGAATATTTAACAATCTATGCATTAAATTACTTTGACAAAAAACCATTCTTTCATCAAATATCTAGCTTAATAACATATATAAACAGTTTGTAATGTCCACCAATAACTGAAGATAAATAAAAATGGCTAGACTGGAGAACATTTAACAAACTTGCATTAAATTACTTTAACGAAAACATTCTTTCTTATAAATCGCTTTTACTTAATAGTTTATAAAAATTATTTGTAATGTCCACCATCAACTTAAAATAAATATAAATAAGAGTGCACTGGAGAATGTTTATCAATATTACATTAAAATAATTTAACGAAACTTTCTTCTAAATATTCGACGAAATAGTTTAGATTAATGAATTTGAGGACACGTTGACTATAACTTTAATGAAGAAGTTGAGCTAAACACCATTAACTTCCCTTCTCCTCAAATCACCGTATAGACTTCTCTAGTGGTGCAGCTTTCCCGTGATCCTTATATATGTCTAATTACCATGAATTCTTATGCAAGTCATACCTTATGGTAGTCACTGATAAGGAGAGATAGGGAATCCTCGAGACATTTCGAGTCAAGTTTGGGGTGAAATATCACTCACGTAATGACCACTATAAGGGACGCAACATTAAGTTTACTTTCCGGGGAACGTCTCGAAGCACTGATCTCAAATGACGATTGAATTCAGCCGTCATGCCTTATAAATTCATAAATACCGTTCAGAAGAAAGAGTAAATACATCAATAGTTCGTTGGTTCGAGGAATATATTACTGTAAATTTACACTTTTGCGTGTTGTCCCCAGATAATATTGACCGATTGTATGGGGATCTCTTAATGTGGATATGTAACTGCCATATTGAATTCTTTCTTGTTTAATGTTAACTTATTGGGAAAATGCAATTCCGTTTGGTTGGCTCAAATTTTCAAAATTTTTATTTAAATTGCACCATATGATAGAGTGAATGTGGAGAAAACAAAATATATGTATTGTGGTAAGATAGAAACCATCCCCAAATTCTTTGAAATAGATTCTTTTAAATTTGAATCTGTAAAAAATTTTACCTACCTAGGATCAGAAATAAACTGCCAAAATGACATAAATCCTGAAATTAGAAAAAGAATTACTGCAGCCAATCGCTGCTTTTTTGGTTTAAGATCACTACTGAAATCCTACTTGATAAAAAGAAACACAAAAATATTACTGTATAAGGTATTGATCAAGTCAGTTTTGACTTATGTCTCGGAGACTTGGACCCTAACAAGAAAAGAAGAGTTGAAAAGAAAAGAATGTTGGCAACCTTCGAAAGGAAGATCCTGCGAACCATCTTTGGTGCTGTCTTTGAAAATAACAACTGGAGAAAAAGATATAATTTTGAATTATATAAGATCTTTAACAGTGATGATGTTATCAAATCTGTAAAGCTGAATAGAATGAGATGGGCAGGGCACGTAATGAGAATGAGCCCAGAACGAACAACTTTGAGGGGTTTTAATGCACTCCCTTCCAATAAAAGACCAAAAGGAAGGCCTAAGAAACGGTGGAAAGACTGTTTGGATGAAGATTTTGCCATCTTAAAGGTAAAGAACTGGAGATCAATTGCTGGGAGAAGGGCAAATTGGGAAAAGCTTCTAAGGAAGGCCCAGGCCCACAAAGGGCTGTCGTGCCAATGCTGATGATGATGATAGAGTGAGAAATTCTATAGCATGCTATTTTTCTCTTTAACCCTCCGAGTGGAACACACCGGGGAAATAAAGTCTCCAAAAAATACGCTAAAGCTTTATTGTGTCAGTAACCAAAGTGATCTACGATTTTTTACTTCACCCTTTGCCCCACCCTCGTTATTGTCCCTTTACTTCCGGTTATAAATAGATATATAAATAGACATTATTGATTGTTAATTTTTAATACACATAAAACTCGTCAATTCTCGAAGATCATCACAAAAGAAATAATGTATTCTAAAAGTACGAATAATAAAATGTTTTTTGAGAATTATTTATATTTTTTTACTAAGTCACCCAAGATATTTCAGTGGTGCAATTAGAGATATATATGTTACCGCAAACGAAATACTTCGAAATAGAGATAGACAAAGCCATGAGAAGCTATCAGCGTCTTTGTTCCTCAGAGAGTAGGGGTGCATTCCTCACTAAATATCAGTCAAAGAGGGGTGAAGTTCCTAAACAATCCCTCCTACCTCATAATTCCATGGGGGAAAACACTGTCAGAAATGTACAATACATCTATTTTTGGAACGTTTTTTGGAGGTCGAAAATTGTCTGTGACAGCTGGCGGAATTGTACGTGCAAAAAGCTTAGAGAGTTAAATAAAAATTAAGAAAAATATATTAAATTTTAAATTATTTATTAGATTTTGATATACTTATTTTTTAACGCATTTAAGAACACATAATAGACATAAATTCTAAAAAAAAAGGGAAAATAGCATTGTAGAGAATCTGTTGCTCTAACACATGGTCTAGGTTTTTCTTAAAATTATTAAGAGAATTCTTTAAAGAAACTATTTCAAAGAATTCTTAAAACCCAACCAACCAGATGGCATTCTAATTTTACCAAAGGTTAACATTGGTTTGATTTGGAACGCTACATTCTACTGTTTTGCTGTAAAAGGTCTAATGAAACCGGTACCTGCTGCTTAAAGCTGATTCCGAAAAGTTACGAACATCCGTACCAAGAGCGGGATTCGAACCCGTGAACTGCGGCACCGATGAGCAACGGCCTATCCATTCAGCCATCGTTCGGTATAGGTTAACAATGAGTGATAATAATCCAATTTTGTATACCCAATCGATTCTTTAGAGATATACACTGTAAAGGTCAATGAAGCAACTGGACAAAGAATATTTTTCATCAAAGTAAATTTTCGCCATTTTTACAGACATAAACTCAGATAAAGCCATACCCCAGACGATTATCAAATTAAGATTTTATTTGAAGAAATATCTGCCAACGTATTACTACAAATTTCGTAAATTTATATGTATTTTGGTTTTATATTGTGTAATACAATTAAAGTCGCCACATTGGCGAGATATTGGTTCCTTGGTTCTTTTGTTTTTAAGCCACTAATTTTTAGCACCAATTTGTTGATATATCGTCAAACTTGGTGACTTGGAGTCATGTTTGGCGACCGTTTGTTAGTAGTACCTTTTAAAACATTCCAGACTTTTGAGAGCCTATATAAAGGCTGCGGATGTCAGCTAAAGGAGTCAGTCAACCATCTTAAAAATTTGTTAGTGTACACACCTTGTCACTTGGTGTGAGAGAGTTGTGTATTGTCGCCAACCTAGCCAGTTTTTCGCCATTGTAAAACGTGTTTTATTTGCAATACATAAAAATTTTGTTATTTTGCTGTCCTGTATTGAGAGACTACTGAATCCACGAACTTTAGACTTTGGCAATTCGTAACCGTATATTCTAGTACTAAATATCGAGCTAATAATACCAACAAAGAGAGAACAGTCATTTATTGATATCTACTTAACAATGTTAGAACAGGAGAGATTTAGTGATTTTTGTCAGTTTTTTGTCAACTTTTTAAAAACTGCCCCCCAATATCAAATATAACAAATTCTATACCGTTTTCTACCACATGACGCAATTGTGGGTTAAATTTGTACCTATTGGTACTTATATGTGGATTTGGGCAGCGAAATAACATTTCCTTCGCATTCTGGAAAAATTCGGAACTGACAAACAAGAAAACTTCTTAATCTGTTTATTAACACATTGTGTAAGGGTACGTTTCGCAGCGGAATTGTACCGAGAGCTGGCGTTTTGAGCGTAAATTTAATTATTCAGTTAAACCTCAATATCGAAAATTATTTAATTTTTTAACAAACTTTTCGTATTTTATATTGAAATATATAAACAAATATATAAATAGACAAATAAACAAATATATATAAATACAAATATATATATAATATATAAATATACATATATATATAAATTATTATTTTCGCAAGGATAAATAAAAAGTTAATTTAAATGTAAATTGATTTTTTAATCAACCTTCCCGTTCTATGAGATCGCAACCTTTGCCGACTGAAGTACGTGGTTGAATAGAGCGAATAAGGTGTAAAATCATTTACTTTAACGGGTATACGGTAACTCTATATTTATTTATTTGTTTCTTTCTGGCCTCCAGGCTAATCGAACCGAACCTTAGCCGGATGAGTAGGGCTTCGCTCTTCGGTACCGGACACCGTAGATTCTTCTTCTTCATCATCAGCACTACAGCCTGTTTCAGGCCAAAGCCGTCTCCATGAGCTTCATCCATCTGACTCTATCAAAGACTATAGTTCGCCAATGATGGACTCCCAGTTCTTTTAACCCATCCACCGGCTACCCTCCCCACCTTTTCCCCTTTCAAAACAGTCACCCTTTTCGTAAATTCCAGACGGAACTTACCGTACCATACTAGAGTTGCCGGTTTAAAAGTTGTCAGACTACTTTTAAATTATTTTCCCTGCAAGGTAAAGGAGTTCCGTAACTCAAAATTAGTTTCTTTCATTTATTATCGCTTTGCAATATTTTTTTTCCTCAAAAGTGTGCGATACGAGTTTTACGAATGTGAACGAGAAGGGGTCGATAGGTCCGTTTTCGAACAGGAATTCGCTGTCGAACACCCGTCGACGCGTCCGTTCAGTGGGTTTTAAATCCCTCTCTACAGAATCTATCCACCTGGTTGGGGAGGGGGTCTTCTTCTATTTTGCTTGTCTTCAATTTTTGTAGAGGTCACTAGTTTAGTTGGGTTAGAATCTTCATATCTAAAAAGGTGTCCCAGCCATCTAATGCGGCTGGCCTTAATAACTTTGACAATATCTGGTTCTTTAAATTTATTGTATATTTCATAATTATATTGGATTCTATAGACATCATTTTGTTTAACTGCTCCAAAGATTTTTCTAAGTATTTTTCTCTCAAAAATCAATAGCTTATCTTTTTCATATTTATTTAATCGCCAGCACTCGCTGCCATATACAGCAAATTTTATATAAATTAACTTTTGTTTTAACATTAATAAACTAGCATATAGCCCGTCATATGACGGGATCAGCAAAATTTTTAATTTTCCAAAATTCTAAAGAATCTTATGTGGCAGGTAAAAAATTGATTTGTCGTTTGGCTGAGAATTATCTTGCAACAAAAAATAATCGATGATTGAATTTAAAATTATCACATATGTACCTAATCTATTATTTAAGCCAAATATAAAAGAAAATCATTTATGTCATATCTGAGTTCAGTGATAAAAGATATTAAAATAGTGTAGACGATATTTAAATAGTGATTATAATATATATAATCATTATATAAATTATATGAAAGGATTCATTCAGATGTTTAAATAAATGACGTCACAATGCTAGAAAAATGTTATTTTTACCTATTTATTATGGGATAAATTGATAAATTTAATCGCCTGCTCTTAACCGGAGAAAATAGGAGTTAAAATAATGGCCTTAAAAGCTCGAAAAGAGGGGAAGGGGTGGATTGCGAACGTTTTAAAAAAGGCAGTATTTTTTGGTGTGATATGAAGCCTATTTATACCAATTTATTTTAGAATCGGATCTATAGTTTAGGAGCAGATAAACATTACTCTCTTTGAATTTTGATAACTATGGATGCCTCTATCCATTCCAGATCCAACCGCTTCATAAAATCGAAGACAGACGGACAGATAACTTAGGCTATTATTATATAAGGGATTTGGATTTGAAGTGGTTTCTCAACCCATAAAAACCCTTCTTTGACATAAGTAACCTGTTGTTTACTTCAAGTTTTATATCATTAGTATTACTGAGGACTGTTCCAAGATACTTAAACTGATGTACACTTTCAAAAATAAAATTATTAGTTTTCAAAGGAAATAAGTCCTAATTTCTCTGTGTTACAGCCAAAAATTTTGTTTTCTCTTGGTTAATGGCGAGATCCATTCCTCTTGCAGACTTCTAATCCCATTAGTGGCATGGATATTTGTAGACAGTAAAAACTGCTTTTAAGCAGTAACTCTCACTCTCATTTGCCGTTCTGTAGCAAAATAGTAGACGATAGAGCTACGAATCATCCAAACAATCAAGCTAGGCACAAAGAAAAGTATATAGTGCAGTAGATTTTTGTTTTGGTCTAGAGAAGGCTGTAGAAAAGAATGTTTAACCGAAAATAACACTATCGAAACAAAATTCGCTTTTTCTCTGCAGCCTCCAAATGAAGTTGAAATAACTTTTCAGGGGAATTCAACCGCATAAAAAAATATATAAACGGAAAAAGAGTTCTCCTGTACTGAAACTTTCATTTCTGCTAAACTAACATTCCAAATTGAATCACTTGCCAACCTTGTCCACTTATTATTAGATTATGGTTCGAAATGTCTAAATTTGATTCTGGAATTCGACTTTTTATTTTTTCTATATATATAAAAGGAGAACAACGATTCCACGGTATGTCGGAGGTATAAAGAAAGCTATAGAGTCACTGTAAATGCTTCAACTGCTCTAATTTCTCATTATTGTCAGTAATTTCAGCTATTTCTCCCATTTTCTACTACATTCTGATATTTTTCTACTTTTCTACTTTTTGTATAATTTTCTTATCTTTAATCAAATATATGGAGTAGCCGTAAAGATAATAGTAAGAATTCATCCATGTATTGGGTCTAAGTTATGAATTTACTAGGAATTTGAATTAGTAGGGTCTGAAACCTGCCCTGTATATGAGTGTGAGTACCACAACACTAGCTTAAATCAACTCTATTATTTTTACTTAAAATGCTTATATAGTCGCACTTGCTCTGAAAAACACTAATAGTACATTACATTATTATAATAAATAATATTAATTATTGTAATATAGTAATTACATTATTATAATATAATCCCCCATATAATAATAGCCTAAGTTATCTGTCCGTCTCAGTTATCATCCAATTTATGAAGCGGTTGGACCTGGAATGGATAGAGGCATCCCTTCAAAGCAAATAAAATTTATCTTCTCTTATCGATCAGATTCTAAAATAAATTGGTATAAATATGCTCCATATCACAGCAAAAAATACTGTCGTTTTTAAGCCAACCTAGCCAGTTTTTCGCCATTGTAAACGTGTTTTATTTGCAATACATAAAAATTTTGTTATTTTGCTGTCCTGTATTGAGAGACTACTGAATCCACGAACTTTAGACTTTGGCAATTCGTAACCGTATATTCTAGTACTAAATATCGAGCTAATAATACCAACAAAGAGAGAACAGTCATTTATTGATATCTACTTAACAATGTTAGAACAGGAGAGATTTAGTGATTTTTGTCAGTTTTTTGTCAACTTTTTAAAAACTGCCCCCCAATATCAAATATAACAAATTCTATACCGTTTTCTACCACATGACGCAATTGTGGGTTAAATTTGTACCTATTGGTACTTATATGTGGATTTGGGCAGCGAAATAACATTTCCTTCGCATTCTGGAAAAATTCGGAACTGACAAACAAGAAAACTTCTTAATCTGTTTATTAACACATTGTGTAAGGGTACGTTTCGCAGCGGAATTGTACCGAGAGCTGGCGTTTTGAGCGTAAATTTAATTATTCAGTTAAACCTCAATATCGAAAATTATTTAATTTTTTAACCAACTTTTCGTATTTTATATTCAAATACATAAACAAATATATAAATAGACAAATAAACATTTTCGCAAGGATAAATAAAAAGCTAATTTTAAATCTAAATTGATTTTTTTTAATCAACCTTCACGTTCTATGAGATCGCAACCTTTGCCGACTGAAGTACCGTGGTTGAATAGAGCGAATAAGGTGTAAAATCATTTACTTTAACGGGTATACGGTAACTCTATATTTATTTATTTGTTTCTTTCTGGTCTCCAGGCTAATCGAACCGAACCTTAGCCGGGTTAGTAGGGCTTCGCTCTTCGGTACCGGACACCGTAGATTCTTCTTCTTCATCATCAGCACTACAGCCTGTTTCAGGCCAAAGCCGTCTCCATGAGCTTCATCCATTTGACTCTACCAAAGACTATAGTTAGCCAATGATGGACTCCCAGTTCTCTTAACCCATCCACCGGCTACCCTCCCCACCTTTTTTCCTTTCAAAACAGTCACCCTTTTCGTAAATTCCAGATGGAACTTACAGTACCATACTAGAGTTGCCGATTTAAAAGTTGTCAGACTACTTTTAAATTATTTTCCCTGCAAGGTTATAGGAGTTCCGTTACTCAAAATTAGTTTCTTTCATTTATTATCGCTTTGCAAAATTATTTTTTCCTCAAAAGTGTGCGATACGAGTTATACGACTACGAACGTGAAGGGGTCGACAGGTCCGTTTTCGAACAGGAATTCGCTGTCGAACCCCCGTCGACGCGTCCGTTCAGTGGGTTTTAAATCCCTCTCTACAGAATCTATCCACCTGGTTAGGGAGGGAGTCTTCTTCTATTTTGCTTGTCTTCAATTTTTGAAAGAGGTCACTAGTTTAGTTAGGTTAGAATCTTCCTATCTAAAAAGGTGTCCCAGCCATCTAATGCGGATGGCCTTAATAACTTTGACAATATCTGGTTCTTTAAATCTACTGTATATTTCATAATTATATTGGATTCTATAGACATCATTTTGTTTAACTGCTTCAAAGATTTTTCTAAGTATTTTTCTCTCAAAAATCAATAGCTTACCTTTTTCATATATATTTAGTGGACAGCACTCGCTGCCATATAGAATAATAAGTCTGATTAAGGTTTTATATAAATTAACTTTTGTTTTAACATTAATAAACTAGCATATAG
Source organism: Pardosa pseudoannulata (assembly GCA_032207245.1). Taxonomy (NCBI): domain Eukaryota; kingdom Metazoa; phylum Arthropoda; class Arachnida; order Araneae; family Lycosidae; genus Pardosa; species Pardosa pseudoannulata. The sequence continues at coordinate 22,717,653 of CM063506.1, forward strand.
CCCGTCATATGACGGGATCAGCAAAATTTTTAATTTTCCAAAATTCTAAAGTACCTTTTGTGGCAGGTAAAAAAATGGTTTGTTGTTTGGCTGAGAATTATCTTGCAACAAAAAATAATCGATGATTGAATTTAAAATTATCACATATGTACCTAATCTATTATTTAAGCCAAATATAAAAGAAAATCATTTATGTCATATCTGAGTTCAGTGATAAAAGATATTAAAATAGTGTAGACGATATTTAAATAGTGATTATAATATATATAATCATTATATAAATTATATGAAAGGATTCATTCAGATGTTTAAATAAATGACGTCACAATGCTAGAAAAATGTTATTTTTACCTATTTATTATGGGATAAATTGATAAATTTAATCGCCTGCTCTTAACCGGAGAAAATAGGAGTTAAAGTAATGGCCTTAAAAGCTCGAAAAGGGGAAGGGGTGGATTGCGAACGTTTTAAAGAAGGCAGTATTTTTTGCTGTGATATGAAGCATATTTATACCAATTTATTTTAGAATCGGATCGATAGTTTAGGAGAAGATAAACATTACTCTCTTTGAATTTTGCTAACTATGGATGCCTCTATCCATTCCAGGTCCAACCGCTTCATAAAATCGAAGACAGACGGACAGATAACTTAGGCTATTATTATATAAGGGATTTGGATTTGAAGTGGTTTCTCAACCCATAAAAACCCTTCTTTGACATAAGTAACCTGTTGTTTACTTCAAGTTTTATATCATTAGTATTACTGAGGACTGTTCCAAGATACTTAAACTGATGTACACTTTCAAAAATAAAATTATTAGTTTTCAAAGGAAATAAGTCCTAATTTCTCTGTGTTACAGCCAAAAATTTTGTTTTCTCTTGGTTAATAGCGAGACCCATTCCTCTTGCAGACTTCTAATCCCATTAGTGGCATGGATATTTGTAGACAGTCAAAACTGCTTTTAAGCAGTAACTCTCACTCTCATTTGCCGTTCTGTAGCAAAATAGTAGACGATAGAGCTACGAATCATCCAAACAATCAAGCTAGGCACAAAGAAAAGTATATAGTGCAGTAGATTTTTGTTTTGGTCTAGAGAAGGCTGTAGAAAAGAATGTTTAACCGAAAATAACACTATCGAAACAAAATTCGCTTTTTCTCTGCAGCCTCCAAATGAAGTTGAAATAACTTTTCAGGGGAATTCAACCGCATAAAAAAATATATAAACGGAAAAAGAGTTCTCCTGTACTGAAACTTTCATTTCTGCTAAACTAACATTCCAAATTGAATCACTTGCCAACCTTGTCCACTTATTATTAGATTATGGTTCGAAATGTCTAAATTTGATTCTGGAATTCGACTTTTTATTTTTTCTATATATATAAAAGGAGAACAACGATTCCACGGTATGTCGGAGGTATAAAGAAAGCTATAGAGTCACTGTAAATGCTTCAACTGCTCTAATTTCTCATTATTGTCAGTAATTTCAGCTATTTCTCCCATTTTCTACTACATTCTGATATTTTTCTACTTTTCTACTTTTTGTATAATTTTCTTATCTTTAATCAAATATATGGAGTAGCAGTAAAGATAATAGTAAGCATTCATCCATGTATTGGGTCTAAGTTATGAATTTACTAGGAATTTGAATTAGTAGGGTCTGAAACCTGCTCTGTATATGAGTGTGAGTACCACAACACTAGCTTAAATCAACTCTATTATTTTTACTTAAAATGCTTATATAGTCGCACTTGCTCTGAAAAACACTAATAGTACATTATTATAATAAATAATATAAATTATTGTAATATAGTAATTACATTATTATAATATAATCCCCCATGTAATAATAGCCTAAGTTATCTGTCCGTCTCAGTTATCATCCAATTTATGAAGCGGTTGGACCTGGAATGGATAGAGGCATCCCTTCAAAGCAAATAAAGTTTATCTTCTCCTGAACAGTCGATCCGATTCTAAAATAAATTGGTATAAATATGCTCCATATCACAGCAAAAAATACTGTCGTTTTTAAAATTTCGAAATCCAACCCTTCCCCCATTTTCGAGAGTTTAATGCCATTATTTCAAGTCCTATTTTCCCCGGTTAAGAGCAGGCGATTAAATTTATCCATTTATCACTTAATAAATAGGTAAAATTAACAATTTTTTTCTAGCATTGTGACGTCATTCCTTTAAACATCTCATTTAATCATTTCATATTTTAAACTATTTAAATATCGTCTACACTATTTTAATATCTTTTATCACTGAACTTAGATATTACGTAAATGATTTTCTTTTATATTTGGCTTAAATAATAGATTAGGTACATATGTGATAGTTTTAAATTGAATCATCGATTATTTTTTGTTGCAATGAAAATTTTATCACTGGTATTAACAATAAATTCTTTTCATATAAGTCTAGGTTTGGTTTGGTTTGGAGCGCTACGGTCTACTGTTTTCCACACGAGGGCTAATGAGACCGGGGCCTACAGCTTAAAGCCGATTCCGAACGGCTACGAACAACCATGCCATAGTGGGATTCGAACCCACGAACTCTGGTACCGAAGGTCAGCAGTCTAATCAATCGGCCAGCGTTCGGCCATATAAGTCTAGGAGTCTATTTCATGGACTAATAAATATCTAACTTTTAATTTATATATATTTGGAAATTAAGAAGTTTTTTCTTTCGTGTGTTTGTTTATTACACGTAACCACAATGTTTGACTAAATGAATTCAATGTGATGCTAAACTGAAGTCACAGGATCGGGAGATTCTAGAGAAGTATGACGATAAATAAATTATGGAGAGTGAACCCGATAATTCTTAGTCAAGAAACAAACAATTTTTTACTTGCCTCATTGGGTACTTAATTTTGGAATATTAAAAATTTTACTAATCCCGTCATATGATGGGCTATATGCTAGTAATATTAATAGTGCAACATTATTACTAGAATATTGTGTTGTAAACAAAATTAACTTTTAATTAAATATACCAGTTTAAACAGGATATTTTTGAAAATATTTGACAGGAAATATTTTCTATCATATTATGATAACTACAAATAAATAAAAGTTTCGTCTGTATTCAAATCTAAAAAGAAATATTGTTTCGTTGTACCTTTGACGTTCCTGGGGGAATCCTAACAATTGCGAAAAATTTAGATGTTCAGATTTCAACGGAAATAGCCATTTTGGTCCTGCATGAATCCATTTTTGTAGACTTCAGATCTTAGTCTATAGTTTTCTCAAAATTTTTGTAATTCTTTTTATTAAAGTGACAAATGACAAGAGGGAACCTTTAAGATCAGGGTACAGATGCGATATTTACATTCCGGCTTTTGTCGCCAAATTCAGCGGTTTTTTGCTGCTTAACCTTTTGTTGCTTAAATTTTTACGTAATCCTATATAACTAGCATATAGCCATCATATGACGGGATCAGTAAAATTTTTAATTTTTCAGAATTGTAAAGAACCCTATGAGGCAGATAAAAAAAATTGTTTTTTTGGTTGAGAATTACCTTTCAACAAAAATAATCGATTAAAATTATCACATATGTACTTAATCTATTATTTAAGTCAAATAAAAAAGAAAATTATTTATGTAATATCTAAGTTTAGTGATAAAACGTATGGAAATAATGCAGAAAATGTTTAAATAATTTTAAATAAGAAATGATTAAATGAGATGGTTAAAGGAATGACGTCATAAGGCTAGAAAAAAAATTGTTATTTTTACCTATTTATTATGTGATAAATTGGCAAATTTAATTGCTTTCTCTTAAAATGGGGCTTTATATAATGGCATTAAATGCTCGAAAAGGGGACGGAGTGGATTTCGAACGTGTTAAAGAGGACAGTATTTTTCGCTGTGATACGAAGCTTATTCATGCCAATTTACTTCAGAATCGGATCTATAGTTTAGTAAAAGATAAACTTTACTCGCTTTGAATTTTGTAAACCCTAACTCATCAAAAATCCAATATGGATGCTGTATCCATTCCAGGTCCAACAGCTTCATAACTTCGTGGACAGACGGACAGATAACTTAGGCTATTATTACATTACGAGAAGAAAGTTTAAGGATACACAACATGAAACGTTTATGTGGCAAGGGACATTCGTAAAGCAATACGTGAATTTAATAAAATAAAAATAATAAAAATTATAAAAAGTTGAAAAAATAGTAAAAATAGTAAAAATTTATTTTAAAAATAATAAAACAACCTTTAAAATAACAAAATAACTTTTGGAATAAAAATTTAAAAGAAAAAGCAGAAAATATTAAATTTATTAGACATTTAAAAAAATTGGTTTATCGGATATAGAACCATAGACCCGAGAAGTACAACAATCAATTGGGCGGACATTCTACCAAACGTACAACGCCTTCATGTTGTGTGCGAATTAATTATAGTATATAAAGGTTAAAGTAGAAATAGTCCAGAAATTTAAACATTGCTCTCTGTTTTTGCCATTTTATCAAGAATGAATTTTGTATAGAATAAGAGGAAGGATAAGGCTTGAAATAATAGCATTAAACGCTCGAAAAGGGGGGGGATGGGGTGGACTTCGAACTCGCTTTTTCAATTTTGCTAACCCTAACTCATGAAAAATCCAATATGGATGTCTGTATCCATTCCAGGTACAACCGCTTCAGAAATTCGCGGACAGACAACTTAGGCTATTATTATATAGGGGATTGGTACCCAACTACCTTAAAGAGCATAACAGTTGATGATCTTTGTCTTTTGTTGCTTAAAGTACGTAATTCTATATAACTGGTACCCAACCACCTTAAAGAGCATAACAGTTAACGATCTTTGTTGTTGCTTAAATTTTTACGTAATTCTATATAGCTGATACCCAACTACCTTAAAGAGCATAACAGTTGATGATCTTTGTCTTTTGTTGCTTAAACTTTTACGTAATCAGCGCGATAACTTATCAGTCCCGCTAAAAAAACAACAAAAACAGGGAAAGTTTGAATTATTTCCTTTTTCTGCCCTTAGATTTTAATTTACTCAACTTTGAATCTTTTAGAGAGCGTATTTATTTATTTCTCTACATCTAATATCCTATAATTAAAATAAGTTGCTAGTTTCGTTCACTTAAAATGACTTTTATAGCCGTGGGAACAAATATATTTTCATTTAACCAAAAAAAAGTTTACTACAGATGTAGAATAACTCATTATGAACAGAGGTAATACCACTAATATGAAAGTTCGAAATCCTTCGACAGAAATCAGACCCTTTTATTAAAACTTTTATTTTTCGAAATAGATTATTACAACTTTTGAAATTAAAAAGAAATTCCAGTTTCTTTAATTTTTTCCGAGTAAATAATAACATATTAAAAATCAAAGTTTTGAATTTGGACGATCAAGAGGCAATGTAATAATAAAATTCTATTAAATTAAAATCCTCAGTTAAGTATTTTCTGTTTTCCATTGAAAATCTAGATTCCCTATTAATAATTTCTAAAACACATTTTTCATAATAATAGCAGCGTACACTCATTTCCAGGCACCTTGAATTTAGAACGCAGACCCGTTGATTCATTTTTCCCGCGCATTTTGACGTACTATATCTTCTAGTATAAATTAGAAGTAATTAAAGTGAAGTGATTGGTTACCGGAATGACATCATTCCTGGAGTCCCTCCCCTTTCAAAAGTTAATAAAAGGCTTAGCACACAGATTTCGTGGCTTTTCCTTTGAGATCACGATGTAATATATCACAAAATATTTCCCTTGTTGCGTTTTTCCATACGGCGATTTGTGCTTTATCTGGTGTTCTAAATAAAAGATGTTTTTGTAAGTGACCGTCTGCATCAATATACTCGGGTATTACATTCTACGGTATTTTTAAATTATGTAGACGTTATATATAAGTTATCTGATATATATATATATATATATATATATATATATATATTTTAATTTTTGTATTTCTGTATGTTGAAATGTCATATCAACATACCGTAAGTTGCTATTTATATTTTTGCATATGTTCTCTTCATTGAAATCTTCAAAAGCAATTATTTTAGTTAAATATGCGTTACTATTATAACGTCATTCAGGTGTCTATGTGGAGAAAGCACTTGTCAGACGCTCAACCTCAAGACATCCGTATTTTTATTTACATCACTACACACAATATACATGTAAAAAACATATAAATCTACACAAACGAAACGAATCGACTCATCACTTCTCCCTAGAAACGCGCATTCTCTCTCGAGTCAACATCAATCCACTCACTTCACTTCGTTTTCACTTTAGTAGTAATTCAGGGAGGAAAGAAAAAGTAGATGTTACACTATATATTACCTGAAAAAACTTTTTTTTCAATGCAGCAGGCGATACAGACATTATCCTAACGCCCTTAACAAGGCTGTGAATCTGTTACTCATTTAGCAACACTCGAAGAGCACTTGAGCTTAAGGTATGCTACGCAGGCAAGTAACATCACCCCTGCTGGGTTCTAGTAATTTAGGAGTAGGGACCAAGCAGAAGACCCTCAGGCCTGGCCTGCCACCCCCGGAGGTATCGTTTGAGAACTTTATCTGAAATATTTGTCTTCTTCAGTGGCATGACAGCCCAGGATGGGCCCTGGCCTTTTCAATAAGCTTTTTCCAAGACATCCTTCTGGAGGTCAAATTCTTCCAGTTTTTTACTTTAAGTACCTGAAGGTCTCTTTCCAGGCAGGCTGTCCATCTCAAGGCTGGGTCTTCCTCGTCTTCGCGTTGCTTTAGGTTTTGCATCGAAGACCCTATTCGTTGTTCGGTCATTGTCCATTCTGATTAGATGGCCTTTCCACTTTATTCTTTGCAATTAGATGAAATTTGTTATGTCAGGGGTTCATTATATAAATTATATAGTTCTAAACTTGATCTCTTGAGCCATATATTATTTTTTTTGTATTCCTCCAAATATACTTCTAAGGATTTTTCTTTCAAAGGTCGCCAGTATCTTTTCATCTGACAAAGTTGTTGCCCAGGTTTCACATGCATAAGTTAAAACTGATCTTATTAGACATTTGTAAAGTAAAATTTCTGTTTTCCTTTTTATTAATTTTGGTTTTATATAAAACATTTATTTGCCATCATAACTCTTGTAACGGCACCCTCCACTCCAGGGCTCCACTAACACCCTGTGCTGTGGCGCTATACTTGCGTGGGACCTGCCCTCCTACTTTACTGGGGCAGATATGTTCGTTGACTGTCGCTGGGATGCATAACCCAAAATAAAGCTCAAAAGGCTTAGACAGACAATACAAATTTTATTTAAAAGAATTATGAAACATTAGAGTAAATACAAAATGTATTTACTCTACAAAATGTCATATTTAGAACCTCGGCTCCTGGATGAATCAGAAAGAATAAACCGGAGCATATTTTTAAGTCCAAACGTAAAAACCGTTGTCATGGTTTCTCACATCAAACCGAGAGATATCTCCAAGTCGCAGGCCCGAATCCAACCCTAATGCTCTCTTACAGATCTTCTCTTCCTTTCCTAGGGGGAGTCAGCTCCTCCGAAACTTGATTCCTTCCCAAAAGAGAAAATCCTCCCTTTCAGATACACTGCAAAAACAGATCAGCGACACATCCCAAAAAACCATTATCAGCCCCCTTTAGCCGTCCGGCACCTATTTCCCCCAGGAACGCCAGGTGGAAGAGTCAATGGGGCGATATCATGAAGGACACACATGAGTCGTGGGTGCAAATTCCTTACAACTTCCTTGTGGATCTCTGTTATAACATCATTTTTGTTGTTTACCTCAGATCCTAAATAAGTGAAGCCAGGGCCGTAGGCAAGGGGAGAGATTTAGGGGACTCGTCCCCCTCCGAAATTCTAAAATACCGTTTTGTGAAAAGAAAATGAACCACGTGTGTGTGTCATCTGCCTAGCTGTGCATAGACAAAAGTAGGCTTAGAACAGTGACATTGAGTTAAGGAGTAGGTGCAAATTGGATTCGGCTTCTAAGAACAGATTGGCTAGAACTTTTGACAAGTCATCACAATATTGTTGCACAATTGGAAGAAATTGTGGAAATTTTTTAGCGAATTTTTTTTAAAGGCATATTTTATAATATAAAGTAAAAATTTGAACCTTTTCATTTTCTTCCAAAAATATTCTTTTTCTTTAGTTATACTTCTATTTTAAAAATTAGAATTTAATACCATGTTAGTTTATATATTTTCAATGTTAATTTTACTGTTAATTCATTGTGTAGTTACTACATGACTCATTCAAGGCTATAAATTTGTTCATTATATCATTTTTAATCATTTTGATATTTTAAAATCCCATTGTATTATGATACTCATTAGGAGTATACATACATAAGAAAACCTGTAGTTTTATTGAAGTATCCCTCATTAACACAATGTCCCCCTCCGAAAATATTTCTGGCTACGGCTCTGGGTGAAAGCAATCAACCACCTCAAATTTATATCCTTCCATTTCTAGATGTTCACTTACGTACCCAGCTTTTGTGCATGGCATATATTTTGTCTTATTTTCATTTACTCTAAGGCCCATCTTAAGAGCATCTTTCTCTAGAGATAGAAAGGACTGCGCTAATGCTGCGACTGAAAATTTTATACACTGAAAAAAAAATTTTTTTTGAAATGTTTGTGACGCTCTCAATGCTAAGGTATCAGCCTCCGCTCTGGCTACTGCATCAGCCCGGGCATAAAGAAAAATTACCATCTCTTAAACATTTACTTTTTAAAATATATTATTTCAATTTATTTTAAAAACTACTCAGATCATCTAAAACTACAATAAACGCAATTGTTTAGAATGAAACATGTAACATAACAAAAAATAAATCAGAAGTACAAGAACAGAAAAAATCAAATAAGAGATACTTGTTCCTACCAGAAACTGTTAATCACAAACATTTTTCCCATTTTTAATACTAATATAATTGAATATATTATTGAACAATTAACAGAAGTATATGAACATCTGCTGCTGTTTTAATTGTTATTTGTGTAAGGCTGACCACCTAACCGGACATATGCTTTGCACCCCAGGACCCTTGGTCTTGGAAACGGAGACTGGCATGGTTGGCCTGGCCCCCTAGGAGCTGTTGCGCAAAGGATTTTAATTTTTAGATCTATATATATATAAATGAATTTGTGTTTATCTGTACTCGAAAGACTCAAAAACCATACATACAATCGCCGGGAAAATTTGGGAAATTATTAGGTAAATCCCTAGGAAGGGTTTTGTAAATTTTTAACGTTCGAAATCCATTCCTTCCCCCTTTTTCGAGCATTTTATGTCATTATTCCAAGCATTATTTTCCCCGGTTAAACGCAAACGATTAAGTTTTTAATTTATCGCATCATAACTAAGGGCCATATTCACCAAAATCAGGGTATCCAGGATCAAAGAGCGGATCAGGGAATCGGTAGATCAGCGATCACACGCCATTAACTGTGACTTAAACTGGTGTCATATGCACCATGAGTGGATTCCCTGATCTATAGATTAATTATTGCAAATATGTAAGCGATGTTTTGATTGGTCAATAAACGAGATTCTCCGGGGATAGTTCTCATGCTAAGTTGATTTACATATTTACTCAACCAGACATAAATATCGTTTGAGGAAATTATAAATTTAGTCAAGGATCTGTAGTTTTACTGATATTTGCTCACGAAATAAGAATGGAAGAATATAAAAGGAAGAATTTTGATGAAACCGAGGCAGAATCTTTTCTGAAAAATCTGGAAAGATCCAGTAGCAAAATACCTTGATGCTAACAAAAATTTTTCAGCAGAAGATAGAGCATTATTCTTTTCCGAAGGAGCTGAAATCGTGTCATCTAGCATTCGAATTAATGATTCAGCTGTATATTTATTAAAACGATAACGCGACCGAAAGTCCACATCATCCAAACAATCCAAATCATTTGTTCTATCTGGATGCACAAATCTTTTCCTGCGGTTTTCTGTTATTTGTAAAACTTCGAAATCTTCTAAATCTGAAAATATATCCGCCATGTTTGTTTTCAACGCAGAGCGCATGCGTAAAATGTAGTATCCGTGGATTAGGCAATTAATCCTCCAAATTCGGGGGATCAGAAACGGGATTAAAATGAGCTGAAAGCCGCGGATTCTCGTTGAAGAATACGAAAATGCTGATTCGCGGTTAGATATGAGTATTAAAATCGTGGTGAATATGGCCCTAAGTGAAAGAAGCAATATTTCTAGCAATGTGACGTCATCCCAAGTAAGTGTTTTAAACGCAGTTTTCCTCGGTTAAAAGCATGAGATTAAAATTTTCAATTTATCACATAATAAATAGGTGAAAACGATATTTTGTTTTATCATTATGACGTCATTCCTTTAAATATCTCATTTATTCATTTCTCATTTTATATTATTTAAACATCGACTGCGTAGTATCAATTCGATTTGAACTGGAAATTTAGGTATAAAGGGATTAACTTTCATTTCTATGGGACGCAAATTATAGCATTTTTTTTATAAGAACTAATTTTGAAATTAATTCTTGGTTAATTTTTACCTTACAATGAAATGTTTATCAACAATATTCTAACAACTAAAAGTACAAATTTCAGTGACTCTCATGGGTAAATAAAAAGCTATCATTTTATATAGTTATCTGCATATTCATATGGTTGTCAATATGAATGTGTGTTTCTGTTTCATACAAAACCACGTGGTTTGTCATAAATTTCCTTAATTTTGGACAACATTTATTAATACTGTTGATGTCGAAACCTCTGCTTCCTATTCTACCACCTAATATGGCAAGATCTATTAACGTTGCTAATCAACGTACAGTAATAATACAGTAATGTAATTATATAATAAAAATAAAATAAAAATACAAGAAGCCTCATGTAATAAATATGAATGGTCGAGGAGAGTGCAAATTATACAAAATCAGCATGTTTAGAAGAAATTATCACTAAAACGGTAAAAATCAAGTGCAAACGAAATTTTTTTTCTATTTTTCTGTAGCATTATTCTTCTTATTTTTTTTTACTCTACATTTGAATTAAACTTTTTACTGTGATCAATTTTACTGTTTACCATTCAAAGAATTTTTGGATAAATTATTAGTTTAACTTCCATGTGAATGAATTTCACGTTTAGGTTTTAAAGGGATTAACGTTTAAAACCTAATTATGAAATTATATATTTTTTTTTAATTTAACAATTACTAATATTTCTTCTCACACAGAAATCTAAGAAGGGAACCTGAAAAGTTTTAGGTTTTAAATCAATGAAAGATGATTCACAATCTGATTAATTTTATTTAATTTCCCTTAAACATTTGATTCATAACACAGACATTTAGGTGTGCTGGCGCCATCTACCGATCATTAAACAAAAGAAAATTGATTTGATTAGTTCTTAGGTTTAAATGTTGTACTTTTAATAATATAATTAAACTTTCTTCCTTGCTTACTCTTAATTTTTCTACTTTTTATATAAAAATAACATCAATCCTGCCATAGATAAAATGAGCTTTCAGTGATATTTATAAAGAATTAAAAATCAAATTACTTAACATTTATTTGAATTTGTTACATGAAGTCACTATAACATTTAAGAAAAAAATATTTAATTATTTATTTAATTTAAAAAATTTTTTTCTATATTAAATTCCCTACGAATAATGTATATTTTACATTTGTAATAAATGATATATGCAAGAAATTTTTGGAATACTCTACTAAACTAGCATATAGCCCGTTATATGATTGAATCAGTAAAATTTTTAATTTCCCAGAATTGTAAAGTACCCTATTAGGCATTTTATAAAAACATAGTTTGTTTTTTAGATGAGAATTATTTGGTACACGCTCAAAAATTAGTTTATCTTCATACTCCTCTAAAGTCTCCCGATACTGTGAATGCAGTTTAGAATCACGTCGAATTCATTTAGAAAAATAATTCAAAGTTTTCTTAGATACGTTAGTAAGTTCTGCCCAATTTTTTGCCACAGTAATTAAGGGAAGTAAAGAATGAAACCATCTTTTCCGCTACACCTTGGAGGTAGATAGAATTTGTTGTTCATACGGGTGATAAAATTCTCATTGTAACAAAAATAAATCGATGATTAAATTTAAAATTATCACATATGTAACTAATCTATTATTTAAGACAAATATATAGGAAATTATTTACGTATATCTAAGTTACGGTGATAAAACGTATGAAAATAATGCAGACGATATTTAAATAATTTAAAATAAGAAATGATTAAATGAGACGACTAAGGGAATGACGTCATAATGCTAGAAAAAATGTTATTTTTACCTATGTATTATTTGATAAATTGATAAATTTAATCACCTCTCTTAACCAGGGAAAATAAAGCTTGAAATAATGACATGAAACGCTCGAAAAAGGGGGAAGGGGTGGATTTCGAACATTGCTAACCCTAACTCATCAAGAATCCAATATGGATGCCTCTATCCATTCCAGGTACAACCGCTTCATAAATTCGAGGACAGACGGACAGATAACTTAGGCTATTATTATATAGAGGATGTATCAAGTTAATTATTGTTATGGAATTTTTAAATTCTAAACTTTTAATATCGAAAATTTAGAGTACATATATCACAATATACTTCATTGATCCCAATTTATCAATGAGCAAGATCTGATTATAAAATTAAATTTTTATTGGGACCTTGCTCGAGATTACTAGGTTTATGTATTCTTAATGTATAAACCTAGTAGTTTCAATGAAACCTAGATATTTTATGAAACATATAAGGGACAAAAATAAACCTGAAAAGTAGTTTTAATTTTATTTTTAAACTCTTGTTAAAGCTAATTTTTGTCCACTTTTTTTTTACTCGTCCTCAAATCCATCAACAGTAATACACCCGGAACCTTGCTACTGCTAAAAACTTTCAGCAATAACATGGAAAATACTTGTTTTAATACAAATGTATTTTAATACTTTTAATGCTTTTAATTCTTTAGAATAATTTTAATTCTTTTATTACTTTTAATATTTTTAATAATATTTTTATTCTTATCTTATTCCATTTTATACATTTGTATATGATATATATATATGTATATATATATATATATATATATATATATATATATATATATATATATATATATATATATATATATATATATATATATATATATATATATATATATATGTAGGGAAAAATAAATTAAATCGGGAAATTAATGAAGGCATTTTATATAAAACCCTTAAGACACCCCAAGAAAATTCCCAAGGGGTTGTCAAATCTTAAGTCCAGGGCAAAAACTCCGGCGTCCTTTTGCTTTCCCCTTTTTACCTCCTAACCTAAACTACTGGGGCTACAGCTAACGCCCTCGGAGAAGGAGTCTAACCAATTATAAACTCTACATTGCCCTAGCAGATAATTTCGGAAATTTCCAAACAAAAAGGAGGTTCACGGTATTGGAGACAGATTTTCCTAGAGATTTTCCCACGGATTGTAACTGAGATGTTGTCCCAGGTGTTGAGGGCCTGTTACTTATACCTTCATGTTAGCTGACCCCTCAGTTTGTCCTGTCCATTTAATGAAGTGGGAACCCGTTCTCCAACATTCTGTTAATATACGTCTTTAACTAAAACTGTGTCATTTTTATGGGACATGACTGCAACCTTGCCCATCGAGAAGTCCGTCTTATTACATATATATATATATATGTGTGTGTGTGTGTGTGTGTGTGTGTGTGTGTGTGTGTGTGTGTGATGAGGCTATTTAGATCAGTAATATAATGGATTAATTAATACGAGAAGCATTGGAAGGAGGAAGCTCCTTTGTACCCTCCTATCATTTATTTTTTCTATACTCTGCGTAGGAAATAAAGTTTTTAATCGACCGTGTCACTTCAACGACAGATAACAGTAAATAATAAATCCATTGCAAAAACAATGAATAAAATTTTATTACAGGATTTCTCACTTATTTGCCTAATGCAGATGATTCCAAGACGGACATTGTCATTAATATATGTTTATATGCATATTATTTGATATATATAATAATATATATACATGAATACATGTGTGTAAATGTAATTATTCCGTGCCAATAAATTTGCTAATTTGCGAAAGTGACTTCTGATTATTGCCACCTTGCTAATTTCCCGTGTTGAAGCGGAAGAATGCGTTTAGAGGCTAATGAGAACCTGATCTTACTTCTGACGTAACTGTTACGTTAGAATTATATCAGTGACCTGTTGCACCTGGTTTCCATTCAGCGCTTCACGCATTTGTGAACATTCCGTGAAAGGTCGAGTAAAGCGAAAAAGTTCGATTTAGTACAACGGTTACCTTTTAACAGTCATTTAAAATGAACATTGTTTTTTAATTGACATTAACCTTTTGTATCACCGTATCGCAGGCCTGAAATGTACTTGGAAATTCAATGTCATTTCCTTGATGAGCTTTAATAGATGGTCTTGGGGATTTTTTCTACCCTACAAAAATAACAAATCAATACAATTTTTTCGTAGGATCCCTATAAATGATAATAATGCTGTGATTAATGCACGAGATGGAGTTTCCAAATGCTAACTGGAGAAGCTGAAGGCATTCTTTTTGATTTAACCACATTTTAACCCATTCATTGGCCATTTTTTTCTCTTTCGAATTCCTCCCAGTTCTTTTGCGTTCTATTTTAGAGTAGGGATTAAAAGGGAGAAAAGCAGAGAGACGTGGGGTTTTACCCCTGATTTTAGATTCGAAAACTCCTTACAATTTTCTCGAGACGTAATGAGGGCTTCTGGCTGTAAATTTACTTCGGTATTACTGATCTATCATAGCATAGAATGTATCCTGACAGTATATTCCTTAAGTAATCGTTTTCGGGGTTTTATACAAAATCCTTATGCTTATTTACTGATTTAGTTTATTTTTCTTTACACACATATATATATAAGTTTATTAAATTATTGAGGTATAGAGTTACCCCACATTTCACACACATCTCCCCTCTGCTACAAGTAAATAAAGACATTCAGTGAAATCTATATTTTGAAAGTAAATATGTGTAGTCAAATAATTTACAAAAATAATTCATTTGGCTTACCAAAACCCCTGTGATTTTAAGTTAAAATTGTTTTACATGTAACATCCTGCAAATATGATGTTTTATAAAAATTTTTGTTGCTATAAGAAAAGATATATTAACAAGTAATTCACTTTAAATTCTGGCTCACACGGACCCGAGATAAAGGGTAAGCTCTGCATTCCTGGGTGTTAGGAATTCTTAACATGTTGAAGGCGACATCTGTCCCTAGGAATTGGCAGTGGATTTTTCATTTGAATGCTGGTCCCTAGAAACATTGAACTTTCTAGGGACCAGCATGAACTTGAACTTTCCGTTAAAAAAAACTATTGTCAGTTCCTAGTGGCTGACGTCCGAGTCAATGTGTTGAAGGACCGTGGTCGAAATTTTCTTTTCGGTAGTACACTTCATGGGTTCGAATACCAATACCGGCATGAGTGTTTGGAGCCATTTAGAATTAATTTTTGGCCATAAGTTCAATTTTAATTATGTTTCATACCATTCTTTATAAATTTAGGTAAGGTTTAACTTATCTTCTAATTACTTGGTCTTTCGTTTGCTGTATAACTAAAATAATCAATTTTGACACCATAAAACAGCTATTGGATTGTCCTTTTTTAAATTTTATCACACAATTTTTTAACACAACATTTAGGACAAAAGTATATATACATATCAGTGGCGTGCGGTAGGTATTCATGCAGGGTGTGCAGAGAACATGGATTTTCCAATAAATCTTTAATTATTGAGACATCTGAGTTCTCCATTCTGAAACGGGTTATTCATTATGAATATAAATTTAAAGATTACAATAAATAAAATATTTACCTACGAGTAGTCGAGTTATAACTATAAAAACAGCTAAACTTATGAGAATACTACTAGCACTGAAGCAAAAATCATGTCTTTTGTTATATGGTGTCATATCGGCGTTGAAAAAGCAACGCTTCGGGCTTTTACGAAAAACTTATATATTCAGAAAGCATAGCACCTCATGGCGACCGCCGCTGAGGTGCCGACAAACCGAAAGTCTATTCCACATGCAGAGGATTTCGCTGCACGTTGGAACAATAGAGCATACTGTTTCTCGATCGGTCAGTGGATTAAATTATATTTATTAATTGTTTTTAACATTTGGAAAGCATATATTCTGCGAAAAACATCTTGACAATTTTTAAAAACAAAATCAGGGATATTGTGTTACATAATATAACTTATATAATGTCTGTAAGACACAATGAATGGTAAAATTTGGACTGTTCTGTTAAAATTCGTTTCTTTAAAACAAAACAACATTGTTCAACATTTCAGCTAATCATTTCAATAAATATAATACATCACCGAAATTAATTTACCACACTAAAACATTTTACTTTATATTGATGAAATACTTCTTTTATATTTCCATGAAAACAAAATCTTACAATATGTAAATTTAAACATTAACCGTCTGCAAAATCGTATGGTCAGTTAATCAGTTAAAAACCAAAAGCGCTTCAGCCCGTAAGTCTCCGCTCTAATACAACACTTAATAAACCGTCCTTCGGATAATTCTGAATGCCAAGTGCAGAAAAAATAGCTGCACTTGCCTCAGTGCCATAGTATGCTGTTCTTCTCCAGTAGTCCATACATATAAAAAAGCGTGATTTTCAATTTAGTGCGCAGTGCGTACACATCAAAACTTCCTATGTTCGTTTGCTTTTGAACGCGCTACGTGATGCAGCACCTAGTACCGCACGCACTGCGAGAATACAAGCAAGCAAATCAACATAATATTTGAATATATTATAAATAATATTTATTATATACCATATAAAGATAGGTAGACATAGGGGAAGAAAATTATTGTCCCTCATAGTTTTACCAGGATGTGCAGTGCACACCCTGCACATATGGAAAGCACGCCACTGATACATATAGAAAAACTATTCTGCAGTTCGATTTGAACAGTATACTGTCATTTCTACAATAGGACTTTTGTTCTTCTATTCGAAACACAAACTCCAGTGATACAATTCGAAAACCACGTGACACAATTTCAAAATTCAACGTCTCGTGACTATTTAATTGGAAGCAATTTAGACCTCGAGTTTCAAAAAGAGTTTTACAGTTAGTTCTCCCTAAACTAACCACCACCTGTTTCTGTCTGATTCTCCACCTGTCGGTGGTGACCCTTCGACAAGGCTCGACTTAGGCAGTCAGAAAACAGACTGTGTTGCATTTTCTTCTATTTACAACCACATATCTTTGTTTTCCAGTTTGTTAATTATAAAATCCAAATAAAGAAGTAGATTTATTGGGGAGGATGATCTTCGTTGTTCTTTGTTATGACTATCACGAGAATTTCT